>CM052439.1:92074701-92097832 GCA_028533085.1 Varecia variegata
TTGAACTCCCTTTATTCTGCTTTCTTGCCTGATAGCTCTCGCAAGGACTTCCAGTACTATGTTGAAAAGTAATGGGGACAGTGGGCAGCCTTGTCTGGTTCCAGTTCGAAGTGGGAATGCTTTCAATTTTTCCCCATTCAGAATGATGTTGGCTGTGGGTTTGTCATATATGGCTTGTATCATTTTTATTGTAGGCCCCGTCTATGCCTATTTTGTTAAGCGTTCTTATCATAAAAGGGTGTTGTATTTTGTCAAATGCTTTTATTGCATCTATTGAGAGGATATGGTCTTTGTTTATGCTTCTGTTTATGTGGTGAATTACATTTATAGATTTGCGTATGTTAAACCATCCCTGCATCTCTGGGATGAAGCCCACTTGGTCGTGATGGATTATTTTTTTGATAAGCACTTGGATTCGAGTTGCTAGGATTTTACTGAAAATTTTTGCACCTATATTCATAATGGATATTGGTCTGTAGTTTTCTTTTTTTGTTGCATCCTTTCCTGGTTTTGGTATCAATGTTGTGTTGGCTTATTAAAATGTGTTGGGGAGAATTTCATCCTTCTCGAAGTTGGAGAATAGTTTATGTAGGATTGGCACCAGTTCTTCTTTGTAGGTGTGGTAAAATTTCGAGTGTGAACCCATCTGGACCAGGGCTTTTCTTTTTGGGAAGGTTTTTTATTGCTGTTTTGATTTCAGCTCTTGATATTGGTCTATTCAGGAATTCTATTTCTTCCTGGTTGAGCCTGGGAAGGCTGTGTGTTTCTAAAAATTTGTCCATTTCCTCCACATTTTCCAGTTTGTGTGCTTAAAGATTTTTGTAGAATTCATAGATGATATCTCTGAATCTCATAGATGGTATCTCTGTGGCATCGGTTTGATTTCTCCTTTCATGTTCCTGATGGAGGTTATTAGAGATTTTTCTTTTGTGCTCTTGGTTAGTCTAGCCAGAGGTGTAAAGAGTAAGTGTTTTTTCATGAACTGTAATCCCTCTGACCATTATTTTCTCTGTATCTCTTTATACCTAAGTAATATTTTCAGAGACTTGCTGCAAAAACCTTGGGGCAAACTCTCAGCTCCCCTGTGCATCTATATCACATTTTCCTTTATAAAATGTCACCACTTATAAAATTTCCCCCTATTGATTAACGGCTGCCCTTGATTTGGAATCAAAGGCTGTTCAGAGTATAATGTTGAGCAATTTAAGGCACATTTTGTCTATGCCCTCATTTAATATTAAACACATTTTATCTGATCCTCTTAAATTGGGAAATTGACATTATTTACTGGGTACCCTTGTTGGCAATGAAGTACCCTAAGAAACTTAATGCAGGGTATGCCCAGATGCTAGTTGGTTGATTCTTTGAGAACAAGAATGTATTGGAGCAACAGCAGAACTGAAATCCAGACCCTGGCATGTCCGGCTTCAGTGGCACGAACCTGCCTTCACGGCACCAGCCAAATAGCTTTGACGATTGGGATTCAGTTACTCCCTGCTCAGCTGACTCCTTTCTTGGACAGATGTGACTCCTGGAAAATTTATATCTACTAAGCTAAAATCACTGGTCCTTTATCTCTTAGCCACTGGTATTAATACTAACACCTAGTCTCTAGTGCCAAACTCAGACTCTAGTCCTTCCTGCACATGACTTCCCTTCACAGGAAAGGTGCTATGGTCACTTAGATCTGCCACCATGCTGTCTACATAGCTCCAATTAGCATCCTGGTTTCCCCCCTCTAAATGTGTTTCCTTTTAAGGTATAGTAACCACAGCTAAACACTCAACTGCGCTCCACATGTGCCTGATAGCTCAGCATTAGATTTGGCTCATTGTTTCGGCCTTTTAAAAATACAGTAGATCCTTATTCTCTTAACTAACATTTATTCTACTAATCTTCACAGGGTTTTTAAACATGATGTGCTTGTTGTCTATAATTTCTCCTGAGTCATTGATAACAACAAGAGAGAGAAAGAGAAGTCAATTCTGGGTGGCTCTCTGGTCCAGACTGATACTTATCTACATACCTGGTGACTACGAGTAGGTCATTCATAAACTTGTGATTGAATCTAAGCCTCACCTCAAACCAGCCAAGTAATTTGGACAAGGAATTTAACCTATAAACCTCTGTTTCTTAACATGCAAATTGGGAATGATAGTATATCTTTATAGCTGCCGTAGCAATGATATTTGTAGATTCTAAGATAGTTTCCACATAAAATAGATTCTCAATAAAAATTATTTTCTTGCTGTTAAAAAAAAAGTTTCCATGCTGTTGTCATAGAGATGAGTGTCAAAAACCTGATGGTACAGTTTCATCCAGTAGCTGCTCTGGGGTGCAGCTCGTTTGCACACGGCTGGTCTAGTTCACGGAGTGATCAGTCAAACTCTCTGATGATTCCTCTCTCTGCGGTTTATCTAAAACTACCTGTGCGTTTACTGACATTAAGCCCCCTTTGAGCACCGAGTGGAGGGACACTGACAGCCAGGAGTGTGACACATCTGATCTCCAGGCTGGTGCCACAAATCCACTCTTGGCTGCCTTTGACTTATTATATTTCTTCCTTCAAATATCTCAGCTTCTGTCATCCCACCTTTCTGATTTGTAAAATGGTGATAATGATACTGACCCATCTCACAGGCATGCTGTGAAGAAATGCTAATTAATGTTCACAAAACATTTTGTAAAGGTGAATCGCTATTTAAATGCTAAATACGTGTATTCAACAGATGACAAGTATACCTTGGGAGTGAGGTGCCCTAGGTGCCGAAATGCCTTGCACAACACGGAGAAACCAAACAAACAGCCTGACGCCTGCTCAAAATCCATACTCTTTCTCTCACTCTATTTTGAAGCAACACAATTTTTATGGATTTTGTGACTGAAAGCTAGAAATAAGCAGTAACTTGAATGTCTCTTTTTAAAAGGCAGAGGATACACTTCACGTGACTGTCAGAAAGAAGAGTGACTAAATTGCTCAGGGGAAAAAATGATTTCAGAAAGTATACAGTGTGGTAGGAAATCTGACAGTTCTTTTCTGTGAAAACTCAATATTACTAATAAAGGTATAACTTCACTCTTCTCATACAATAAGATCCATTGATTTAGGTTAAAAGGTACAGCTGCTCTCAAACTCTAAACTGCCAGGTTAAGAAAACATTTTGAGACTGCAGAATAGGTCAGAAGTGTGAAACGACTGAAAAACAAGAGACTACAGGAGTCAAACCCGCCCTTCTGCTAAGGCCGCTCTTTCTAGCGCTGAGTAGCTGCTGGACGGAACCTCACTACCTACGCGGCCCCAGGAGCCAGGCCGTGGCCTTCCTCGGCTTCTGAAAAAGAAGCTGCTAAATATTCTTCACTATGACTATTTGCCAAGTCGTCCAGCTTAGGATCCTTCCCTTGCTTTGAGAATATAAAGAACAGAATGCCTACACCATCTGGAAGCGTTTTATTTGAGTTGTCTTTTTACCCCACCAGGGGCCTGTGGCAAGATTTGCATTTTTAAGGCTTTTCAATTTTAAACAGTTAATCATCTTAGAGGATAGGGATATGCAAAGCTGGCAGTGTTTCTTGGGAAGCTTGATAGAAACTCAGTAGAGGAAATGTTTTTAGTTTGAAGAGGAAGGTTGCATTACACATGAAATAAACACTCCATTCCTGTGCTGCCAGAGTCTAAAAATAGGCCGCTGAGCAGATTTTAAAGTGCCATCTACGCCTCCTCCAGTGAAGCCACTGGCACTGTTGGCCTGATGACCACACATGAGTGCCAGACGGCTTGCCCTGCACTGGAGTCAAAGGGTCTTCTATATGTGCACGTATTGTTTTCAAATTGGGGGCTTCCTAAATATGTAAAGTCCTCATGTTTACAATACAAAGGAAATCTGCTGGCCCAGTGCAGACTCTCTATCCAGAATCCAGTACTCAGTTTTCTTGGTGTAAGGCTGGTGGCAGGTACCCTCCCTTCCCTAATGAAAAAAGAAGAGGCCCCTCCTATTCCTCAATACCCGCCCCAAAACTGAAACAAAGAAATTCCTTACTCCTCCCTCGGACATCTCCTGGCCAAAGAAGCTCCCATCCCCCAACCCTAAAAACGTATAAAAACCCACTCAGACTTCTGGGTGGGGCGGCTTCTTGAGTTCCACTCATGGGACTGTGAGGCTCACCCAGGTCCCTCTGTCTCTCTCTCTAGGGACTTGTTACCCCCACCCGGGAACGCCCCAATAAAGCCCCTTTCAACTCTGCTCGTCTTTCTTTCTCTGGCGCCAGCTACTCCAAAAAACCTTACACTTGGCACATTGAATAATTACAACCAAAGTTATTTCATGGAAATGCCTTCTGTAGCCCTTGCCTCCAGATTCCAGCGTGCCCAGGGAGAGGTGGTCTACTGCTTAACCAACACCAAATCCTCTGTTGAAGAATCAAATATGTCGGACTTGTTATTCTAAGTGCAGTGTGGGCATCACCTCAGAGCATGTTGGAAAGGAAGGCACTCGGCCCGCCCTCAACCTACTGAATCAGAAGCTGCAGTTTGACAAAGTCCCCTGGTGATTTGGTTGTGAGTTAGAGTTTTAGTAGCAGACGATTGGTTAGTCAGTTTCTATTCAATTCTCTGTCTCCCTAGAAAGATCTTTAACTCCCCTAGTAGTTCTGTTGTATTATCTCACATTCCTAGCAATAACTTTAATTCTCCTGTTCCGATACAATATTGACTAGAAAAGAATTTAATCTGAGAGTTACACAGCAATGCCACATAGACACCTCCATGTCAAAGTTAATCAATTAATACATTACTATTAACGAACATCTGCTATGTGCTATATAACATTCAGAAGTAAAGAAGACACACTCTCAACCCAAAGATCTCACAATGTCCAGACAACCATGAGGAGTCGAGTGCTGGATGGACAGACGCAGAGAAACAAGGCGTTTACAAAAGCGCTGAGTTTTTTTGAACAGGAGAAAATAAGATCAGCGGAAGGCTCTCAATGCTTAGGTGTTTGGAATTTAAATCGGGGACTAGGACACACATGCGAACCCCTACAGAGGCCAGGAGCAACCGCGTGAGGGGACTAAGTGAAAGGGGTCTGTCCTCTGCTGAAAGCACAGCCGCCCCTACATTCCAGTCTGCGGGGCCTGGGGTTGCCACATCTTTTGGTTGTTAGAAACAGTCAGAAATCCAAGATATGTATGGCTTGTGTAATTTCCTAATGTTTAAATGCTGGTTACAAAGTATAAGAACAAAACAAAACACAATGAACTGACAACAAAAGACCTCTGTGGGCTGCAAGGGGCCAGGAACCAGCAGTTTGCCACCTCCGCTTTAGACTCCGCGGCGCTGGGACCCGGGGCTGGGCAGAGTGCTCACAGGTCACAGGGGGCTCCGTGACAGCGGGGCCAGCCCGGCACCCCAGGGGCAGGCAGCGCAGGGGAGCGCCCGCGAGCAGCAAGCACCAGGAGACCCGGAGAAGGGGCCGGCTGCTGGGGCCCCCAGGAAAGGCCTCCCAGACTGGGGATCCTGAGCGCAGATTTCAAGGATCAAAAGGTGCAAAAATGGGAAGGGGGATAATGGGAGAAAGTATTCCAGGTGAGAAAACTCACCAGACTTGAAGGCTTTAAGGATGATGTTTTGTGATGAAACGTTAGAGTTCAGAAAGGCTAGGAGGAAGAGTGTACCAAGGCAACAACTTTACTTACTTTTAAACAGTGGGTGATTAATATCATATTTTTTTTTATTAAGAATGGCCATTTTCCAAGCTAAGGTAAGAGAAATAGTGAACTGTCTTTTATTAGAAGTTGGTTTTATGTGATGTACCTTTGGTTTAAGTGGGGCTGCAGATACAACAATGTACGAGGAAGTAAGAATTTGGTAATATTTCACCAGATATAAAACTAGTCTTGCTTAGGCTAGCAAGTAGTTTGTAATAATTTCTTCAATTTTTAGAAATTACCAAAAAGTGAAAGAAGGCCATTTAACAGATGTTCAAAGGGCATTAAATATTATCAATCAAGCTGACTTCATATTTTTTTAGAAACAGCTTTTAACAACAGCTGTGATTCTTTTATCTGCTGCTTTTAAAGGAAACTTTTTTGACTAGTGCTATATCTATAGTTTTAATTATAGGTATTCCATCTGTGATTTTTAATTATTTATTTACCTCAAATTGTAGCAAAATAGCATTGATTAGAAACTTAAATAACTCTCCTCCTCTTACTCACCATCATGGAACTGATAGGAAAAATTTTAAATGTTCTTTGGTGAAGAAAAAACTCAACATAAAAATATCTACAAAAATTACAGAAGGAAGAGAGATGATGAAAATTAGTAGAGGATTAAAACATGCTGCAAAGCATATTTTATTTAATTTCTCAATATGTGTTCTGGAAATCATTAATATAGTCAGTCTGCAGCTGTTCCCTTCTGAATGCACAGTGTTAGAACGCGAAGACCATGGCTTCTGTGGGAAGCCAGCAGTTTGGGTTATGGTCACAGGGTCTGCAAATTACTCTGACTTAAAATATTTTGCTATTATTTCCTCATAGAAAATATTAGACGTTAATCCCTGGAACGGTGGCCTTTAAACTTCCGTGTGAAGAGGCAGCTTCGGTGCTTATTAAAATGCAGACTTTTTCTTAAGAGAGTGTGAGTCTCATTTTCAAAAGTTGTCCCGAGTGATTCTGATGCAGGTGGTCCCAGAATTACATTTTGAATGATGCTGGACTGAAGATGCTGGGCTGCCTCAGGGGTCCACTCATGTGTGCCTGGCAAAGCTACGTCTTCAAAGAAGTTGCAAACTCCTGAGATGCATCCACAGTGCTAATGCTGGCCAGTGCGAGCTTTCTGAGGGAGGAGCTCCACCTGTTTATTCACAGCCACATTCCCAGTGCTGAGATCACACCCGGCGCAGAGCTGCTCTATAGCTATTGGTTGAGTGGATACATGAAAGAATGAATTGAGCATGTCAGTGCTTGCTTTCTGAAGTCCATGCCCTTCAGCTGCTCTTCTGTCCCACATTAACTGTCAGAGGCAAAGGACCTGTGTCAAGCACACCATAACCTGTTCATCAAAAGGGTCAATTTTGGGTTCGAATGATGACATTCTGCAAAGTCATCGGAAGTCTTGAAACTATAATTTTGGTTAGACTTTTCTTCACTGACCACCTACAAAACTGAGAATGTACTTGTAAGGAGTTGCAACACCTTAGTGGGTCATGACAAACCAGCATCCACATTCCAAATATAATCTCTAATATGTGACAGGAAATACGGAACCCGTGGTCCCTAACAGTGTCCATGTGTTTCTTAATGATGCTGAACTGCAGAGTTCCTGTTTTTCTTTCAGACATTATGAGCTCATGAAATGTTTCTGCATTAGTTGCCACGCTCTATAACCAATCTGGTCTGGTGTTTCAACTGGATCTAGAGGTGATACATGGGTAGATTCATAGAAACACATGCTTTATTTTAAGAATTTTTTTATTGTTTCTCTAGAGTACATGGAAACATTTCATGAAATCCTAAAGTTACATAAAATTCAGAGGAAGAACCTAATGTAACTGCAAGTTTTATTCCTCTGTAGGGATTCAGAACAGATGGAAACCCATGGCATCCCCACGGGAGCACATCCAGCACACTGCAAATGTGCTTTCGTGTCAGGATGTCAGCACTGATGCAGCTGATCGTTCTAAGGTCCTGACTCGTCCTGTTTAAGTTAGCGCACACAACACGAAAGCTCACAACACTCTTAGCACCGTGACTGCAGTAATCCCTTTGAGACTGCTTTAGCCCTAAATATTATATGATTATATGAATTCTATTGATAGTATATATTCAAGTATGTTCATGTTTTTATTAATTAGTATTAATTGGTTGAACACTTCTCTGCTTATCAATAGTATTTCAATGATTTCTCTAGTACAATACTATTTCTACATACATGTTTTCACTTTAAGGTAATAAAGACTTATTTTACAAAATTTGAAAATTATAAAAAAAGTTGTCAAATATACCCTTGTTTCCAAAATCCTATGTGAGCCATTTATTTATATACTTACTGTCAGTCTTTTTCTATATATTTGTACCTAGTTGTGGCCATAAGGCATATGCAATTTCATAATATTTTTAAAGCTAGTTATTTCAAACAGTTCATATATGTCATTTTAATGGCTGCATAAAAATTCCAAACATAATTTATATTTTTAAAATGTTGTAATTTTACATTCCATTAAAGAAATTTGTACACATATACTGGTATTTTTTACCAATGAATGCACAGCAGCAAATCTAGCCAATTCTGAGAAATGTATCTGACACTTGTCATATCAGCCTTTTTGTCCATAATGCAACTCTCATTCATTAGTCAGTCCCATTTAACATAATAATCTGTCATAATGGAGTCTCATTACATGAGCAGTTAAAATGCTCAGGGTTATAGAAGTTGACGACATCTTTGGAAGTTTATACATGGAATGCCATTTTCTGGTAATATTAAGCAAGACAATCTTTCTGTGACTCAATTTCTAATTTTTTTTTAAAAAAGAAAACCAATGTTAAACTTACATTAAAAAAATTCAAATTAGCAATGATACTGACTACCTGAAATAAATAAAGCTCATTTTATATTAATACAATCACAATTCACGTATACGTCAAAGACTTTGGCTCATAAACCCATGTCTGTATCCAGGAAGAGCTACATCTTGGCTGGCACTCTCCACTGCTAGATCGTAATCCAAGATATGATGTGGAACAATGTTATCCATACAAAAGTTTTCACCTTTTAACTTGTCTGGATCTCAGTTGCATCATTTGAGAATGTGGAAAACAGTACAGGCATTAGATAAAAATAAATGCAAATGACTTGAGTTTATTTTTTAATAATACATTGTAATTGTACATATTTATGGGGTACAATTTGATGTTTCAATACACAATATGTTGTATAATGATCGAATGGTATTGTATCTATCATCTCATACATTTATCATTTCTTTGTGGTGAGAACATTTAAAAGCCTCTTTTCTAGTTATTTTATAATATATAATACCTTACCATCATCAGCCTGCTGTGCAATACAACATCAGAACATGTTCCTCCTAACCGATTATAACTTTGTATCCATTAACTAACATCTCCGGATCCTCTTCTTCTCCTCCCCTCTCCAGTCTCTGGAACCACTCTTCTGCTCTCTGCTTCTGTAATGTATTCTATAATATCAACTTTTTTTTAAGATTCCATATATGAGTAAGATCGTGCAGTATTTGTCTTTCGGTGTCTGGCATATTTCACTTAACATGATGTCATCCAGATTTATCCATGTTGTGGCAAAAGAAAAGATTTCATTCTTTTTTATGGATAAATAGTATTATATTGTATATATATCCCACATTTCTTTTTACTTTCATCCATTGTTGAACACTTAGGTTGATTCTATATCTTGGCTGTTGTAAACAGTGCTGTAATAAACAAGGAAGTGCAGCTATCTCTTCAATATGTTGATTACATTTCCTTTGGATATGTGCCCAATAGTGGGTTTGCAGGATCATATGGTAATTCTATTTTCAATTTTTTGAGGAATCTCCATGCTGTTTTCCATAATGGCTGTACTAATTTACAATCTCACCAACAGTGTACAAGGGTTCCCTTTTTTCCACATCCTCACCAACAATTTTCTTATCTTTTTAATAAAATCCATTCTAACTGGAGTGAGGTGGTATCTCACTGTAGTTTTGATTTGCATTTCCCTGATAATTAGTGATATTGAGCATGTTTTCAGGTACCTGTTGGCCATTTGTATGTCTTCTTTTGAAAAATGTCTATTAACATTTTTTTTGCCTATTTTAAAATTGGGTTAATTGTTTTGTTTTTTTTTTGTCTGTTGAGTTTTCTGTGTTCCTTATATATTATGGATAAGAAACCCCTATAGGATGTATAGTTTGCTAATATTTTCTCCCATTCTATAGGTTGTCTCTTCACTTTTGATTGCTTCCTTTGCTGTGCAAAGCTTTTTAGTTTGATATAATCTCATTTGTCTATATTTGCTTTTGTTGCCTGCACATTTGAGGGCTTAGTTGAAAAATCCTAGCCCATCCCAACGTCATAAAGCATTTCCTCTATGTTTTCTTCTAGTATTTTCATAGTTGCAGCTTAATATTTGATTTTCTAATCCATTTTTGTTGATTTTTGTATATGATGAGAGGTAGGGTTCTAGTCTCTTTTGCATGTGGTTAACCAATTTTCCCAACCCTATTTATTGAACAGGCTGTCTATTCCCCAGTGTGTGTTTTTGGTATCTTTTTCAAAAATAAGTTGGTGTAAGTATCTGAGATTTATGGGCTCTCTATTCTGTTCCATTGATCTATAGGTCTGTTTCTATGCCAGCACCATGCTGTTTTGGTTACTAGGGCTTTGTGGTATATTTTGAAGTCAGGTAGTGTGATGCCTTCAGCTTTGTTATTTTTATTCAGGGTTGTTTTGGCTATTTATTCAGGGTCTTTTGTGGTTCCACACAAATTTTAAGATTGTTTTTTTCTCGTTCTGTGAAGAATTTCATCAGTATTTTGATAGGAAGTACATTAAATCTGTAGATAGCTTTCAGTAGTATGGCCATTTTAACAATATTAATTCTTCTAGTCCATAGACAGGGTATCTTTCTATCTATTTTTGCCCTCTTAAATTTCTTTCATCAATGTTTTACAGTTTTCAGTGCAGAGATTGTTCACATCCTTGGTTAAGTTTACTACTAGGTATCTTTTATTTTTGTAGCTATTATAAATCGAGTTGTTTTCTTTATTTCTTTTACAGATAGTTTAATATTAGTGTACAGGAACACTACTGATTTTTGTATGTTGATTTTGTATATGGCAACTTTACTGAATTCATTTATTAATTCCAACAATTTTTGTTGGAGTCTTTGGCATTTTTTTTTTTTTATGTATAAGATTGTGTCATCTGCAAACAGGGGAAATTTGACTTCCTCCTTTCCAACTTGGATACCTTTTATTTCTTTCTCTTGGTTAATTATTTGGCTAGAACTTCCAGTACTATGTTGAATAGGAGTGGTGAAAGTGGGCATCCTTGTCTTGTTCCTGATCTCAGAGGAAAAGCTTTCAGACTTTACCCATTCAGTTTGATAGCAGATGTGGGTTTGCCATACCAGCCTGAGCAAATCCCAGTGGGGGAGAAAACGTGGCAGAGGCAACGTGCCTCTCCCCTCTGCGGTGCTGTGCTGGGCCTCCACGCTCCACTGAGGTTTCCCTGATGCCCTGGTGCTCTCTCATGTCCTTAGTCACTCCGGTCAAAATACAGTTGTTTATTTTTGCTTGGTCGGTTTTTGTTGGGGGGATGAGTGCCAGGCAACTGTAGTCAGTCATCTTGTTCCACTTTGAGTTTTTCAGGAATATGCTTCTGTGTTCTAAAGTACCATTAGTTATATCAAAAGTCATTAAAAATTTTGCCATTGGTAAACATGGAAGGTCTTGTGACTATTTTTAAGCATGAAAAGGTATCTTTATGAAACAAACACCTCTTAAACCCTTTAACCATAGTGATCTATGGCTAAAAATCATCATCAATGTATAAACACTCTTAGATGGAATGACTTAAATAAAAAGAAAATAGCAATGTAAAGGTGTCCTTCTGACGTTTATTTGATGACATTTCTTTTTTTCTGAACATAAAGTAATACTTTCATATATAATTAGTGGAAGTGTAAAATTGATTTAACCACTTTGGAAATTAGTATGGTGGTATACAATATAGCTCAGTATAGGTATACCCTATGATCACTAATTACACCCTTTGGTATATAAAAATATGTAATATGTACACCAAAATAAATGTGCAAAAATTTCGATAGTAGTAACAATATACAATAACCCCAATAGTTGCAATAACCCCATGTTGAAAATGGCCCAAATACCTATCAATCAGGAGAATGAATAAATATATCATGAGAATGAGCAAACCACAATTCTATGCAACAACATAAGTGACCCTCACAAACATAATGTTTAGTAAAAGAAGCCAGATACAAAAAAGCAATTAAAATATGAATTCATATATTTGAAGTTCAAGCAGAATAGATTAATTTGACCTGTCTTAGAACTCTGGTACCCTAGTGGTTCTTTTAAAATGCATTTGTTTCATGTTCTGTTTATTTTTGCTAGTTATTTCAATATTATGTCTTGCTATTACAGCCATTCTCATACTTACGCAACTCTGGAGGGGTGTTCCCTTTCTGCTTCAACTGACAAACTCCAACTATTAAATAGATTCATTAGACCAGTTGAGACTGTGATCAAAGGAAAGAAATAGTCTGAAGAAAGAGTTAGCTAGTCTTTATGTAAGGCAATCAGTACACTTTTATCCACAAAAAATTCTCTTTGTTGTAGTTAAGAATCTGTTTTTTCAGGTAGATACTTTGAAATCCTAGCAATGCACACTGGTGAGAAAACAGCATTCATAAGTCGTAAGTCCTTGACACACTTACTCTCTACTTTTATAGGAGCCAGAATGAAGAGTTAGCACCAGATGCCTATTGCTGTCTCCTTAGAGACAGCTCCCTTCCTTCCAGCTGGCTCCCCAGCGGCTATTGGGTTTTTTCTGACTGATGGGAAACGCTGAACTCCGCCCACATGGGCTCATGACTCCGCCCTGGTTTCTGGAGATTGACCCTTTCAGTGCCATAGAGCACTTGCTAAGGCAGCTACCAAGGTGAAAGGCATAGATTCTTCATCCTTAAAAAGTGGAGATTTGGGACTTGACTAGATGGCCCAGCAGCTCCCTACTCATTTAATAGCAGTGGCAACTGCCTGGATAATTTTTACTTAGAAACAGTCTCAAAGGTAAGGTTTTGATGACCTTGAGCTTATGCTCTCACTTATCTCTTGATATTCTGTAATTAATTTTTACATCAACAACAAAATGCTTTAAAGAGAGATTGATTTTGATACCTTACTTTAAAATAATTTCCTCAAACATAATCACATTGGAATATTCTATTTCTTTGTTAGCTACAAAGCAACATTTTAGAAAAGTGAGATTTCAAATCTCCAATTGGAAAAGAAAAATATGAACAAGAGGCCAAGACTCTCATATTGGAGAATAAATGAGCAATTGAGAATAAATGTTTCACCAAATGAAACAGCCACCAAATAACGTCATGATTTATTTTACATAGATAATCGCTACATACATACACTTGTGAGTTTTGAAGTTCTCTGTTAAGATCCCTATCTCACCAGTTTGTGGCTTTATGGGTTGGCCAGACAAACAACAGTCTAAACTCAGAAGACACTAATTACTAGTCTGGTTATGTGAAAACCACATTATTATTGGAATTTTAAAAAATGCTTTAAAATGTCAATGTTGAACCTGACTTGATAGCCAAATTTAGTTGTACTGAGTGGTTACACTTTTGAGGTAAAATCTATTGCTAGGAGTAAGATCGATTGATAACAAAATCATTATCTAAAAATTTGTTTTAAAATCATGCTATTAAGCAATCTCATAATATAGAAGCCTTAAAAATATTAGCTTTTGCTTCCAACTTCTCTGCAATAGTCAATACGGATTATAATGGCACCGCTAGTGATTATTGTGAATATTTTTTGCTATATTTTAAATGTAGAGTATTCAGAGTGCAACTGTGAGGTTTTGATGTTCTGTTGTTAAATACTTAGAGGACAGCCACATGTTGCCATTAGCAGCACAGAAGAAAAGCTCTTGAACCTAAAATAAAGCAGCTCCTATTCTAAAAAAAAAAAAAAAAATTGCTTTTGCTTGATTGTCTAACAAAATGTTGCTCTCATCTATTAACAGTGACAGCTTTTTGCCTTATCAGGTACCTAGACTTCAGTTTCAAGTTGCAAAGTTATCATACACATTCCAACCCAGAACCTGGAACTCACACAAAGGCATCATGCTGTGCTAAAGTGTGAAAGAGGCTACACAGCTTGCTCTGAACATCTGAACTTCATATGATGGGAAAAAATCATCACCTAATGTTATCTCTACTTCTATCTTCAAGGTTATTTCCAATATGTCTTCCTTAAGGCAACTCCTTGAGGCTACCAATTACTAGCCTTGGCTGAGTTGATGCTTTAGATGATGTTTCGGTCAATGAGAGACTGTATATACAATGGTGGTCCCATAAGACTTATAATGGAGCTGAAAAATTTCTATTGTCTAGTGATGTTGTAGCCATTGCAATATCATGACACAACATAACTTTTCTATGTTTAGATACACAAATACCATTGTGTGATAACTGCCTACACTATTCAGTACAGTAACTTGCTGTACAGGTTTGTAGCCCAGGAACAATGGGCTATACCATATATGAATAGCTTAAGCATGTAGTAGGATATATCATCTCTGTGTAAGTGTACACTTTATGATTTTCAAACAATGATAAAATCACCTAACAATGCAATTTTTAGAACATCTTTTGTCATTAAGCAACACATGACTGTGTTTCTTCTGGTAATCTCATCATTGCTCTACTCTGACATAAGGGATTTGGGTCCAACCTACACGAATTGTATCAACTCTTAGGTTAATATACCCTAATCTCATAATCTATCACCATTTTGCCAATCTTTTGTTGATTGCTAAGTCAGATTAAGGGTTTATTCTCTATGCAGCCTCTATTATTTCTATATCATCCTTGCCAAGCCCTAGCTTCATTTTAGCTCTGGAGCCAGTCCTCTTTCTGGGCATAAAGAATGAAAGGTCGTCTATGTTAACAGTTCAGCATCAAGTCAGCCTTGCTGTCTGCCCTGATTCTAGTATCTGCACTGTTTCACCTTCCTGTCTGTAGCCCAGCTCCTTCCATGGAACTGGTTAGGTTTCAGATTTCCTACCTAGCTGGCTGCCTCCGACTTAAGCCATGTCCACTACCAGCACCCTTGTCGGCCCACGGTCCTCCCTGGCTTACTCCACCAGACTTTTGGGTGAAGCCTGCCTACCTGCGCGAGACTGCCCTTGCCGACAGCCTGTGCCTACCTGTGGCCACTGCCTACCTGTGGCCACTCCTACTGTCACACTCCTGCGAGCAGCTGAGCGTGGCCGCTGGATGCCACCCTGGAACCCGGTGGTGGCTCAGCTGTCGCACGGCCTCCTCAGCCCAGCTGGGCCCCTTCAGCTCCGCATTTTTGCCAAAGGAGCTTCTGTTCTGAAAACAGCATTTACAGTAGCGGTGGATAAACGGGGGTCACAAACTTGCCGCGTGTGGCCTGCAGATGCAGTCGTCTATTCCGTCTGGCCGTCCCAGCCTTGACACGCGGCCTCTCTCTCTCCCTCCCTCCCTCCCTCCCTTCTTTTTATTCTTCCTTCCTTTCTTCTTTATTTCAATTGGCAGCCAAATTTAAAAATCAGAAAATTTCACATTAGAAAACCAAAAAAGCAAAAACAGGTTTCCAGGCTGGCTTGAAGGTGGGCGCTGCGGCGACGCCGGGTCCACAGTGCCGCCCGGCGACACTCCTGGCCGGGCGTGAACTCTCTCCGGACTCAGGGCGGCTGCCCTCACCACCGTCTTCCTCCAGGCCCTCAGCCAAGCGCCAGGGAGCCTGGTCACCAGGTGTGTATGTGGGTTTTTCGTATGGAAGATTTAAACGAAAAAGATTTAAATCTTACACGTAAAATTTAAGTTAATATATTATTTTATCCTTGTCTCCATTAAAAGTGGGAAAACAAATGATTGGCCTAGCTACATGCTAATAAATAAACAAAAGAAGAGAGCATAGAAGAGAAGACTATGCTTGAATGTTTCATTTCTCATATATCCCCAGTTAAATTTACACATTCACATCACCTGCTCGATGCCTGTGGCATTTGCACCTTCAGCTCATGTGTAACAGAGTGCTCTGGAGAAAAGGATCAGGATGGCAAAAGGAATCAAAACCAAGAAGAAATGCTAAAAGTATCGGTACTGATATTTAGTTGGAAAAGGTAAAACTTAGAGGGTCATAATAATCTTCATATGTCTGATAAGCTGTTAAATAGAAGAGGAATGAACTTTTTCTGTGTGGTTCCCCAGGACTGATAAAGGAAAAGTGTTGTAAGGGAGATGTATTTTGGGTGTATTAAATAGCATGAAAAACCACAGGATACAACAAGTTCTTCAATCCCAAAATGTGGAAGCAGATACTATAAAATACTTGGAGACTCTGATTTTTTTTTCTATCCCTAAATGTCTTATTTTTAAATAGTAGGAGATATTATATTAAGAACAGTGATGTTTTTCCTCTCAGTTACCTCTGAAGAGTAGAGAGGTATACGTAAGGGAAAATACAGAAAGAACGAAGGTAGGAACAGTTTTGAACATTGGCTGTTGTTTGGAGCCAGTGGAAGACAAGAAAACCCTAACAATTCTGAAGGCACACGAGGCCTTTGGGCCTTATTAAACTCTGGGCATTGGAGATTCAGGGAGAAATAACTAGGTAGACTCACTTATTAATGGTGCTCTGGTTCTTGGATTGGATGGTGAGTGCAAGAACGTTTATTTTATTATTATGCTTTATATTTAAATAAATGTTACATATATTTCTCATGTATTAAATAACATAAAAAAACATTTCAAACAAAATGTAACCTTTTTTGGAAGAAAAGTGTCAAAAATTTTGTGGCTCAAGCATTGCAAAAAATGAGATTCTGACTCAAATCTTCAGATAATTAAAATCTCTACTTAGATTATGATTATCTTCTTAGTGAACAACTCAGGAATGAATTAAGTCCTGTCTGTTTAAATTATAGATAAATATCAAACCATCATTTTCTTTCCATCGTCCCTGCCAGTGCTTAGGTCTGTGTCTCATTAGCTCTTGCCTGGACTATTTCAGTAGCTTCTGAAATGGCCCATTCTCTTCTTTTTCAACTCCATCTGTCATACAGCTGCCAGAGTTAAAATCCATTTATATCATTCCCTGCCTCAAAACTTCAGTTGTTCAGAGCTCCTTGACATCAGGTTTTGTGACTGCCCCTTGGATTTCTTTGCAGCCATCCGTGGGCAGTACACTCCAGTTATACTAAACTACTTATGGTTTCCCAAATACAGCATGCTGCCTCCTGTCTCGGATTGACTTGTTCTTTCTTCCTGGGCCTTTCCCCGCTTCTCTACTCCTTGCATCCACCCCTGCCTTCTCTCTCGGGTTTAATCTTCTCCACCATTAAGATTCAAATCAAGAATTAGTGAAGGTAAAGATCTGGGACTTTTCTTAGTGACTCCTGAATGCATGGCACAATGTCTAGGAAATGGAAGGCCTTCAGTAAATAATTGGAAGGACAAAAACAAATTAACATTCTTAATTTTGGTCTATCAATTATAGTCTCTAAACAATTATATAAGCAAAACAACAATGGATTTTTGTGATTTCTTCTGAGTCTGAAGATTAATGAGGGTAGTGAAATAATCTTCTCTTTTACCTTTATTAGGAAATATATAATCAAGACAATGGTCCCCCTTGAGAAATGTTAGGTTATTTCCAAGAAATGAGTAATGAGTTCAACACTACTTGCAAAGCCTGGGAGCTTTCTGAACAGTTTCAGTGACAGTTTTGATATGCGGGGAAACCAATTCACTATGGTATGGAGAAGTGGAGAAAAATGATGGTAACCAACAATGAATGAAATTGAATTTGAAATTGTGAGAAGTCATGAAAGAACATGACTGGCATGAGCTTTAAAGTTAAATTGAGCAAATTAAAATATGTGAAAAAGGAATTAAAATTTTCTTTCAGATGGTTAAAATACCCCTAGTCTGATTTCTTAAGGACAAACCTCAGCATCTATTCAGCGTTCTCTTTTGCAACCCTAAAAGGAATAAGGAAAATCTCTGTTTGTCAGGGTGCAGTACATTTAGAGAGATGTGACTGAGTGAAGAACATTAAACTACAGAATAGCATATAGTACCCTCATTTACACTAAAAAAGAAGAGACTACACACATACAAATATATGTAGGTATGTAAATATAGATATGTATATATCTATACCTATGTCTACATTCAAAGAATATTTCTGGAAAGATAATATTCACAATGGGTGACTGGGTAAGAGGCTTTAGGTGTCTAATATGGGAGAAAAATATACTTTTCAATGTTTACCCTTTTGTAGCTTGTGAATTTTAGCCACATGCAGCATAATAATTGGGTAGAAAAACCAAAACATGAATGGACAGAAGTAAACAGAGATGATTGTGCAATTTAACTATTCATTTTATTTTTAAGAAAATTCCATGCTGCAGTTGTCCTTGCCATCAAAACACTTTGTGTGTAGACAAATGATGCAAACAAAACAAGAAACTACTGTTTTTTAAAAAAATTAAAACCTTCAATCACAAGATCTTAAATAAATCAATGTAGTAGTATTAGCAGTAATTAGTGATTTCAGGATGACTTGATGATTTTAGGAATAGCATTTTCAAGTGAAACTAAGGCTCTCCTCTCAAGAAATGAAGTCCCTGTTCAAGAGAGTAAATGTCTTCTATGTAAATAGGACGTTGCAGACGCTCGTGATAATAGATTACAATGGGTGAATGTCAACAGGATTCAGAATAACACCACATGTTCTTGACTGTTACCTGCCATTGTCAAAAATATGATCCTTAAGCCCTTTCAGGCCTTACCAAAATATATAACCTACATAATATATTTCAATATTGAAATATTTCAATAGAAGGATTTCCTTCTAAAATTACAAAATTTATGACTTTTCAAGTGGAAACAAAAAAATAGAACAAATTAAATTGTTTAAACAATAAAATAAATCACCATGGACACTAGATAAAGTATAAATTAATTATGTGTCCCAGGGGGCACCCAGGGCCACTCCATAGTCACTCATGTCTATGCACACCAAGGAGTGAACTCCAAGTCTCACTAGGAGGAGGAAAAAATAAATTACAAGTAATCTTCACAATTATCTCATGGATGGTTGAGAATTCAATGGAAGCAAAGTTATTAAAATTTTCTGACTCTTGCCCTTGTCATGGTGCTGAGACTCTGAGTCCTTCCTATGTCTACCAAGAGGAATGTGGTGAATTGGTAAATGACTGAACAAGCTTGTACACAATAATCTCAGGACACATCTCTCCAGCATATGTTACACAAGGAGTCCAGAAAAGCCACAGAATTTCTTATACTCTTATAGTATAATAGTATAGTAGAATAAATATTTTCTGAATGAATTACACCTAGTAAAGAGTCTTAGAAATATGAATTATTGCTTTTATGATGTCATTGATGAAACACTACAGAAATCTAATTGTGAGGCTAGTACAAAGTTATTTCAGGATTTCTCAACCTTGGTACTATTGACATTAGGGTACAAAAATTATTTATTGTGGGTGTGAGGAGTGATGTCCTGCTCATTGTAGGATGTTTGGCAGCATCTCTGACTTCTACCAACTAGATGCCCTCCAGTTGTGACGATCACGAATGCCTCCAGATATTGCCAAACATCTCCTGGGGTGGAAGGCAAAATTACCCTCGACTGAGAACCACTGGGCTACCAAATCAATTATTAACCAAAATCAATATGAGCATATTCAGTTTCTAAAAGATACACACACACACACACACACACACACACACAGACATATCCTGTTGGAAAATAAAGTCTAATGACTTATATCAACTGAGATTTTTGTCACTGTGTCTTAAGATACCAAAAACAATGGGTTATTTTACTATAACTTATCCTATTATATTACATTATAATCATTTAGTATTGCTATTATTACTTTTATTATTAATATTTCTTTTTGATATAGACTATGAGCTCTCTGAGGTTCAGAACAATGTTTAACTTGCTCACTGTGGTATCTCCAGTTCATAGTATAGAATTAGCCTCATGATAAATAATTTAATATTTATTGAATTTATAAATGCACTACAAATAACCATGCTTTCTCACAGATTATCTCTGAGCTTAAGGAGAGCTTAAAGTTGACAATGGAAAGCTGATTCATTACACAAGTATTTCTTGAAGGCCTGTTATCAGAAACTCCAGGTTGACAACAATAAATATGTCTATGCCCTTGTGGAGCTTACATTCTGGTGTATACATCAAAAAGGAAAGGAGTAAATTGGTTAATAAGTCAAAATTAGGATAAATAATATGAAGGAAATTAATTGAATGATAAGGTAAGAATAGGCCATGTATGGTGGCCAGAGAGGGCCTTTCTGGGGGGGTTGAGAGTAGGGATCGCAGTTGAGGTTAAACCTTAGATGCAGAGAAGCTTTTTGTGATAAGATTTAGACACGTGCTCCAGGTAGAGGGACCAGCATGTCAAATCCACAAGTAGAAGAGAGTTTGCCTCCCGTGTACACCTGCTGTTCCAGGTTCTGGGAAGATGGCAGCGTGTGAAGCAGACTGACACCTCTGTCACCATGGATCTTACAGTCTAGTGGACACGGTAGGGTTGAACAGGTAGGTGGGCAATGGCCAGCTGTGCAGGGTCTTTGGGCAACAACCTGTGATGCTTCAGGATACAGGCTCAGGGACAACTGCCTGGGTTTTAATTATGGATTCAGTAGTTATTACCTAGATTAACTTGGACAGGTTTCCTGTGTTTTCTGTGCCTCAGTTTCCCTGTCTATTCAATGATGACATTAATATTTACCCCATGGTATAGTTGCGGTGATTAAATAAAAAGATACATATAAATATTGGTTATTAAGTTTGGGCTTGGAAAGGGTACTGTACTTTATTTCAAGTGAAATTTAAGCCATTTCAGAGTTTTAAGCAGGCGGGTGGCATGATCTTATTTACAACATTGCTTCTCAGTGGAAAGCTGAGAGGACACAGCGGAAATAGTCAGGAGGCTACTGGAGAAGCCCCAAGCAAGAGGCAGTAGTGGCATCGAGACACAGAAAAGGAACCAACTGAGGATATGTCAGGGGACATTAAGTGTGGAAAGTGAGAGAAAGGCAGGAATCCAAGAACACCCTGGAGTATCTAACTTGACCCATTCAATGTTTTCCTAAAATGAAGAAGCCTGGAGAAACAAATTTGGGGAGATATTCCAGAATATAATCTTAACTGTGTTAGTTTGGTCCTGCCTGAGGACATCTGAGCAGGCGATGCATGAGCCTTGGGCGGCACAAGTGGCACGAGCAACAGCTATTGCTTAGGGAGCTGTGTGGAGACACAGAAGAGAGAGGAAGAGCAAGCTTTCAGAACCGCCCTGGGTAAGCTGTCAGGGAACACTCAGGGTATGAAGAATTAATTACACCCAAGCAGAATTATGAAAACAGAACCCACGTGAGATTGGCCTAGGGAAAGCATGAAACATGACACAAGGGTATGCCTCATTTCTGAGAACCAGTTTATGCTAAAAGCGGGTCGGAGAAGTACTTCTTAAAAAAAGAAGAACACCTGTGTGGAGGTTTATGCACCCGAAGGAATAAAGGAACTGGGGAACATTCAGGTAAAGACAAAGAAAGGGAACAGGATTATGATCCCTGTGGGAACTGCCTGGGCCACCTAGAGACAAGCATGCTGCGCTGATGCCTCTGACCACGTGGCGTGCGGGCCGTGCCCACGGTGGACTCCAGCAGCTGGGGGAGCGTCTGTAAGTTTCTCTTGAAGACCAGGAGTCCCAGTCTCCCACGGAGGAGCTGTCACTGGAAGAAGGGCTCCTGCCAACCACACTCTGGCAGATGAGGAGGAACGAGCTGGTGGAGCAAGAAGACCCTGAAGATAAGGGATTGTGCATCTCAGAGACTGTGAAAGCTAGGGAGGGGACGCTGGAGCAGAGTTCCAGACACGTACCTTAGATTTAAGAACGTGGATTTCAAAATGACTATATGACAAGAAATTCTGGGAGAGGTTGGCTCAGAAGAGTTGGGAAATCAGAAATGCAGAAGTCATACTGCCTGAACTGTGTTTGAGTCTGATGTCAGGGAAGCAAAATAGGAGGGGTAGAGAGAGACAGACAGAGTGGGAGAAAACAAGAAAGGAAAAAGGGAAGGAGGGAGGGAAGAAGGGAGAGAGAGAACTTAAGGAGGGGTATATACCGACAGTAGGCAATAAAAAAAGTTAAATCATGCAAATGAAAATATATTAATATATTTGACCATTTATCTATAAACTCAGGTATCTTAATAGATTAAACATTTTTCAAAAGTTAGATTATATTTAAGATAATTAAATTCATCTGTTTCCTATAAAAACCTCTTGGCATAAAAATTTGCAAAGTTTAATGATCATTGTAATAATATTTTTCCTATCACAAGTCAATTTCATTTTACTTAAGATACAGAGGAAAAGCATGTTAAATGTAACATGTTTTACAGTAACTGTTTATATGAGTGTAGTGCTTGATAGCTTCTAAAAGACTTTTATATGCTTTGTTTCATTGGGCCATCATTATCACTCTGAGATCCAGCAATGTGGCTGCATCCACAGTTTACTGATGAGGAAAACGAGGCTTGGAGTCTGCAGCTTTTCCGTAAGGACACATGGCTGGTGAGCAGCAGAGTGAGCTCCAGAGTCAGAGCTTCGGACAGCTCATCCATCTTTCTTTCCATTAAATGCTTTTATGACAAAATTTAAAAGTAATTATTTTAATATTCATTTGTCTAAACTTCTATGTGTATTCACATCATTTTGTCTAAAGTAGGATAAAGACTAAGTTTTTTTTGTGATAACCTTTTATTTACATAGAATTATAAATTACAAACTATTATTTTGCTCAAACCTTTTTTAACCACCACATGAGGCAGACATGCCAGAGGGTATTAGCTCCATTTCACAGGCAAGAATGGAGATACTGTTCCCATATTTATATAAGACAGCTGGGATTTAAGCCCTGAGCTTCCATTCTCACAACAGCTTTTTTCTCATGACTTTGTGATACATCATTTTAAAGTAATCTGATTTCACAATGCTTTAAAATGTAAGAGTAACATCTATAACATCTATTGCTGGCAGATTAACTCTGGAGCCAACCAACCTAATTAATTACCTCATAACCTGGCACATTTCAGGCACTGTTATACCTCTAACTCAATTTCACAGCTATATTTGAGGGCCCCATGAGCCAAAATTGCAGGAAAGCTGACCTGAAAGGACCAGGAACACAATGGTCAAGCCTATTTCCAAATTTAACCTAGGCCTGGCACATCCTCACC
>CM052439.1:92098332-92116506 GCA_028533085.1 Varecia variegata
TATATCTAACCAGAACTTTTGTACCCCCATAATAAGCTGAAATAAAAAAAAAAATAAAAAAAAATGTCAAAAAAAAAAAAAAGCAGCATCCTAGTTCTCTGGAAAATACTAGGGAAAAAATAATTTTGACACAATTATTAATGGGACATATATAGACCAATTACTGGAACTTTGAGAACACAATACCTGAATTACTACCTACCACCTTTTAAAGAATAATTTGATGTCCATCTATATTTTAATAACCTTGTTTAACATATGCTCTTTCCAAAAGAAAATCTAGGTATGATTCAATATTTCTGACAATGGTACTATTAATAATACAACTGAAAAGTAATGATCAAGGATGGGATACTTTAGTGAACTCTGCCAGAATTACAGGCAGAGTCAGGTTGTTATAAACATAGTTTAAAAATATCTAGTTAGTAGCTGCTGTATAGGAAAGTGCATCATATGACAGCATAACCACAAACTATTTTCAGAATGAAATTGTGCATATGATTAAAAGTTATGCTAAATTTCATGCATGCCACTTTGTTCTGATAGTGTGTTACTATTTCATGCAAGCCTTTCTTGAGGTGAGTGATAAGTCTGTCTGTCGTCTTTGCATATAGTTGGATCTGCATTGACTCAGAGAATGAGCAACTATGCCACGGTGCAAATGTCACCATGCAACAGTGAATGAATAACCACCTCAGCTTACCCAAGAGCCACTTCTATCTTAATGAGCCACTCTGGCAGTGAGACTGAGTTATTTGTCTAAACATTAGATATCTGAAATAAAACAATACCTTGAAGTTCTGAAATTCTTGTGTTCAAATTACTTTCAAAGGAGGATAGAAAAGGGAGCAAGATCAAAAAAGAATAAATAAAACCAAGAAAGAGGAAAGGGTGTGCACAGGGCTGCATTGCTGAAAGAGCTCACACTTTGTCTTCCTTGGTCTCGCATTCACACTTTGCATCTCCAGTTAATCACCACAGTGTTGTCACATTCATCATCCCTAAAAACGACTCGGGCTGCTCTGCTGAAATACCAAGAATGGTTTCCTTGACCTGATAAATGACCCAGACCCCACTGTTTATCCCCTGATTCCGCGATAGGCTGGCCTTGCCCTGGCCTCACATTAGTGCCTATGACAGCACCTTTGAAGAAATGTCCCGGCGCCTTCGCTCATGGTGTTTTCTCTGTTCACCTGACATCTCACCCTACGAGACCAGGATCCCTGGACCTCTGGCTTTTGGTGTAAAGACTCTGCTAAAAAGAAGTAATCTCACTGCCCCCCCATTTTTTCCTTTTGAGTCTCATTATGTTTCATCAACAAAAGCATATTACCATGATGAAAGGAGGTATTTGAAAACACGTTTTGTTAATTTGATCAAGAGTGCTAATTCATTCCTACAGTCACACGTGTGAGACTCGTCAGGGGGAAAGGAGGCCCGTGAGAAAACATCACAGCTGAGATGTGTTGAAATATGTGTTTAACCAACAGCTTCAATTTTAATCTTCTGACAGATATCATGGAAGCATTCTTTTTTATTAATGTAAATAATTAAGCTAGCTGTGCTTCTGCTGAGTTTCATGGCCTGGTGATATATACAGTAAAAGGTAAACCTCCCAAAGAAAAATCAATTTAAAAACAAACCCCCCCCCAAAAACTAAACTAAAGGTAATGTAAAAATGGATTGGGCTAACAACCAAAATAGCAGATGCATTTAGCTATTTATGTTTAAATTTAAAGTCCATCAAGACATATTTACTCTCTGGCTAGAACAAGCTGCTGCTTTTAAGGTATAAGACACCAGGAGGCAACCTATTATTAATGAATTCTCACAGAGCAAGCAATGTCTCTTCACTAGCTAAGGCACATGCATCCAGCCCTTGTCAGGCAAGGGAAGCTGGAACTGCAGGAGTATTTTGTATACAGAGAGGTGGGCAAAATACAGCCTGCCTCTACGTAAGAAGCCAATGCCCTCAGGTAGACTCATACATAATATTAGGAATTCCCTATATACAGTAGCAAAATGTTTATGTACTTTTAAAATATTTCACACAGAAAAATGTTTCATTTTCAGTTAAAATTCATTTCATGTACACATGCACACATCTTTCTTGATTTTTTCTGCCAACAGTGAAATTTTTCTGTCTTAAAATATCTGATAACACAGTGTTACCTAATTTTCTAGGTCCAGAGTATACTCAGCAATGATATGGAACTCGAAAGGACTAAATTTTAAAAATAAGATAATTATAATAATAATGAAACTGAAGCTTATAGAAAGAACCTTTACATAAGCCTTATAAATCATAATTTGCAGTCAAACATTTATGTCACTTTCTGCCCTCCATGCGGTACAATGTCATGGAAGCAAACAACTCAATTGGAGTAATTCTAATATAAGCTTCCTAATATACTAAATCTAGATTCCACAGATGCCTTTACTTCTGGACTGTGTACAACCCATCTCCTGCATGAGTAGATTTGTCATACAACTTGCAAATTTGGCCAGAAGGCTAAATAAGACCAGAGAGTATGCTGTTGCAAGAAATTTTCAACATTCTAGAAGTGGCTCTGAATTTGCATGGCTTGTTCCCAGTAGGAGCCTTCTAATTAGTCTCTGCCATATGTCCGTCTGGCTGAACCCACAGTTGCAGCCCAGGAAACACCGATGCCTCTAGGCACAAGAGGGCCAAGCTGTCCTCTTTTTCTAGCAGGGCAAGTGATTCATTTCATTTGCTGTTAGGCAAATAAATAACCCTTTCGTTGACCTTTGAGTTACTTGGTAAACACTCTCATTCTCAAGTGGGACACTGTGCTAGAGTCATCATAGTCTTTTCTCAAGGAACAAATTGCTAGGAAAATGTATAGGAGAGAAGGTGCATAAGCAAAGTGTCAGAATAAAGTTCTGAAATAACACAGGCCAGAAGATTCCTGGCACCCCATTCACGTATTCCTCTCCACAACAAGGCCAATACGTAGGAACTTAAATTGCAATTAAATCATATTCATAACTTGTGCTTCAGGTTTAGGTTCAACTGTTATTCATGGTCACCAACATTTCCTCATCCTATAAATCAGGTTCTCACATCTAACAGATAAAATATCAGGTATGTGTTTAAATAGAAGCAAATTCACTAGCCCCATCTGAGAGTGAAATCATTGTCTTGCTCTAGACCATAAAGCAAATGTGCTTACTGCTAAAACCGACTTAAAACATTATTGTTCAGTAAGTTGAATTTTGTATAACACTTAATGCAGCAAATGGAAAATTTCAAATACTTCCTAAATCAAAGTCCTAAAAGAAAGTTATCACAATTAAGTGATTTCTCAATGTCCCTTTTATGATATCATGACATAACTATCTACCTATGTGTGAATTCCTAAATATAACAGCTTATTTGAGTATGTACCACTATCTCATCTATCTCATTTAAAGGTGATATAAGGTATCAGTAGCGTTTTTATGCACTAACAACAAACCATCTGAAAAAGAAACCAAGAAAACAATCCCAACCACAATAGCTACAGAAAAATTACTTAGGGATAAATTTATCCAAAGAGAATAAAGAACTCTACATTGAAAACTATAAAACATTGATGAAAGAAATTGAAGACACAAATAAATGAAAAGATATCCTGTGTTCATGGATTGGAAAAATTAATATTGTTAGAATAACCTTACTATCCAAAGTAATCTACAGATTCAATGCAATCCCTATCAAAATTGCAATGACATTTTTAATGGAAATAGAAAAAGCAATCCTAAAATTTGTATGGAACCATAAAAGACCCTGAATAGCCAAAGCAATCTTGAGGAAAAAAACAGAGCCTGAAGCATGACATTACCTGATTTCAAAATCTACTACAAAGCTATAATAATCAAAACCCCATGGCAATGACATAAAAACAGACACATATACCAAAGGAACACAATAGAGAGCCCCATAAATTCATACATTTATGGTCAATTGATTTAAAAAATCTTGCAAAGAACAATGAGGAAAAGGTAGTCTATTGCATAAATGCAGAAGAAAGAAATTAGACCCTTATATCACACCGTAACATAGAAATCAACTCAACATGTATTAAAGAGTTAAAAGTAAGACCTGAAATTATAAAACTACTAGGAGAAAACATAGGGGAAAAGCTCCACGACATTGGTCTGGGCAATGATTTTTTGGATATGACCCCAAAAGCACAGGCCACAAAAACAAAGATAGATAGATGGGATTGCATCAAACTAAAAAACTTCTGCACAGCAAAGGAAACACTCAATAAGGTAAAAGGACAACCTACAGAATGAGAGAAAATATTTGCAAACCATACTTCTGATAATGAGTTAATATCCATAATATATAAACAAAACATATAAACAACTCAATAGCATGAAAAAAATAAGCTGATTTAAAAAATGGGAAAAGGACCTGAAAAGACATTTCTCAAAAGACATACCAATGACCAAGGGGTATGTAAAAAAATACTCAACATCATGAATCATCAAGGCAATGCAAATCAAAACCACATCTGTTATAATGGCTATCAAAAAATCAAAAGATAAGCACTGCTGAAGATGAGGAGAAAAGGAAATCCTTGCACTTTGTTAGTGGTGGTGTAAATAAGTACAGCCATTGTAGAAAATAGTATGGAGTTTCCTCCAAATAATTAAAAATAGAATTACCATATAATCCAGCAATTCCATATCTGGGTATGCACCCAAAGGAAATGAAATCGGCATGTTGAAGAAGAGGTGTCTGCACACCGTGTTCATGGCAGCACTACTATTCACAGTAGCCACAGTATAGAGTCAACTTCATTGTCCATCAGTGAATAAATGCATAAAGAAAGTGTGGTCCATATACATAGTGGATACTACTAAGCCTTAAAAAAGAAGGAATCTTGTCATTTGGGACAACATTGACGAACGTGGAGAACATATGTTAAGTGAAATAAGCCAGGCTCAAAAAGACAAACACTATATGATCTGACTTACATGTGGAATCTAAAATCCCCAAACTCCAAAAACATAGTAAAATCGTGGTTACCAAAGGCTGGGGGGGGGGGGGGTTGGAAAGATGGTCACAATTTCAGTTAGACGGGAACAATAAGTTCAAGTGATCTATTGTACATCCTGGTGACTATAGTTAACGTATCATGTACTTGAAAATTGCTGAGAGTAGATTTTAAGTGTTCTCACCACAAAAAGTATGTGAGGCAATCCATATGTTATTTAGATTGATTTAGTCATTCCATATGTATACATATATCAAAACATCATGTTGTATACTTATAAATATACATAATTTTTGTCAATTAAAAAATAATAATAATAATAAATAAATTAAATAAATTGAAAAATATCTTATAGACTTGATTGACATGGCCATGTCTTTTTCGTGATATTTTTCAAGAAAAACTTTTGTGCTTTGTGGTGTTTCTCAGAAGCATGTCATAATTTCATGAGGGGAATGATGCCATAAAAGACAGCATTTATTTGGTCATTAATATGATTGAGATTGCTGTTTGACTATGTTAAATTGACATAAAAAACAAAACAAAAACCTTGGATGTCGAGATTTTGTAGCAGTGTGATCACTAGTGAGAAAATGGGAGTACAAAGAAATGGTCCTCTGAATGCCAGCTCTTCTGAGATACTCCAGCTATTGGACAATTACCAGCGATCTTAGTTTTCAGTTAAAAAGCACTTTAGGGACTGTTTAATAAATCTAGATTCAAAGAGAGTTTATAACTCTGGGGCAACCCAACTGGAGAAATTTAGACGAAATAAGATAAGTGGAACATTTATATTTCAAGGAAAAGTTGATGTGAACATTTTCATTACTTGTAAAGTTTTGATTAGATCAAAAAGTCAGCAGGTTGTGCCTTTTCTAAGACTTATTTGTGAGGGTTGAGATTGTAATTACTAATTTTTAGGGTATACGTTTCCCAAATACTTAAAACGTGGTTATGTTACTTATCTTCTTTAAGCCTCACTTTCCTTTTATTAGTAATATTTACAACAAAATAGGAACTGCATAAGGTTAGAGGATTAAATGGTACAATTCATATAAAGCACTTACTTTTGTATTTGGAACATAATAAGCTAAAGATTAATGGTAGCTACATTTTTTAACTATTGTCACTAAGGGGAGTAGATTTCATTCCTATATTCAAGATTTATTTGGAATCTAAAGAAAAATCAATAATTAACTGACAATTACATACTTTGACAAATAAGTATGTATGAACATCAAACATATAAAAATGCATTATAAGTCTAAATCTTCAAATAGAGTACATTGAGAGCCTTTTTCTCTCTTCCTTCTGTGAATATTCCCATACCTTGTCCTCATGCTCATAAAAATATTCTTTTACCAATGCTTTCCCAAATACAGCATTTATTTTCTAAATTTCTTCCTGAACAACTTTCTCTGTTTTTTGCAATCACCATAATTCAAATGAAATGGAGAATTGGCAGATGCCTAGGGACCCATTAAAGGTGAGACACACTCATACATTAGGCCCTGCTCAGTCTGTGACCAAGCCTGATTTAGAACCGACCTCTGTGCCAGAGGTAATGCTACATTCACTATTCAGCTCTGAAAGTTTGGCAAAGTCTGGCTTTGAGGGATTGACATGGTCTCATGTGCTGTGGCTTTCTTCATGATTTTAGCCTGAGGATCTGTGCAAAGTAGATCCCATGGAAATGCTTCATTATTTGCCTCTGCCCCAATTCTAGGCTCATAAATGCAGTCATAATAGTAGATGTCGGCCAGGTGCAGTGGCTCACGCCTGTAATCCTAGCGTTCTGGGAGGCTGAGGAGGGAGCATCGCTTGAGGTCAGGAGTTCGAGACCAGCCTGAGCCAAGAGCAAGACCCCGTCTCTACTAAAAACAGAAAAATTAGCCGGGCATGGTGATGCACACCTGTAGACTCGGCTACTTGGGAGGCTGAGTCAGGAGAATTGCTTGAGTCCAGGAGTTTGAGGGTGCAGTGAGCTCTGATGATGCCACTGCACTCCGGTGGCCAGGGCAACAAAGCAAGACTGTCTCAAAAAAAAAAAAAAAAGAAAGAAAAAAAAAGTGGATGTCTGTCTCCTCACATAGGTATAAAATAAGTGAAAATATGGAGTTCTCAACATCACTCTATAGGTAATGATTTATATAGCATAATAATAAATTACATTAAAAATAGAATCATTCTCACACATTTATGCATGAACCAATGTGTTAATTCACTTACAAAGACAGAGAAAATTTCTATTTAATTGTCATATTAAATCAATTTTTGAGACTTATATAAGATTTGACAAAGCCACTACATCCATGACATATGTGTTAGAATGTGACCCAGCTCTAGTGAAAGAAAATACTACTGACAGTGACACATCCACTTGCTCCACGTTGCTGCCCGCCTGTCAAAGGAGGGAGAGAGAAACGGGAAGCATTAAGTTACAAATATTCTCTCCCAGAGACTTATTTGTAAAGAAGCACTGGAAATGGTAGAAAGAAAAACAAATTCAACATAATTATTCCATTTTTATCAACTGCCAAATGACCATTAGCAGATAGTCTTCAAGCCAGCTTGCAGGAGGTAGAATTATGGTTTATTTTAGGTGTATACAGCTGCATGACTCACCAGGGGAAAACTAAATGTGTGGATTTACCAATACATCATATCAATTACAGACACTGCTCTGCCCAACTGCTCTTGGGATCAGCACGCTTCATCGTAGAGAATAAATTTAAATCTGTCCAGCTGCACATTTAGGGTTGTGCTGTAAATTAAGTCCACATAGTAAAATAAAGGCATTTTTTAGGGGAAAATTCTAACAGCTAAAAAATCTAAAAACCACTAATAATGAAAAGCAAATATCACTACTAACGGTTATTCAAAGTTAAAATTTTGATCAAGGATATATTCTAATTTTAATTCTAATTTCATGTTTTCTGAATATCTTAATGATTGTTAATGATTACTTTTGGTGAAGAAACTTATGTGAATTTTATTGCCTTTTCTTCCTTCATGAGCCTGAGAAAGTAGAGTTATAAATTTGGGGTTTCAGACATCAGTGGTTGCCTTTTTCTCACATTCTGATCCCTTTCGGAAACACCTCCATCAGTTTCCAGAAGGACTGGTAGGTACCAGTTGCCATGCTGAATAATTTACTTACATCAACTCATTTAGTTCTGTTCTAAACACTTTGAGGTAAATGTCGTTATTGTCCTCTTATTTGTTTTCCCCCCTGGTAAGAAAACTTTGTTTCAGAGAAATCTCCTAATTTGTCCAAAGTCAGGCAGCCAATACGAGGCGCAGAGGGAGAAATTCCCGGGGCTCAGAAGGCCCGTGAGTTTGTCACCACACGAGTGCACTGTCCCCACTTTGTCACCGCACTGAGTGCACTGTCCCGACTTTGTCACCACACGAGTGCACTGTCCCTCACTTTCTCACCACATGAGTGCACTGTCCCGACTTTGTCACCGCACGAGTGCACTGTCCCTCACTTTCTCATCTCACCAGTGCACTGTCCCGACTTTGTCACCACACGAGTGCACTGTCCCGACTTTGTCACCGCACCGAGTGCACTGTCCCAACTTTGTCACCACACGAGTGCACTGTCCCGACTTTGTCACCGTACGAGTGCACTGTGCCCTGCAGACGCCCGGCGGGATGGACGAGCGCTGCCGATGGCCTGTGAGCGCGGGGACGCCACTTTCCAGGTTATGGCAGAAAGACTGCTGTTCACTGACAAGCAGACAAATCAATACCTGTTTATGAATTATTTTTTAAAGTAGTGCATATAAGTGTAGAAAACGGATTGAATGTGGCCAGGGATTAAGAACGGGTGAGGCAGGAGGGAGGGAGGTTTATAAAGCATATCGTGAGGGACCTTTTGGGAGACAGAAACGTTCTGTGTCTCGACTGTGCCAATGCCAGTGTCCTGGCTGTGATACCATACTGTAGTTTTGTACGTTTTTTCCATCAGAGGAAAATTGGGTAATAGCTACACAGGATCTCTCTGTATTTTTTCTTACAATGGCATGTGACTCTACAATTATCTCAAAATAAAAATATTTAATTAAAAATATGCAGACATTTTAACATAGAGTTACACTAAACTGATCTGAAACAAAAAATAAACAAAGCTAAAAAGTCGGACCAGTGTTAAACCCGAAAGACAGCCGGGAGCCGCAGACTGGAGGATGCTTGGCCACCGAGCCGCTCTGGCAGGCGGAGTCCCAGGCCCCCCTGGAGGCTCGTCTGCGAAGTGCGGAGAGGAGAAACGCAGGCCTGGAGGCCAGGTTCGGGCTGCCCTCGCGGGGCTGCTCGCGGAGGGAGGCAGGAAAGGAGGTGAGAGTCTCGTCCGACCACACTGGCTGGCTGCTCTGGCCAGCCTGGCACTCGGTATATCCAGTCGCTGCTATTGGGTTATTAAGAAAGGCCACTCAGAAAATGACAAGTACAGGGGGTTATACAGGGCCTCTGAATAGGCCACTCTGTTAGCAGAGGAGAGTGCATTGCCTGCCGTACTGTAATTTACATGCTATCTAGCAGCTCGGGTAATCAATAATTCCAAACCTGTTAGCAAATGTATAGCCAAGTCATAGTTATCTAAGAAACTTCTCTACTTTGTGAGTGTGCGTGTGTGTGTGTGTGTGTGTACCCAAAAGAGAACCAAAGAAAAACCAAATTGGACCCTTGAAAGCAGTACACTAAATACTAAAATATTGTATTTCAATATCAAAATATTATAGATCACAAAACAAATACAGCAGGAGAAGTAGCAATTAAAAGTACCATAAGGAGAAAAGAATAGAAATGATAATTTGTAGACAATTCAGAATCCTAGTCAAGGCACTCCTTCCAGGTTCTTCTCCTCTTTCAGACCATTTGGGAGTTGCCAGTTCTGTTTTGAGATGAAGAGGCTGAATTTTGCTGTAAATGAAAGATGCCACGACCGCTTTCAGCTGCAGGTGGTGGTTACTCATTTGAAAAAACACTCAAAAAAATGTTTGGCAAAAGTTTTATATCATGTTAGGAAAAGAATTGTTGGTAGGGAAAAAATCAAAGCAAATCTTAAAAAAATGCCTTTTATTTTGAGATAACTTTAGACTTACAGAAGAGTTGCAGAAACAGTACAAGAGAATCCCCACATATTCTTCACCCAGCTTGCCCTCTGTTAACATCTTACATCACCATAGAAGATTTATCAAAACTAAGAGCATTGATATAATACTGTTAACTAAAGTACAGAACAGAAATTTATCAGATTCCTCCAGTTTTTCTAGTAATGTAATTTTTCTGCTCCAAGATTCAATTAAAGATCTCATATTGCATTTAGTTGTCATTCCCCCTAGTTACCTGAGCCTGTGTCGTTCCCCAATCTTCCTTGTCTTTCATGACCTTGAGACTTTTTGAACACTACTGGTCAGTTATTTTGCAGATTGTTCTTCAATTTCACTCTGATGCTTTCTCATGATTATACTAAGGCTGTGCATAACTGGGAATGAGACCACACAGGTGACGTCAGGGGTGCACATGACTGTATGTATTACCAGGCATGTCAACCTCAGCTGAGATGGTTTCTGCCAACATTGTCCACTGTAAAGTTACTATTTTTCCATGTGTAATTAATAAATATTTTGGACAAGACACTTTGAGAGTTGCAAATATCCTGTTTTTGCTTACATTTTTGCCCACTAATTTTAGCATCCATTGGTGGATCTTGCCTTGCAGCAATTATTACTGAGGTGTTCTAACAGTGATGTTCTATTTGTAACTTTGTATTTTAATGCAGTCCTTTCTTCTCCATTTATAATCAGAATTTCTCTGCCAGGAATGGAGTTTGTTTCACCACCTTATTCATTTACTCAACTATTCATTTATGTCAGTATAGGCCCATGAGTACTTGTTCTATTTTTTGAAACATAATCCAATACTATCACTCTTTTGTTGCTCAGGCTCTTTTGGGTTAGCTCCTGTGTTCTGTGTTCCTTTCACTGTGCATCCTCCGTTGTTCCCTTACTTTCACCACCTGTCACTTTCTGGTACTACAAGATGCATCTTGTGTTTTCTCCACCTCAGCTCTGGAATCAAACAGTTCTCCAAGGATCCCTAGTTCTTGTTACTGCAGAATGGTATTTAGAAATGAAGATATAAGCACTAAGTGTGCTCACTGCTACTGAGGAAGTCACTGTTTCTAATCCCTCAGTGAAGAGAGCTAGGAAATATAGGTACGTATATTAAATCATGCATACATAAGAATGATATCTATTTCTCCATGGGTGTTTGTGCAGATATGATTTTTTGTGGTATGCATCCACATTGATACCTCTGCCACTAATTCAGGACCACAGTGCTCATTTTAGCCTTCCTCTTTTCTTTTGTAACATCTTAGACAGTGGAAATCCTGGCTATAATTATCTATAATACATTCAATATTTGTTCAATCCTAGTACACAAATAAATTAGTTTCAGCATCCCTTATTAATATACCTATAAGAAACACATTCATGAGCTCGATCACAGTGCTAGTGTACAGTTCCTTTTATCTTTATCTTATAGTATTCAATCAACACACTGTTTTGCAATGTTATTTAGGTCAACTCCTTTCTTCCCTGCCCTCTGCAATGTGGTTATGTGATTCCTGTGTCACATACAATCATCACAATCTGTGTTCTATATTCCCCTCCACCTTCTAATTCACTTTTTAAAATTACAAAGTAAAATTCACTTTTTGTGGTGTATGGTTCTGTGGATTTAACAAGTGTATGGAGCTTGTACTCACATCCCAGTTCCACAAAGGATGGCTTCATCACCCCCAAAATTTCTCTGCTCCACCTCCTGTATAGAAAACCTTCCCCACCCCACCTCCAGATCAAAGCAAGCTTTTGCTTCAATTATCTTGTATGTGGTTTGGAGTTATTTAGAATTTAAAAAGCATTTAAACCATGCTATAATAATAATAATAATGCATCTGAAATTCAGTATAGTGAAAAAGCTTAATTAGTAAAGCTACTGATTTGGCCTTGAAAACTAATTAGATCTAAATAGCTCAAAAATTACACCATAGCTTTTTTTTGGGGGGGGGCAGGGGGCAGGTGATTTTCCTTAATTCGAACGCTTACATTTAGATTTTTTTAAGAAGTCCGTAGTTCAACATCATCTATTTCCTGAAAAAGAATGGAAATGCCTGCCTGCTCTCTTCCTTCCCCAGGCGGTGGAAGAGAGCAGTGCTTTCTTGCAGAATCACCAGGTACCTGTGAAAGATTGCTTGGAAGGGCTGCCACCATCTACCCTCAATACACCTGCTGGTGATTTGACTTGGGCAAAAGTCAGCAAAATAGAGATGTTCACCATTAATGGAATCTCACTGCAAACTTCAGGCTAGTTAACTTTATGAAGCATGGGGTACCTAGAAATATCAATTAACTCTGCAAAGAGGTCAGTAAAATGGAAGTTTTTAGAAGATTTCCTGATGTATCCCTTCTCTGAATGCAGTTTTTAAAATGGGGCAGGGGGCAGGTTAACTTATTTCAAGACTAGTTCTCTCCACTAAGTAGAAATTGAAATTCACATGTTTACATTCAGGATCACAAAAGCACAACTGAGAAAAAAATGCTGCAAAAGATTTCACTCTGCTTTCTGAAAAAATATAGAGATTGTCACTTTTTCAAACAGAGGACACTTGGGACACACTGAACAACTGAATCATGGTCTGGTAAGAGGAAAGCAAAAGCCTTAAACAGAACAAAAGCAAAGAATTTTTTTTAAGTTCAAAAACAGTAGGACCTGGTGCTGTTGGCAATGGCCCAAATTCATTTCTGGTAAACAGGAATTATAAATACTTCATAAACAGAACATTCCAAATTAAAAAAGAGAGAGATCTGAAAGTGAAGAAAACATTCGTGTCAGACAGATAGCTTTAGCAGGCCGTACTAACATCCTATAGAGAGTCTATTCACCTGTTCGTTTCATAGGCAAAAGCTAAGTTCCCCCTTTTACTCTCAAAAACGATTTACAACACTTCCACATTGGGAGGTATTAACCTGAGAAGAGGAGGGACTTATTAATTGCTCCTTTTGTCCTACTGGTGCTATCACCCTGCATGAGCATGGCACACTTCAGTGGAACAACTTACTGTTACCTGTGTGTATCCTGATTAAATAAAATGCGTGCATTAAAATCCATGGGCACTGAATGTAGCCACTGGGGAGAGACATGGTTATTGCAAAGTGATATGTGTCCTCTAGGGTTTGTGGACTGTACGCATTCACAGGTGAAGATGTTCAAATGCTCACGAGCCCACCTGGAGGCGACAGAGCAAGGAGAGAGTAACAGCGGGGAGAAGAGAGAGACCAGAGGTGGACCCTGGAGGAAAGGAGCCAGCCTTGTTCTCCTGAACGTGACTCCATCCAGGTGGACCATGTGGACGTGCGCGATGACGAATGGGGAGGCCCGGGCAGCCGGGCACCATCCAGGAGTTAGCCGGAGGGAACTCGCTGGAGGGAGCTTCCAGGCGATTGGCAGACCCGCGTGAAGGGCTCTCCAAGAACCGCAAAAACACCTCATAAGACAAAGAATCTGCAGTTGGACATACAGCTCTTTCAGAAGCCACCAACACCATCCCAGGCCTGTTACCTCTCCTCTCTCCTCCTCTCCCGACTCTCCAAAGCAGAGGTGTAGCCTGGTGAGTGGAAGAGGAGGTTGAACAGTGAAGAAGCTAGGGCAGGCCTGAACAGTGGAAGACAGGACCTTTCTTTCCATTGATTCCATTTATTAAGAGATTGAAGCTTTGTTATTAGTACCTGTAGTGAATACAAAAGCCATGAGATTTGCACAGGATTTTAGCTAGGAGCATGCAGGAAAGATGGGGATGTGAAAGACAAAAGATGCGTTCCCCTACTGTGTTCCGATAGTTCGATCAGTTACAACTGCATTCTCACATCCAGGTGTGAGTATTGGATGAACCACCTTTGTTAGTCCCTGGTTGGTTGTTACCTGTAACATGCTGACAGTTATAAGCTTCCATTTCCCTCCTCACTAGTACTTGATGGATGGACGCCAGTTTACGGAGCTCTGCATTTCCTTTAGCGACCTGCCTACCCGTGTCCACCCAGAGAGAAGTGAGTATTACCACACACACAACTAAGAGGATCCAGTTTGTTTATGTAAAAGACCAAAACATGTTGTGTACACTTCGAAGTCTTCTGAGACATTTCAATATGGAAGAAAACAAAAGAACATAACTTGTTTATGATGATGACTCTGCACCACTGTAAAGATGTCTGGTGGTATTTGGAAGAGTGTGTTTCAAGAATTCATAGAAATATAATGCATTTTAGAAAGAAGCATTGGAGGAAACTTGCTAAGATGAAAAAGGACACAAGGAAGTAAACCCTTTCTTATCCTAAACATTCATTTATATTTCTCACCTAATTCCTTAATAGTGCCAGATAAATTAGATGTACCACATGTGATGATTCACATTGGTGTTAATATTTTTCTTGTCACACTTATGGCTAAGTAATGAAGCCTCCTTGTGACATGGAATTGTTAGCCTTAGGGCAGTGGAAATGAGTTTTGAGAAAAGAGAAATATAGGATGTATTTTCCTATGCATACATTTCCATAAAATGTTAACAGCAGAGACACGTTTTTAAAATTGTAGAAGATTCAGTAAAAAAGAAAAAAAATGCTTCGCTAGCTCAGTATTTGCTTCATTCTCACATACATAGAAGGGTGGATTGAGAAATGAATTAGCTTTACCACTGTTCAAATGCACAACCTCCAAATGTAAAATAAAATTATTGAAAGGAGACCAAATAGCACTTTTGAATCACAGCAGTTACTTGTTATATTAAGAAAGAAAGACACAAATATTTAGGTCTTGAAGCAGGTGCATTTCCACATTGCATTCAGTGGAACTACAATATTCAAAATAAATGATGCTCCTCATTTTTATCACCTTGTCACTCTGTTTTTATCACTGACACCAATCCTTCTTTAAAAAATATGTGCTCCAGCATCTCAGGAGAACTCCTGTCACCTAAGTATGCGTGAGTAATTAAATATACTCCAATTCTGTAATTGGGAAACTAGCATGCACCACATGTTTGTTAAAGACTTTTTATAAGAACAAACATGTCAACACGCCTACTCACCCCTGCTCCACCCCCATCACCCATACAGGATCTTTGGGGACAAACCACAATCTGCTCAATAGGAAAATAATCATTAAAACATCAATATACAAGGAATTTGGCTAATCCCTTTAATCTGGGCATTAGCACTAATGAGATGTATTTAGATAAACTCTCACAATCATAGAAGAGGCAAGCATTCAGTGCTGAAGATAAGATAAAGCATTAAGAGAAAATGTTTCATTGGACCAAACATACGATTTGAAACAAACTATACCGCAATTTGGATTGCATATATCTGAACAAAGCATATTAGTAGCTGCTTCTCAAATTTGTCATAACCAGAATTCCTTGTATTAATTTTTCTATAGGAAATTCATGTTTCCTAAAAAATGTTATTAATCATACAATTATCAATAACTTTCTACTCTTTTAAAGCAATGCTCTTTTTTATATAACATATACATCAAAATTTAGCAATATACTTTAAATGTCATTTCTGGTGGGCTTTTAAAACAGTAACTATCATCATAATTTCATGAACCCCCAGTTGTGAGGGAAAAGGCTAACATTTGGGTTCCAGTCAGCCTGGACTCAGATGGAAAATGTGATTTTCCATTGTATTTCCATCGTGCACACACCAGTCTGTGGGTATTCCTAGGGAAAAGATTATGTTCAGTGTAGAATGTCTTTAGGATTTACTTTTGTTTAAAGATATATAAGTAAAGAAAGAATAGAATGTCTAGTTTAAGCAATAACTTGAAAGAACCTTCCTTAATTCCTCTGTTAAATCTTTGTGACAAATATTTGAAAAGGGAGGAAAAGAATATAGATTGAGTGCTGGTGCTTTTCTGAGATATTATCCAACATATTTAACTTAATCATCACTCCATATTCATCAGGTATGTTGGGGCTCAGAAACTGATACCCCAAAATATGATGCTTTGACATGCTAAACTGAAGAAGCCTTAAAGTCTCTTTGGACTTCTCTACCTGCCATCCCCTGGCTCCTGGGTCTCAATCCTGTGTTCCTTCCAAAGAACAGGACAAAGTTATTCTGAAGTCCCCTTATCTGCCTAAAGACCAATCAGCCAAAGAAGGAAACAATTACCACTGGTCACTTCCCTGAGTTTTCATTAACTAAACTCGTATTTCAGGAAGAAAGACTGATGTCTGTTCACACCCCAGGGCAGACTTTTGTCACCAACCACTGTCTGCTCCATGGGCCCTACAGGCTTTGTTCCAGGCCATTGTCATCCCCTAAAAATCACTTACTATCCCCCTAAAACCACCCATAGTTCCCCATCTCCCTTGACCCTAAGAAGGGTATATAGTCACCTGTACCATATTGCATAGTGGATTGATCACACTGACATTCCTGCCCTTCCTCCGTGCATGCTAACAAATCTGTGTGCCTTTTCTCCTACTAATTTGCCTTTGGTGAGTTAATTTTTCAGTGACCCTTCTGAGGGTGAAGGAGAAGTTTCCTTGTCTCCTGTAGGTCTAATCCTCAATTCAGAAGCAGGGACTTGAGGAGGCTAAAAGACTGAGCAAGATCACACAGTAAGGGATGTATACTTGCTCACAGAGCCCACTCAGTGCTTCTCGGTCCTGCATGCTGCCCGTCATTTGTATGTGTTATGTAGTGTCTTTTTAAAAGAGAGGTCAGTCTGCTCAGCTCAGCACACCCTGACTTCTGTTCTTGATTAGTTTCCAAGGATTACATTAAATAAATTGCTAAAATTTTGTTTACATTCCCAGATTTTACCTAATATCCTATGAACAAGGCAATGCATTATTAAAAAAAAATGACTTATAACTTTGACTCAAATGGCACAAAAACAATTTATGTAACCAAAACATTTGTACCCCTGTAATATTCTGAAATAAAAAATAAATAAAAATTTTAAAAAACAAAGAAGTAAAATCAATCTAGTTTTCTTAAAAAGATGACCTTATTACAAAATCCCTGCTTGAGGAAACACTGTGAGAAAAACAGATTCCAGTGGGCTTTCCCTGACAACTCACAGCAGTCAGCCCTCAGCTGTGAAACAGTCCTGCACCCAACACGCATAGAGGGCCTGCCGCAGACAGGCACCGCGCTGGTGTTGCGCAGAAAACAGTGCGGAAATCCCAGACCCAGGCAGGAGCCCCCGCCACACAGAGAGACGGGCACGTGGTGTGGCCGAGTGCACACTGCAGGTTTGACTTAGGGGGTGAGGAAAGGCGTCCCTGGTGAAGTGGCTAGTGCCACATACCTGTGTCACATTCTGTATTATGTATCTGTATATGGAGATAAGAAAGAACAAATTTTTAAATTGTAAAGTTTTAAAATCATAAGTTAATTTACTTCAAATTCTTCATTTTATAAATAAATAAACTGAGGGCCATTCTGACCCCAAAGCCAGTAAATAGGCTGAATTCTCTGTGGCTTGCAGAGACAGCCACATAACTGACAGACAGACAGATAGATGACAGATAGATAGAAATTTTATGTACACGCTTAAGTGTATGTGTATATATAAATGTTCAGGTGTATTTCTGAAGGGCAAAAATTTTTCCTCAGCAAGGCTAGCTACCAGCTTGCCAGAAAACAAACAGAAACCCAAAAGAACAAAAGACATTCTATAACAAAGACATCTGCACCTGAATGTTTATAGCAGCACAATTCACAATTGTGAAGATGTGGAAACAACCCAAGTGCCCATCAATACATGAGTGGGTTAATAAAATGTGGTATATGTATACCATGGAGTACTACTCAACTATAAGAAATAATGGTGATCTAGCACTTCTTGTATTTTCCTGGATAGAGCTGGAACCCATTCTACTAAGTGAAGTATCCCAAGAATGGCAAAGTAAGCACCACATGTACTCACCATCAAATTGGTTTCACTGATAATCACCTAAGAGCACATTGAGGAATAACATTGATCGGGCATTAGGCAGATGTGGGGTGGGGAGGGGATGGGTGTACACATACATAATGAGTGCAATGCGCACTGTCTGGGGAATGGACACGCTTGAAGCTCTGAC
>CM052439.1:92116606-92147289 GCA_028533085.1 Varecia variegata
GACTTTATGAGGCCACTTGTATCATTAGAGAGAAATGCTAGCCTTCTAATTCCCATACTAACATTGTACTCACAGACTTCCTCGCTTCTGACAGGGATTGCGAAAGCACATAAACATCATCGTAATGACCATCCATGTAAAACTTGTGCCAAGCGCTTCATACAAAAATATCTGCTTTCTTCATAATATCACTATGCAACAAGTATGATTATTATTCTATTTTTGCACAAACAGAACAAAGATTTGGGAAGGTTGATCCATTTGCCTAAAGTCAGGCAGCTAATAAGTGTCAGATCCAGTATTTGAACCTAACTCTATGAGATTTGTGTCTGTGTTCTTAACTGTGATTCTATTCTGCCTCTCTAAAACTATTTTCTGTAGAAACTAGTAGAAGACCCCATTCTACTTACAACAATAATCACCAAAATCATAAATGAAAGTAGCAAACATACTTCTTTTAAGCCTAACAAGACAGCATTCTGTTTTCCACATGCATCTTAAAATTTATAGCAATGTTAAAAATTCAAAAATACCTTAGCCAGGGAAAAGTTTTTCTTATAAGATTTGGCTTCAAGTATTTAATAAAAGGAACTTTCACTTACTTAAATACATGTAGAAGTGCATAAAGTATATTCTTTAATAATGCTCTACTTAGAAGAGGTGATATCAATGTAAGTTAGACCTAATTGTCTAAGCAGCTCTGACCTCAGCTTTGAGCTTTGTCCTCTCTACAACCTCATCCAGGATGGGAAAATGGAAGAATGAATGCTGTCATGGGTCTCTGAGGCAGACAAGGAAAAAAAAGCAGAAAAGAATGATATTTTGCTTCAAATATAGCAGCTCTTGATATGCAGGCAGTGTTTTTCATTTGATGTTTCCTGATACATTTTGTCAACATAATCTCATCAATCCTCATAATAACCTTTGGAGAAGAAATCTAAGTGTGTGCTTAATGTCCCACTTTGGTGACTATAGCATACTGAGCAAGTGACCCAGAGGGATGGGTGATTAGAGAGATTGAATACAAGAGCTGGGGTTGGGGTCAGATACCAGTGGATCCTGCCTTATTCCCCACTGCTCTGCAGGGCCTCCTAATGGGCACAACTGTTTTCTAGAAAGCTGCCTGTCTTCTTCCTTCTCCTCTGGATCCCAATCAGGTCTTCTTTCATGATGTCAATAGCGATAAACTTTGGCATTTTTCATTTTGGGCTTTTTAGGACCAAATATGCATCCTATATGTAAAGGGTCTTTAATGCATTATTCCCATAATAGTGACTAGAAGAAAAATCTGGCTTAGCATTGACTGGTTAGAGAAGTACAAATAATTGTGGTTTTTGAGCATGTGATAAAAAACATTGAAGAGTCAACTCCCGTCAATGACAAAACTGATGTGTAAACCTTTAAAAAATGATTTCAGATAAGAATTCCCTTTCAGTCCTAATGTGATCATGCCACTGAGACTGGGCAGCTGCTTTGCAGGGGTTGCAGCACTTGTTCCTTCACGTGGCTGCTCTGCAGGCAAGTGCTTACCTGTTACCTTCCTGAAACAATGTGCAGGTCCACGGAGTAAGAGCATCACAGGATAATGATTATGCAAAATCTATGGAAATTATATTTGGTATTTCTTTTTTTTTTTTGAGACAGAGTCTCACTCTGTTGCCCGGGCTAGAGTGAGTGTCGTGGCGTCAGCCTAGCTCACAGCAACCTCAAACTCCTGGGCTTAAGCGATCCTACTGCCTCAGCCTCCCGAGTAGCTGGGACTACAGGCATGCACCACCATGCCCGGCTAATTTTTCTATATATATTTTAGCTGTCCAGATAATTTCTTTCTATTTTTAGTAGAGACAGGGTCTTGCTCTTGCTCAGGCTGGTCTCGAACTCCTGAGCTCAAACAATCCGCCCGCCTCGGCCTCCCAAGTGCTAGGATTACAGGTGTGAGCCACCGCGCCCGGCCTATATTTGGTATTTCTGAAGCCCCAGCGGGTAACCTGGCAGAGAGGCCCTCATGATCCAGACAACACAGACGACATCAAGTTACATGCATGGACCCTGACGTGATGTATTTGGGATCTGGGGTCAGACTGCCTGATTTAAAATCCTACCACCACCATTTATAAATTATTTCACCTTGTATGAGTTATTTAAGCTCTCTAAATCTCATTATTCTCATCTGTAACATGGAAATAATACTTTAAAGTGTTGTAGTGCAAAGAAAACACTAAAGCAGAGAAAATGCACAGAAACTACAGTGACTGGCATATCTTAAGTGCTCAATAAATCTTAGCTGTGATCACTACACATTTATTTGTAGGTTTCTTTAGAAATAGCCTCACTAGGAGACTTCTATTTGTTATATATAATAAAATAGATAAACATTTCTTCCATATGTATTCTTTCAAAAAATGATAAAAATACATATATGTGTGTATATACATACAGATATATATGTCACACCTACAAGTAGGTTTATTACAAAGTTAGACACAATACTTTAAAGGGATACAAGATCTGTTAGTGAATAATATGGGTACTTCTGAATTATCCCCATTTATATTCAGACTTCTCTGATATCTCAAATTTCCATTTACTAGTGTAGATCACCTGCTTCTATACAAGATATAATATGCACTGAGAAAGAATTTTCCAGCTTCTCCTCTTGCCCACCTTGCTGAACTAAATGTCCTGTCCTAAGCAGTGAAGAATGTTAATTCTGCACATGGCTTAGACAGACACTGGACGGCCAGCGGCTCCAGAATGAAAATGCCCCGTGTTTATACCATCAGCTTCCTTTAAAATCCCCGTCTCGGCTTCTGCCGCACTCGAGCCCGTCACGGTGTCTGGCGACTTCAGATGGGACAGAGGGGCACTTCCTGCAGCCTTTCCTACTATACACTTAGTTGAAACTAAAACAAACTCCACAATCACGGGGGAGTGACTGGATAAAATTTGGGGGATCAGTAGAATTTTGCAAATTTTGTAAACCAGGCCTCAAGCCTTTCCAGCCGCATGTGGGCGCTATTTAGGTCCCTTCCAACTATACTTGTCACTATTTTTCCTAGTTTAAAAGTTTTAACTCCAAGGAAGATCTTTAACTACCTCTCCCTGCTCCTCCGCCCCCACTCCTGACAACAAAAAGGTTATATTTAAATCCCTGCAGGAGTGATGGAGCATGCTTAGGAAGAAGACATGCTTCTTTTTTAATACTAAGAGTAAATTTCAAGGAAAAAAAACTGTGTATATATCTAAATATATATGCTTTCTCGTTAGATAACATGCAAACTGTGTATGTAGGAAAATTCTCAAAAAACAGTAATCTCAAGGAAATGTTAAATTATTTCAATCTGAAGTTATGTGCAGTCACGTATTGACCTGTTCGCTGTCACTCATACACATTCACTACTATTTTACCCCACAAGACTTAGGATACCAAAATGAAACAATTCCTTTTCTATATAATTGTATAAACTAATTAAGGAATAACTTATGCTCTCAAACAATCATACTGTGGCATAGAACGGGACAGGCTGTGGAAGAGGCAGACACCGAGGGCTGCGGACTTTGACAAGAGAGACCGGACTCGTGAGGGGAGAGCGGGGGTCCCCAGGGAGGGGTGTCCAGGGAAGGGGACGGCGGGGCCCCACCAGGGCTGCGCCTGCATCGGCTCCTGTCGCCCCAGAGCGCGACCACGGCAGGGCCGGGCGGGCAGCGGCGCAGGGAGGGGACAGGGCCGGGACGGGGCGGACAGTCGCTGTCGTCGCGAGGCCGGGACGGCTGGACCGCAGGGAAACGCCCTGCAGACGCGGACCCCGCCCAGCGGGTCCGGGTGGGTAAGGAGCGAGGGATCAAAGACCACAAATGTTTTAGGCCTTGATGGCTGAGAAGGCTGTGACGCCCCTACAGAAATAGGAAAACGAGGACAAGCAAAAACAGTGTTTTAGAAAACATGATACATTCTGGTTGTGTATCACATCGGTTCTGAGGCACTTGGAGAGCCACAAGCGAGGGGACGAGCTGCGCCCACCCTGCGCCTGGTGGCACCTGCTGGCCGACCGCGCCGCCCCGCGCTCTCGCCTGCTCCGTCTCTTTGTGTCTTGTATTTTGCTCTTTATCTTTAATTGACTTACCCTTATCCAACTAGCTGCCAATCAATTTGAGGTCAGGGTTTATAAACATTTTGTCTTGTATCCTTTGTAGTGCCTGTGTAGTATCTAATCCGTGTGACAGCCACTCGAGAAGGAGGAGCTGCAGAGACTGGGAAAGGACACACGTTTGCCGGTAGAATCCCAATAAAAATGAACAGAGAAGGATTGGATATTTTCAAACAGGAATGCTTTTGGTACAGTGAACAAAATTGTGTAATCTGAAGTAAAGTATATATATGTGAATACACCCAAGCTCTTTAAATTTTATATTGCTTAATTGTATCATCACCATATTTCAATTAGTATTAAAATATTCTGTGCACCAGAATGTTCCAAAAAGCAAGGTTTCTTTTTTTTTTTTAATTTTCAGCCCAAGATTACAAAAAAAAAAAAAAAATGTGTTTGACTTTTCCTGTAAAGCAAGGAGACAATAATGAGCTGGATATATCACTAAGCCTGAAATATTTTATGTACATTTAAGGGAGGTGGGCCACAATATCCCTTCTCTGTCCTTGGAAAAAAATAACAGTGGTTTTAAAACAAATGTTATAGCATTGTAAATGGGTGCGACTCTGGAGTCTCAAAGCCCTTTATTCCATTTAAGCCTGACAACATTCCAGTAAGAGAGGAATTCTTATTTTATTCACAAATGATAGAAATAAAGCTTAGGAGACAAGGGGTAACTTATCTGAAGTCATGTGGCTATTAAGTGAAAAAGTTTAATTATTATTATAATCACTAGGTACTTTTTTATGTAACGGCAACTGTTCACTCTCAGAAACTCAACTTTCTTCTTTATTTGGTATAAAAGCAAGGTTTCTAATTGCATTAAACAAATATTGAACCCTAAATATGGTAACAATATCTTTGTGTAGCAGTATTAAATATTATGTCAATATTATGTAATGCAAAAATTGAAAAAATGAATAATATTATAATCTTTAATAAATTATTTCTTCACCCAAGAGCATTTACTAGAGAAAACTCTTATTTTCAGAACCAATAAATAAGAATATTCCAAATATTTTTCATGTATGTAGTTGGACCTTTTATAAATAGACATTTTGGGAACCATGTAGAAATTCCATATTATATTAATATTTTACTTTCAGCAGTTCCTAGATACTAAGAGAGCTAATCTGATGACACCAAATTCATCCTACCATTTTGCTGTGTTATAACAGTTTTATCCTATTGTGTTGCCTTGTCTTTTAGGAATGCATACCATATCTTCTAGTGGCAGTATGCTATTAAAGAAAGTAGCCTTCCTCAACCAGGAAGAAATAGAATTCCTGAACAGACCAATATCAAGAACTGAAATCGAAACAACAATAAAAAACCTCCCCCAAAAGAAAAGCCCAGGACCAGATGGCTTCACACCCGAATTTTACCACACCTACAAAGAAGAACTGGTGCCTACCCTACAAAAGTTATTCCACAACATCGAGAAATATGGAATCCTCTCCAGCACATTTTATGAAGTCAACATAACTCTAATAGCAAAACCAGGAAAGGACACAACAAAAATAGAAAACTACAGACCAATATCCCTCATGAATATAGATGCAAAAATTCTCAATAAAATCCTAGCAAATTGAATCCAGGTGCTTATCAAGAAAATAATCCATCACGACCAAGTGGGCTTTATCCCAGAGATGCAGGGATGGTTCAACATACGCAAATCTATAAATGTGATACACCACATAAATGGAAGCAAAAACAAAGACCATATGATCCTCTGAATAGATGCAGAAAAAGCATTTGACAAAATTTAACATGCTTTTATGATAAGAACGCTTAACAAAATAGGCATAGATGGGGCCTACCTAAAAATGATACAAGCCATATATGACAAAATCACAACCAACATCATACTGAATGGGGAAAATTGAAAGCATTCTCACTTAGAACTGGAACCAGACAATGTTGCCCACTGTCCCCACTGCTGTTCAACATAGTGCTGGAAGTCCTTGCGAGAGCAATCAGGCAAGAGATCAGAATCAAGGGTGTCCAAATAGGGACAGAAGAGATCAAACTCTCACTCTTTGCTGATGATATGATATTATATCTAGAAAACCCCAAGGATTCAACCAAGAGACTCCTGAAACTGATAAATGAATACAGTAGAGTCTCAGGATACAAAATCAATACACACAAATCAGAGGCATTCATATATGCCAATAACAGTCAAACTGAGAAACAAATCAAAGACTCAATACCCTTCACAATAGCAACAAAGAAAACAAAGTACCTAGGAATACATTTAACTAAGGAGCTAAAATACTTCTACAGGGAGAACTATGAAACACTGAGGAAGGAAATCACAGAGCACATAAACAGGTGGAAAACCATACCATCCTCATGGATTGGAAGAATCAACATTGTTAAAATGTCTATACTACCCAAAGTGATCTACAGATTCAATGTAATCCCTATTAAATTACCAACATCATTTTTCACAGATATAGAAAAAACAATTTTACTCTTTGTATGGAACCAGAGAAGACCCCATTTAGCAAAAGCAATTTTAAGGAATAAGAACAAAATGGGAGGTATTAGTTTACCAGACTTCAAACTATACTGCAAGGCTATGGTTATTAAAACTGCATGGTACTGGCACAAGTGCAGGGACACAGACCAGTGGAACACAACAGAAAATCCAGATATAAAACCATCCTCATATAGCCAACTAATCTTTGACAAAGCAGACAAAAACATACTCTGGGGAAAAGAATCCTTATTCAATGAATGGTGCTGGGAAAACTGGATAGCTACATGTAGAAGATTGAAACAGGACCCACACCTTTCTCTCTCACAAAAATCAAATCACGGTGGATAACAGACTTAAACCTTAGGTGTGAAACTATTAGAATTCTAGAAGAAAATGTGGAAAAGACTCTTATAGACAATGGCCTAGGCAAACAATTTAAGAAGAAGACCCCAAAGGCAATCACAGCAACAATAAGAATAAATAAATGAGACCTGATTAAATTAAAAAGCTTCTGCACACCCAAAGAAACTGTCACAAGAGTAAACAGACAACCTACAGAATGGGAAAAATTTTTTGCATGCTACTCATTGATAAAGGACAGATAACTAGAATCTATTTAGAACTCAAGAAAATCACCAAGAAAAAATCAAACAACCCTATCAAAAAGTAGTCAAAGGACATGAACAGAAATTTTTCAAAAGAAGACAGAGAATGGCCAAGAAACATATGAAAAAATGATCAACCTTTCTAATCATCAGGGAAATGCAAATCAAAACCACAATGAGATATCACTTAACTCCAGTGAGAATGGCCTTTATCAAAAAGTCCCATAACAATAAATGTTGGTGTGGATGCAGAGAGACAGGAACACTCATACACTGCTGGTGGGACTGCAAACTAGTGCAACCTCTGTGGAAAGCAATATGGAGATACCTTAAAGAGATACAGGTAGACCTTTCATTTGATCCACTAATGCCATTATTGGACATCTACCCAAAAGAGCAAAAGACATTCTATGACAAAGATACCTGCACCCGAATGTTTATAGCAGTACAATTCACAGTTGCAAAGATGTGGAAACAACCTAAGTGCCCATCAATACATGAGTGGATTAATAAAATGTGGTATATGTATACCGTGGAGTACTATTCAGCTATAAGAAACAATGATGATATATCACCTCTTGTATTTCCTGGATAGAGTTGTAACCCATTCTACTAAGTGAAGTATCCCAAGAATGGAAAAATAACCACCACATGTACTCACCATCCAATTGGTTTCACTGATCATCACCTAAGAGCACATTGAGGAATAACATTGATTGGGCGTCGGGCAGATGTGGGTGGGGGAGGGGATGAGTGTATACATACATAATGAGTGTGATGCGCACTGTCTAGGGGATGGACACGTTGGAAGCTCTGACTCGGGGAGTTGGGGGGGCAAGGGCAATGGGCAATATACGTAACCTAAACTTTTGTACCGCCACTATATGCTGAAATAAGAATTAAAAAAAAAAAGAAAGAAAGAAAGTAGCTTTCTAACTGGAAGAGAATTGTTAAATTGTCCAATGTGATATGATTTTACCAGGATACAGATAAATAAAAAGTCAGGTCAATGGAACAAATCTGATCCCCACTTGGAAGAATATTGCTCTATACATACTAGTACTTCGAACTTAGAGTTGTCACTTCAAGCTTTTATTTGTTCTGTTTGTTTCTTATTTCTTATTTCAAACTCTTGTTTCTTCTGTTTGTAACACAGGGTGACAGTTTCTACCTTGCCTATCACTAAAGTCTGTCATAAGATAAATAAACATAAATACACTTTGCAAACTAGATGCAATATATTTTCTAATTTGAAAATTTTATAGAATACTGTTATAGTTGATTTCAATAAAATTCTGCCAATGGTAACATTTTTATTTTTTAAAATTTATTTCTAATTGATAAATGTGTATATTTTGGGGTACAATATGATTTAATCTATGTATACATTTTGGGAAGACTCAATCAAGCTAATTAATATATCTGTCACCTTGCCAACTTATAATACTTTGGGGGGAGTGAGAACATCAAAAATCTATTAGCAATTTTGAAATATATAATGCATTATTATTAACTGTGGTCACCATGCAGTACAATAGATCACTAAATTCCTCCAGTCTAACTGAAACTTGGTACCCTTTGATCTACATCTTCCTTTTTCCCATCCCTCTCCATCCCTGCCCCCAGCATCTGGTGACCACCTTTCTACTCTCTGTTTCTATGACATTGAATTTTTAGATTCCACATGTAAGTGAGATCATGAAGCATTTGTCTTTCTGTGCCTGGCTTATTTCACTTAGCATAATGTCATATGGTTTTGTTCATATTGTCACAAATGATAGAATTTCCTTCTTTTTAAAGGCTATATAGTATTCTACATTCATGAATTAGAAGAATTAATGTTGTTAAAATAACAATACTTCCCAAAGTGAACAACAGATTCTATGCATTTCCTATCAAAATTCCAAGGTCATTTTTCATAGAAATAGAAAAAAATCCTAAAATTCATAGGGAATCACCAAAGACCTCAAAGAGCCAAAGCAATCTTGAGCAAAAAGAACAAAGCTGGAGGCATCACTGTGGGGAGTTAGCTACACTCCCCGCAAGAGGTATCAAGTCCCTCAGGCAGGGGTTGTTGCAAAGGATGAAAAAATAGTAGGAAACAGAAATAAAAATAATACGCAGAGCCAAAGATATAGTTTATAAAGTAAAGATTTATGAAGATAGACAAAGGAGGGTGCCCAGATGATTACATCTCTTCCTGCGGAAATGCAACAAAGAGTGAAGTTTTACACAGGTACTTATAGGGCAGATACAGGTTCTCGGTTGCCAAGGGGAACAAGACTTCATAATATTAGGTAGTTTGGTTGAGGGTCAAAGTCTTCTAAAAGTCTAACTACAGATCCTTTAACTAACTCTATCTAGGTGAACAATGAGTTATAAAATCTTCTTAGGGCAAACTTCTAAGTTTTATGATAAGGCTATTACTTTACCAAAAACAGAGAAATCGTGGCTCTGGTTATTGTGAGTTAGAACATAGATTTCAGAAGGGAAGCATAAGCTATCTCTTAAGCTATTTACTTTAAATGCATAATTCTGTCTGGGTCCAGCTCGGGCAGCATATCTGTTTAATCAGCTCTCAGCATATTTCATGATCAGCTCTCCTACTCCGTGGTCTGTCTTTGTTGATCAGCTCCGGCAACCTATGGCTCTAGGCAAGACCTGCTTTGTCTTTCAAAACAGGTGAGAGCCATAAACCCAGACTGCAGCATCGCCTTAGAAAGCAGCTGCTACTGACCATTGAGATGCCCTCCTGAGGCGAGGCAGCTTTTGATAAGCAACTAACACGTTTACATTTTCCTTTAGGGCAAAGCCTTGCTTGACTTCTGAAATCATATCTGTCTCTAAAAATACAGGGGCATTTCTATAAATCAGTATTTCTTAGGCCCAACACATCACACTCCCTGATTACCTACAGAATGGGAGAAAATATTCACAAACTGTACATCCAACAAAGGAATATTTAGAATCTACAAACAAATCAGCCAAAACAAACAAACAAATAACCCCATCAAAAAATGGGCAACATACAAGAAAAGGAATTTTTCAAAACAAGAGAGACAAAAGGCCAACAAATGAAAAAAATGTTCAACATGACTAATCATCAGGAAAATGCAAGTTAAAACCACAATGAGATACTACCTTACCCCTATCAAAATGACCATTATTAAAAAATAAAAAAAAAATAGATTTGGCATGGATGTGGTGAGAAAGGAAAGATTATCTACGGTATGGAGATTCCTCAAAAAGTTAAATGTAGACCTACCATTGGATCCAGCAATCCCAGTACTGGGCATCTACGCCAAGGAAAAGAAGTCATTGTACCAAAAAGACACCTGCACCTAAATGTTTATTGCAGCACAATTCATAATTGCGAAGATATGGAATCAACCTAACTGCCCATCAATTCATGAGTGGCTAAAGAACGTGTGGTATATACACACCACGTAGTACTACTCAGCCATAAAAAGGAATGAAACAATGTCTTTTGAGGCAATGTGGATGGAACTGGAGACCATTATCCTAAATGAAGTATATCAAGAGTAGAAAAACAAACACCACATGTTTTTACTAATAAGTGAGAGCTAAACAATGGGTACACATGGTCATAAATTGTTGTAAAGGACATTGGAAACTAAGAAGGGGGAGGTTGGGAGATGGGTGAGTGATTAAAACTTACCCATGTGGTACATTTACACTATTTTGATGATGGGCAGACAAAAGCCCTGGCTTCAGTATTGTATAATTCATTCAAGTAATAAAAACACTTGTACAACCTTAATATATTGGAAAAAACATACACACACACACACATATATATATATATATACACACATACTTATATGTGTATGTGTGTATATATATATATACAGATATATATATATATATATATAGAGAGAGAGAGAGAGAGAGAGAGACACAAAATAAAGCTATTATAAGCAAAACAGCTTGGTACTGGCATAAAAACATAGAAATGCTGACCAATTGTATAGGATATAAAGTCCAAAAATAAACCCCAAGTATTTATGGTGAATTGATTTTCACATAGGTGCCAAGAACATACAATAGGGAGAGGACAGTCTCTTCAAAACATGGTGTTGGGAAAACTGGATTTCCATATTTGAAGAATAAATTTAGAATGAGAGTAGAACCTCATCTCACACCATACACAAGAAATAAACTCAAAATGGATTAAATACTTAAACATAAAGCCCAAAACTGTAAAGCTACTAGAAGAAAACAGAGGAAAAGCTCCATGACATTGATCTGGGCAATGATTTCTTGGGTAGGACTCAAAAAGCACAAGTAGACAAATGGGACTGCATCAAACTGAAAAGCTTCTGTATAACAAAGGAAACAATTAACACTGTTAAGAGACAACCTATGGATTGGGAGAAAATATTTGCAAACCATACATCTGATAAGAGGTTAATGTCCAAAATACATAAGGAACTCAACTCAAAAGCAAGAAAACAACCTGATTAAAAATGAGCAAAAGTCCTGAAAAGACATTTCTCAAATGAAGAAATATGAATGACCAACAGATATATGAAACAATATTCAACATCTCTAATCACCAGGGAAATGAAAATTAAAACCACAATGAGATATCACCTCACTCTGTGTTAGAATGGCTATTATCTAAAAGACAAATCGTAAGTGTTGGGGAGAATGCGGAGAAAAGGGAATCTTTGTACACTGTTGGTGGGAATGTAAATTAGTGGAGCCGTTAAGGCAAATAGCATAAAGCGTCATTGAAAAAACTAAAAACAGAACTACCATATGATCCAGCAATCCCACTTCTGGGTATATATCCAAAGTAATTAAAATCAGTATGTCAAAGAGATACCTGACCTCCACATTCATTTCAGCATTATTCACAATAGCCAAGGTATGGAAGAAACCTAACTGTCCATCAATGGATGAATGGATAAAGAAAATGGTGTGTGTGTGTGTGTGTGTGTGTGTGTGCGTGCTCGCACCATGGAATACAATTGTGTCATTTTTATATTCAGCTATATTTTGTCCAGTTTTATGAGGTGAAATGAAACTACTTTGTTTCTTCACACAGATATGGGAGTTTTCACTCATTGATTTATACTGTACAAACTTCAGAGAATGGACTCAACTCTTGTCTTGACAGTACACAAATATCAAGATTGAAAATTTATTTTGGATAGAAACCTTTGTTTTCACACAAACATCTAAATTTAAACATCCAGGCAACCAAGAACTAGTAAATATTTTAAATAAAAATTGTTACCTCTGTTATACAGTTATTAAAACCATGCCTTTACTTAATTCTCAATTAGTTAAAAAAATAATAGATGTGTTATGACACTCTCTGTATTTCAAAGGTGTTATCACAGAGAAAGAATTACATTCCTTTATTGTCAATGTTTGGCATTAGATTGGATACCACACTGCTAAGCTGATATAATCTTGAAAAAAATCTCTCTCTCCCTCTCTGTCTCTCTATCTATCTAACTGGTAAATGGCATGGCCATACCAATAAATGATCACAGTGTCATATATAGTTATGTCTTTGAAACTTACAAACCTTTCCCTCTGCAAATAAAAAGAAATCAATGAAAAATGACTTCTAATGTTTTTGAAGCATCAGTAAAACAGGTCTGAGTCTTAAAGCAGTCAAAATCTCAGTTCTTACTGTGTTTATTCCAGCCAGTTTTATTTTGGCTACTGAAAACACTCTTAACACTATTAAGATTTACCTTACTTTTATTAAGACTTTGACAGTATTGTATATCTGTATATTTTACCAAAGTAGTAAAAGTTGAATTTATTTTTATATAACTGTAATAAATAAGTCAAGAGCAGGGACTTTAGCCAAACAAGTGAGTATTGACCTTAAAATAATTTTCCAGTTTCAACATCCAGTAAAATGAATTGCATTTAATCATTTCAATACTGCACTATGAATTCTACAGTTAATAGCACATTTGTACTTAAAAAGTTTTTTATTTGATGATTTTAAGACAGCGAAATCCATGGAAAGCTTACTATGAAGAAGTTAGGAAATCTGGACTTGGGGGACTCATTCATCCACCTCTTTGCCTTTCAATCACTGTGCCTTAATATTGGCCCATTTTGGTCTAAAAACCAGATACTCCAGCCTTCACTAACAATCAAATATAATCAATTGTTGTAACAACTCACGTTGCTGGATTTGGTTTAATATCTATCATTTCCTTTAACATTATATGACAATGAGTACAAATAATACAAATGAAATAATAAAACATATTTTATTTATTTAGCATTTTCATGAAGAGGAACATTTGCATAGGTAGCACTCCCACAGGTAAATACTGAATATAAAGGTGTTTCTGAAGATTTAAAGAATGTACTGTGCTCGTGTGATAGGTATAAGATCTAATTTTTCATTATGTCTATTATTTGTACATGTGATCTTCTCTGTGTTTCTGATTATGCAATATATATAACCTGAACTTTTGTACCCCCATAATAAGCTGAAATAAAAAAAAACAGCCATCAAATAGATAGAAATGTATACATATATCTAGTAAGTTTCATTAACAAAATATTAATACTTCCATAAAAATTTAAAATAAATTTCAAATATTAAATGCAAATACTACAGTAGAAATAGTAATAAAATACATCTTAGTGAGATATCAAAATTAGCAAAGGTAATTAATTATTTTATTTATGACAGAGGAATTGTCTGTTAAAATCTTAATTTAAAAGAGAAAGAATTGGTGAGAAGGGGGAACATAAACATAAATGGTAGACAATTTTTGTTTTCCAAATTATGAGAGATTCCTACCTATTTGCTATATCTAGAGCACACTTTAGAATATCTATGTTTCCTAGAACTTCAATCCAATTAAGACTAGAGTAAAACTTCAAATGATATGTGATATAATATGCAAATAAAGCCACAAAATTATGCAAATGTTAAGCAGCCAAGCCAGCAAAGATTTATATGTATACACTTACCAAATAGGCCACAGTGCATAAAAAGTAATAGTTATGTGAAAAAATAGTTCCATGTCAGCTCTTTTTATGACTTGGTTTATCCCAACTAACAAAATGGAAATGTATAATTTGTTTCTTCTGATACTATTGGTCACAAGTCAATATTAATTGTAATTTTCTCCTTTCATTGTCTCCTAGCTTCAAATACACTTATGTACCATGTCTGGGAAGATGATGCACAGGGTAGGTGTTCATGTATCATCGCAGCCTCTGTGATGGCCATGTCTGTGACGATAGGCCTGAACTTCGACTCCTCCACGTTTTCAGCAACATTCTCTATCCAATGAACTAACCAGTACTTATGTTTACAACCTAATTTGATTTAAAGGTGATTGAACCATGGATATCCATATATATGTACACACATATATATCCATATATAACCATGTATATCTCCATATATAGGGTGCTTTACCCAACAGCTATTACGTTCCAGATTGGTAATAAACTCTGGTACTAGACTCTGTGAATATGAAGATGAACAAAACAAAATCCCTTTTCTCAACAAGTTTGCTTTCTAGTGGTTATTGAACTGCCCATAGAAAAGGTTGAAAGAGAAAGATCAGTTCTTTAAGCCAGAACCTGATTGTGGCAGCCTAAATAAATTGACTGCAAGCATCACGTACTGCCATCACTGATGAAGGCTTTTAGAAAATGTCCTTATAGAACCGTATTATTCAAAACTGTGCTCTTTGTAAGGAATCACAGTGTGGTACCTACTTCACATGAATTCCCTTTGAATTTATATTTTCCACCTAGATTCTGTGCTTGGCATCCCCATGCCCTGGGACATCCCTCCCAAAACACACTCAGGATGTTAAGTGAATTCACCAAAAAGGTTTCTATATTAGGAAAGGGAGTAGAAATTCTGTTACATGGTGCTTTTGTGCTTTAGAGGAGTCATATTTTTCTTAGTGTTTTCACGGTGACTGTTGACAACTAGGAAATTGGCACAACTGAAGACAGCCCATCCTGTGAACACCGTGTACTGTCAGAGGCATTGGTTCAAAGTGCCGGAGAGACGCTTGGGTAATTATGTGATCTTCTCAACGTGAAATGAGCAATTAGTGGATTTTCCATCTTATTTTTTAATTTTCATGGTAAACTCAAGTGTATTCAATTCTTTCACTTGCAATTATAGGGCTAATTAACAGGAATTGGTGGTGCTCTGCATATGATAATGACACTCTGTTGCTGGCTGGAAAACCAATAAAGAATCACAGATGAAATTAAATTCAATACTGAAGCTGGGCACATTGAAGAAGGGGTGAGAAGAGGTGCTGGCAACTTAAGTTACGCATGATATATATTTACGGTTGCCTGGACATTTATGAGCTGAGTACCCAGCTACTCACTGGTACAGTTATTTATAGACTGACAAACATTAAACTTTCATGGATCTATACTATGGCTGAGATTTATTTTCTAAAAAGTTCTACATTATTTCGGGGGAACCTATACAACATTAAATCATTTGATGATGCTTTTTTGCGATAGATGTGTGGAACCCAAAGATGAATAACATAGTGTATGTCTTTGATATCACAATCAAGTAAATATGCAAACATCCACAATCACCTGTTCTCCTACTCTACTCTGAAGCTTTCTTCCATCTTGTTCTAACCTATCTTCACCTTCTTCTTCTAACCTCTTTTCCCTGAGAGTACTGCTTTCCTTGGGACCTTCTCCAGGAGTGGCTGTTGTTTTCTCTCCTTAAAGCTCAATACCATGGAGTACAGAAGTTAGGTAGGTATCTTTACTGCCACTTCCAGATACTCTCCCTCCCTCCTCCACAAAAACATCCAGTTTTGAATGTCATGTCCTCAGATTACACCTAATATACCTCCTTGTTGCAGTCAACTATGGCAACTCTGGACCACTATCCCTCAATTCTTAAAAATTTAAGCTTCCAGGTTCCTGTAATATCTTCAGTGCTATTGTAATTCTTTGTAATATCAACATCAAAAAATCCCCATTCTCTCAATATCTTGGCCTTTCAAATACTTAACCTTCTCCACTCTAATGATCAAAGGATCTTGTTCAGCACTTTATCTCAGCCCTTCACTCCCAAGTCAGACTCACTGGTAAGTATAACCCACCCATAATTTCAATTTCCATTATCCCATCCTTTGACCATCATCTTCCATCATTCCAACTCACTCTTTTAGTAGCACCACAAGTGTTCAGCACCTCCAATCCCAATGATCAATTGATCCAATCACGATTTTACTTATGCCCTCACTTCCTGCTTTACTTTGCTTAAAATCCATTAGTACAATCCATTAGTACAATTGTCCATTAGTACAATCTTTCTCTTGAATACACCCTCAACTACTGCCACTTTCTGGATCCATTTACCCACTTTAGAAAACATATCTTAATATACTCAGCTTACCATTTACTCTCTACCTGCACAGCTGAACAAAATGGGAGGAAGAAACCACTCTCCACATCACTCTTTTTATCTCAATGACAGCCCTATCTTTCTAGTTGCTCAGGTCAAAATATCTGGAATCATCTTTGAATCCTCTCTTCCTCTCACACCCCACATCCAATCCATTAGCAAATCCCACTGATTCTCTTTAAAACTTATCCAGCATCTAATCATTTCTTATGTCTTATATTGCTGCCACCCTGATCCCAGCCATCACCATCTTCCTCATGGATTAATGGATGAATATTCCCTGTTTCTTCATTTGCTCCACTATAGTCTATTTTCACCACATCACCTCCTACTACTCCCATTCTTGCTCAGTTCTTATGAGCCATACTAATTTTTCTGTTATACTCAGAATAAGCCAGTCATAAACCAGGACCTCTGCCTTGACTTTTTCCCCTTCCCCCAGATAGCTACATGGCACACCCTCAGGCTGGATGTTATTTACATTATTAGTATTATTATGTAGAAAGGGAGACTTAATAAATTCTTTACTGAAAAGATGACAAGAATATATGAGGATGGTCCATTTAGCTGGTATGAATGAAAATTAAAGGCAAAAGAACCAAACATAAGCTATGCAAAAAAAAAAAAAAAAAATCCAGGAAAAAGAATGTCTTGTCATACCTTTGTAGGAACCTCTTTAATTAGGAGGTATAGCTTTAATATACATGGACACAGGGGGGTTCACGGTCTGATCTTGATGGTATTAAATATTTGAGTCATATATCTTTCCACCATCATATTCCATGATCTCCATAAAAACATCTAACAGTTTGGATTTCCATGAAACTTTCCATTTTGATATCAAACAAACTAGTCAAATAAATGTCAATGTCCCTCTACTAAGTGTTCTACTAATTCATTATTTCAATCAGTCACTGTTACTGTTATAATTTAGCATCCCAGGCATTTCCTTATAGGCAAAGAATGTACTGACCATTGATGTTGGACTTCACTTGGATATATTATTTTTAATTAGTAAAATGGCATTTGGCATTAGACCCAGCAAGTTTATTTTGTTCCAAGTAAACATCCCTCACTCCGCATCAATTTATTGACTTATTAATGTCAACTGATAGGACATGCCCCACCCATGGCAAGTCCCAAAGCAAAACCGCTCTTCAGAGCCCTGCATGTGCAGCCGCCTACAGTGCCTCTGCCTTACCCTTTGCCATGACGTGCTTCCATTGCAAGAGGCAAAATCTCAAGAAAGAGTTTCCACACTCACCATGGAATGTCTGACTGGCATATACTCTACTGAATTTATGATCATATAGAAAAATAGCACTCTGAAGAAATATGCGTGGTCTTAGCAACAGCGCCATAACTTTTTGCATGGAAGATAACAGGGGTGAGGAAGAGGTCAAATCTACAGGACACAAGTCATTTCAAATTTTACAGCCAAGAATAACAATTATTCCACCTGGTTACTCAAAGACATTGGTTTCCTTTTCATCTCCCACCTAGCTATATATTATGAACAGCTTTAACTCTTCCATGCAAATATTTCTATCACTAGAAAAGTCTGTTTTATATAAAAACTCTAGTTCATGCTTTTATTACACAACTATTTGAGAAGTTGGGAAACAGAACAAAATTTCATTACTTCAAAGAGGCATTCAGTTAGAACATATTTGAGTGCAAACTATCTGACTGAGTTTGTAAAGCATATGACAATTTCTCAAATATTTCAAACCATGTTACAAAATAGAACTACAGTGACATATCAAGTAAAAATGTAGAAAGTTGACAAATTAACAGAGAAATTTGCAGGATTATAATACATAAGAGGAAGATAACTATTTGATCAGTGGAATTGGAGAAGGCCTTAGGAAGGGGGATATTTCACTGTTATTGCAAAGTCCTACTTGTGAGTTTTAGCAAACTATGATGTGAAAACTTTACCAAAGAACTGTTTCTCATGTAAAGTGACCACAACTTGTGTTATACAAAATATATTTGAAGAAAATAAAACTGAAATGCAGATAAGGATGAGAAACTGAGGTGCTAATACACAAAATTCTAAGCGGGTCACTGAAAAGGAATCTAGCACTCTGGCCTTGCTGACAGTAGCCCATGCATAGGATAAAACAACATCCTTACTGAATGAAGTAGCACCAAATACCTACCACACACACCAGATCCTGAAGAGGGCTGAGAAGGGTAAGAACAATGAGCCTCACTCTGTGCTCACTCACCAGCCCTGCAATGTAGGCCTTTTCTGGCCTGAATACTCAAAGAACAGGACTCCTTATTGTCTCCATGGAAAAGTTAGATTATATAATGAAAATCACCTAAGGTCAAAGTGCTATTCAATTTAAATACAAATAACAAAAACAAAGAAATGGGACTAAGTAAACCTGAGGATTGGGGGAAATTCTTGGAATCGTTAAGGATGCTATGTTTTGGTTTTTCCTCACATTCCCTTTAGTGTAATCGAGTTCTACTGTGGTGTACACTACAGTTCCATTTTATTTGGAGAATGGAATAGTATAGAAATAAGTCTGGATTCATAGTAAAATTTCATCAAATTTCATCTCTGTTACTAATTAATTGTAAGCTTCTGGAAAAGTCACTTAACTTTTATGCTCCTTAGTTCTCTTAGTATTCAAAAGGAGGAAGGTTGATTAAATAGATTTTCTAGTTTCATCATGCTCTATTATTTTCGAGGTAGCAAAATATTAGAGCCAGAGTGTTCTGGAATAACATCCAGTATAGTTGTGTGCAAAATCAACTGGAATAGAATACTCTGGTTGGGAACTCAATAATACTCTGGAATATTATAAAAGAAAGAGAAATACGAATATGGGTATTGAAAAGAGAGTAATGATTAGTAGAAATCTCTGATAGAAGCAAAGAGGAAAAGACTGGTTTGAAGACGCATGGAAAAATGAGGGCAATGACTCAAGGCCTTGTGTGTCGGTGTAGTCTCGGGACACGGTGTGTCTAGTTTGGGTTACTTTTCATGGTAGGCATCAGTATGCATTTGGGGACAGAGTTAATGCAGTACAGCCGAAGCACATTGTGGAGATCTTAATATAATATCAAGGAGTATGAAAAAGGAAATTCTTTATAATTAGGAGAATTGTGGGCCCTGAACCAGTGTGACTGGAGAGGAGACTGTGTGTGAACCAGATGTGTCAGTTTAGTAACCTGGAATGTCACCAAGCTGGAAAAGCCAATGAATAGCTGTAGTTAAACAATGATGTCAGACAATAAACTTGGGAACATATTAACAAATTGGGTCAAATGTCAGGCATCTTTCTCTGATCCTTTTAAACTAGTGACAGAGTAGTGCTATCTTAGATATTTTACATTTTACCAGATTTTCGTGAGTTACGAAGTTAATCAGTAAGGTGCTGAGGGATGTGCTTTAGTAGTCTGTGATCTCCACTGATTTCTCAGACTCATCCAGAACAAGCAGCCATCTCAGGGGACAGGAAGGGCCGCAGGACGGGCTGCCCGGCGCTCTCGCAGCTCTGACTGGGCAGTGCAAAGGCAGCATATGTAACCAGAGCACTGGTACCCCCTTAATATTCTGAAGCAATAAAAGAAAAGGAAAAAAAAAAAGACGTACCTCAGAAGATTCCACACAGCCACCAACAAGCAAATACGTTTTACAAGAAGTTCCTGAATACCCCCAGATTCAGAATTTTCTAAGGAAAGGAACAAAGGCCAGTGGTCTGCATTACTTATTTTTTTGTTTTTTTAAATTTATACTAGACAGAGCCTGAGGCCTACCACTAATTAATTCTTCAATGCATATTTGAATATTGTTAAGGGAGGACTTTTACAAGCTGGCTCTAAATGTCAAAATTGTTATTAGCCAGCAACAGTCTTCTGGCTTCAAAGTGAATTTATTCTTTCAAAATGATGAACACTAAGTTCATATTTTAAAGGCAAAATCCAAACAACCACCAAAAAAAAAAAAACCAGATTTGTAAATAAATTCAATTGTTCCGAGGCTTTTGCATCTGTTGACTCAGTAGTAGCAAAATAAAGAGTTCTTCCAGATGGCTGAGTACAGAAGGCAGGTTCTATTCGCAGACACGCGGAAATCGCTGCACACAGGGCCGAGAAAAGCAGCAGCGGCCCTCGAGAGGTGCCATGTGCTGAGCAGAAAGGACAGGGGCCCTCTGCCCCCAGTGGAAACCCGTCCCCGGCAGCGACTCAGAAAGGCGCTTCCCGGACTGAACACACAGGCAGCGCCACAGGGAGGGAAAAGAAGAGTATTTCACAGGCAGCACGATTCCTTGGTGACCTATCCAGGTTTTCGCTTTTCTCATGGTAAATGACTTTGTTTGGACTTAACTTTCTAGACCTTGCAGATTACTTGGAGGAGCTCTGGGAACAGACCTTGCCCTTGGGAACTCTCTCTGAGTTGGCTCTGGATGAAGACTGAGGCATAAGCAAATTTAAACATTGTATATTCATCATGTAAAACGTGAATTCAATGACCAGCGGACAAGACTTTCATCTGTTTTGCAAACGAAGCAAAATTATTTGATCTGCTTTTTAAATTCTTAACATGTGCTACAGAAGTGTGTCTGTTTCTGAAACTTGCCTAAAGTAAGTAAAAATCATTTCAAAACCACTTTCCTTATCCCAAACACAAAACGGATGGTCAGTGAAGAATTGGAGCAACGCATAGACCTCAGCTCCAGTCCTGCCTTGGCCACTGCATGATTGTATCAAAATTCCTTCACCTCTGTCAGCCTCAGTTCTCCATGGAAAATGGGCCTGATGCTCACAGGACAGGCCTCCCGGCAGGGACAGGAGAGAACGTGTGTAAAACACTTGACACATTTCGGACATAGAGTTTGTACCTAAAAATAGACACTAAAAATACTACTAGATAGGAATGTCTCTCATCTTATGAGCTAATGATGAAAATATTTTTAAATGTAAAACTGTCTCCAGACAAAATGGCAGATCAGTTGTTTTCTAAGTTTTCCTTAGTATATCTGTGAAGCCTCCTGTGAAAACTCTTTCTCTAGAGTCTGCATAGGAAAGCAAAGGTAGTCAGTAAGAGTGATTTCTGCTACAGTCATCTTCAAGGACTTCACTGTTAGAAACCCTCCTCACTGGGATCCGCACACTGTGGTTTGAGTCCAGCGTTGACACAGTGACAGTGTCAAGAGGCGGGGCCTTTAAGGGGTGATTAGGCCACCAGGGCTCCTCCCTTGCGAATGGGATTAAAGCCCAGATCATTGGGAACTACACCAATTGGGTATCTGACAGAGGTGGGGGGAGGGGATGGGTGTATACCTACATGACGAGTGCGATGCGCACTGTCTGGGGAACGGACACGCTTGAAGCTCTGACTCGGGGGGATGGGGGTGGGGGGAGGGGATGGGTGTATACCTACATGATGAGTGCGATGTGCACTGTCTGGGGAATGGACACACTTCAAGCTCTGACCCCCGGGGGGATGGGGGGTGGGGGGATGGGTGTATACCTACATGATGAGTGCGATGCGCACTGTCTGGGGAACGGACACGCTTGAAGCTCAGACTCAGGGGGTTGGGAGGGGCATGGGCAATATATTTAACCAGAATGGTTGTACCCCCATAATAAGCTATAATAAAAAAGAAATAAAATAAAATAAAAAAAAGGTTTCATGCAGCTTGGGCTCGCCTGCTTCCTTGCCCTTCCCATTTCCCCCAGGTGAGGATGCTGCGGTGAGAGGGCCCCACCAGCCACTAGATGCCAGCACCTGCATCTCGGACCTCCCAGCCTTCTGTTGCTTACAGGTGACCGGACGGGTGGTACTCTGCCATAGCACCACAAAGGGACTGAGACATCACACAGCCCCTGAGAAATGAAAATACTGATTTTATGAAAATATTGCATATCCTCTTCAGATATTTAATAACAACAATAATAAAAAAAGGTCTCAAGAGGAATGAAGGTAGAAATTTAGGGAAAAATAAAGAAGAGACTACTATACGTATACTACTATTTGTACAATACATATACAAATATATGTCTGGGATATAACAACAATAAAAATCAGATGAAAAACATTTTTGCACAGTGAAAATTTCACTACTGAAATATATCCAAGTTTGTAAACCTTATGACAATCAGTGCAGAAGTATAACTGAAAGTTGGTGTCTAAAAGCTATTTTTAAAGGCATAAATCTTATTCATTTATGCTGAGAGTGCTTTCTTTCTTCTGTATTTTCAGCTGTTCTCCCCATCCCACAAGTCAAATTCAGGTCAGTAGACATATATTCACAAAATTATTGTTCAGATTGCTTGCATATAATAAGAAAATCATTAAAATGTATGCTCTGTTTCAAAAAGGTGAGAAAATAAATTTAAAAATAAAAAGTAACCATTTAACATAGAAGACCAAATTATATTGTTGAATCTTAAGAGATTTTGAAACGCAAGAAAGAGAAGAATGCTAAAAAGAAGCCACAGTCATTAAAATACACTAAGTGCAAAATTATTTTTAAATTGAAGTCTGTTTTATGTTTGGGTTTTACTCCTACCTGAAAAAAATTCATACTTTCTCAACATGCTTTAAACATAAAACTGGACAGGCAGAGGAGATTTAACACATGTCTTAAAACATAGCCATTATTTATTTCAGGCTGATATATACACAGCTTGGATAAGTTATTCACTGGAAAAAAACTTCATAAAGTCTAGCAAATATGCAAATTAATAAAAAAACACAATTTGGGCTAACCTGTAGGCCTAATATTTAGAAATTAAGTTTCTAGTTTGTAGAAAGATAGATTTACTTGGAAATTAGTTTCATTTCATTTTTTAAAGTGTGGCTCACATTCTGTAATTGATTAACAAATATAACTATATGCGTGGATTTTAAAGTTACAATTAACTACACTATTTTTTATTACCCTTTAAGGTACTCCTTTCTCATAAATTCCATCTGGTATACATATTTGTTCTCTGAGGTGAATAAAACTCATTTTGTGTTGATAAAGAATTCTGATACCTTTTGAAACTTGGTAATGTTCTGCAGTATTCCCAAAACAGAATCAGAAACTCCAAATTCACAGGGTAGTTGTGGTAGGTAGAAAAACATCCCCCTGCCCCCAACACTCCAAAAGATATCCACATAAAATCCCTGGAATTTGTGAATGTTAGTTTATTTGGATAAAGGGGATTTGCAGATGTAAATAAGCTAAGCATTCTGAGATGACGTCATCCTGGATTATCCAAGCTGGGTCCTGTTTTACAGAGAGATTGATTTATACGGAATTGGCTCCCACAACTGTAGGTGCTGGCAAGTATAAAATCCATAGGGAAGGCTGGCAGGCTGGACATTCAGGTAAAAGTTGATTCTGCAGTCTTCAGTCTGAAATTTGTAGGGCAGGATAGCAAGCTGGAAACTCAGGCAGGACTTTTATGTTACAGTGTTGAGGCAGAATTCCTCTCCAAGAAACCTCAGCTTTTGCTCCTAAGGCCTCCAGCTGATTCCACTCACACTATGGAAGATAATTTGCTTTCTCATAAATATTAATCACATCTAAAAAATACTTTCACAAAAACATCTAGACCAGTATTTAACCAAACAACTGAGCATCTTAGCCAAGTTGACACATAAAATCAACCTTCATAGACCCTAAATCCAAAGACAACTATAAGAGGCACACAGAGCAGAAGGCCACAAAGAGACAAGGCAGAGAGATGTGGCCACAGGTCTAGGAAGCTGGCGACCACCAGAATGTGGCTGAGAGGGAGTGCAGCCCCGATGACACCGTTATCTCAGACGTCTGGCGTCCTCCTGAACCATGCGAGAACAAGCTCCTCCTGCGTTGGGGCACTCGGTTTGTGCCTTTCAAGCCACAGGAAACTAATACAACACTTAAGAATAGAAAATTACTATCTACCTCATATCAGACAATTATTTTTAGCCAATCAATCTAAACTTCTTCTCTATTACATTATTTTATGTTATTATAATACACTGTTCATCATTCCTTGTTGATTTTTCATCCACACAAACCTAAAGGATAACTAATTAATTTAACATTTTAAAGCAATGAGCACCTGGCACCTAGATTTGACAATAAAAAGTAATTTGACCAACAAATACAAATTGGTAAATACAGTACAATATGGGAAGAAGAAAATTTGAAATTGAGGGCTGTAACTTGAGCCATGACAGCAGCAGCAGAAAAGAAGGGCTGTAAATAAGAGCGATTTTAAAGGAAGGTTCATTACAATTTAGTTGTTTGCTAAATGAGAGGCACAAAGAGAAAGGAAGAATCAAATATAACTAAATCTTTGGGACTAAGTGATTAAGAAAACAAAGGTACATCTGCAAAGGAAGGCGAACAGAGGAGCTGTGTGCAGGTGTGCTGAGGTCGGCAGAGTAAGGGAAAGGTGGAGAGGAGGGAGAGAGACAGATAAAGATCTGAGAAGTAAGCACGAATGAGGAAGACTTAAGTTTGGAGTATGTTGAACTTGAGGAGTTGGATAAACATCTTGGTATGAATGTTTTCGTCAAGAGTTACTGCTGAAGATACAGAGAAACTAGGCCGAGAATTATAGATGATTCCATCACTATTCTTTTTAATTTACATTAATAGACATTGTCATCAGATAAATATAAAGGTTTAATGTGATTTTTGTTACCAGCTCTCAAAATGAATAAAAATGCTACAAATAGTAATGATGTATTGAGCTATGCTATTAATGGCAAATAAAAGTATTATGGGATCAGATAACATTTTCCTTTTAAAAGCAGCATATTATGCTGTCTGTGTCTTTTTTATACTGAGTTATTTGAAGGAAAGAAAAGTCTTTTAGTTTCAGAAAACAATGATACTAGGAAGAATAATTTTTGTTTATTATTTAGTAATAATGTACTGCACATGATATTAGAATCATAAAATATTTTTACAAACAGCTTCAGAAATAATTTCATTTTACATATTCTAAGAACTTAACTTTCATAATTTCAGGTGGTTTCTTTTAAAGGAAATACTACTAATAAACACATATATAGTGCTTCCATGTAGTAGGCATTCTTCTATTTGCTTTCTGAGTATTGACTCACATAGTCCTCTTAATAACCCTATTAAGAGATACTATTATTATTCCTACTCTATATATGAGGACATTGAGTCACAGTACAGTAAGAATCTTGTCCAAGACCACACAGCTAGTAAGGGCTGAGTCAGGATTTTATCCACGATCTAAATCACTAAGGTTATACTACTCTATGCTATAATGCTATAAATAATGCTCATACTTACTTTAGGATTATGTGATAGGTGTGTAGATTTAGTCTTTTTTTTTTTTACTGAAATGCAAATAAACTGTAAAACAAAAAGATCAATTATGAAAGTCAAGCTTTCATTTGTCCTTTGCTCTTCTATTAAGATCAGTGAACATTCATCTTTGGTTTATTTTGAAATTCCTTTTCCTACAAATCGCTACCATATTAATCAGTCCAACATTATCAAAGCTCTTTAAGCAAAAGAAAGAAAGGAAAATCCTAAAGATGTGAACCACAATAAATGCAATGTTACCATTTTAACAAAAGGGCAGCCCATTTTAAACCAAGGTGCGTACTGAGCTATCAGATTAATGGCTTAGTGTAAAAAAAAAAAAAAAAACAAAAAACAAAAAAACTTTTAGTTTTGATGAACCAGAACTTTCTTTAACCAGCTGAGTCAGAGAGCTTGTTTAAATGCCATTAGATACTTTCTGGGTCAATGAATTGTATCCAACCCCGAGAAGTCAGGATGATACACAGGATGAAATTACAGCTTGAGGTTTTCAAGGCAATGTCACACAAACGTCAATTCTTAGATATGAATTCAACTCTTCTACCAAGGAGAATCTTAATAAGCACCAAGTTCAGGCGACATTAATACCTATGTGATCAAGAGGCAAAAAGCATCAACACCAATCCTCATTGCCCTTCTACATCCTTCTGGCATCATTTTTAGCAGGCGTTATTCCTTGGCGCTGGTACCCAGCAGCCACAAGGAGAGCTCTGCAGGCGGAGGGAGGAGGGGCCGTGCCATCGCCCTGCCTGAGCTCAGACACGGACACGGCCCCTCGTCAGAGTGCCCGGCCTCAGTGGCACCCTGCCTGGGAAACAGAGCTCGAGCGGCGGCTCCTGCTCATCATCACAGTATCCTGTGGGATGCGGAGAGGACACACATGAGCTTCTAGGGTATCTGTGTCTTCTCATTTTCTGTCCTTATAGACATCATCTGAGTCCATGAAAATAATTAAGACAGTTCATCTAAGTAATAGTCGGAGAAACTCGGGCGTCTCTTCTAATATTTCATCAGTACAAAAAAGCCAAGGACTTAAGATATTTTCCAGTTGTTCCCAACTCTTATTTCTAAATCTATTTATTAAGGAAAACCTCAGCTCACCAGGAAAAATGTATGCCATATGTTATTAATGGATATATTTAGTCATTATAGCCACATACCATAAACTATGAAACTAAAACAAAGATCTATCTTTATAACACTTTTGGATAGTGCCATATCCATAGCTAAAAACGACCTTTTTTACAAGGGGAAAACTCTAAGACCTATTGGCCGAGAAGAGGGCATGTAAAAAATACAGAATTGTTTCTCAAATGTTATTATGCCGCGCACGTTCAAACCATCACTGAGAGGTGGCTCCGGACAGGGGCAGGGCACGGGCCGCACCCCACGCTTCCACCGTAAATGCTGCAAGTGTCAGAGCACAGAGACCCCCAGATAGACCCCCCCCAAGGAGGGTGAAGAGTAGTGACGCTAGATTGGGGAAGCCAGGGAGGCCCCCACCTGCACACGCACACACACGCACCCGCACGGAGCAGCCAGCCCCACCCCCACCCCAGCCTGCGGGAGCGGCACGTGGCGCCGGCGGCCGACTAGCTTCTGCGGCATCAGAAAGCCTCCTCAGTTAGAAGACCAACTGCTAGTATACTCTCCTCGAAAATACAGCTGTTGGGGCTCAGACACCAACACCCCAAAATACGGTGCTTTGTATAATACATGCTTAAGTGGAGCCTTACGGTCTCTCTGACCCCCTAACCGCTGTCTCTCCTGAAACAGAAGATAGTTGTTCTCTGACGTTCCCTTGTCTGGCTGAACTCCGGACCACTGAAGGAGAAAACAGTGACTCCGGTCCCTTCCCGGAGTTTTCATTACCTGAACCCATATCGCAGGAAGGAAAACTAAGGTCTGTCAACACACCTGGACAGACTGTTGTCACAAACCATTGTCAACTCTGCAGGCTTGACAAACTCTGTCCCAGAGCATTGGGTGTTCTTCAAGCCCGTTGAATTCCCCCTAGTAATCATTTGTTGCTCCTCAACAGAATTCCTCTTCTACCCACTTCCATAACCTGTCTTGTCAGGATCCAAGCCCTCATTCTTCCTGTAAACTCACGATGGTGTGTAATCTTCTGCACCTGACTGGGGGTTACATCTTCAGTCTGAAGTCTCCCCTGTCATGTAAGCTATAATCAGATAAATTTGTATGCCTTTTCTCCAATCAGTCTGCCTTTTGTGAGTTGATTTTTCTGCAAACCTTCCCAAGGGGATAGTTTTCCCTTTGCCATACACAGCCTAACCTCTCATACAACCACTGGAGTCTGGATACAATAAAATGTTTCAGTAATCACATAATATTAAAAGTTAACATTTATTAACACCAAAACACTTCATTATTCTCAGAACATTAAAAACTACTTATTGAGTGGTAAGTTTCCTTTTGAAACTTTGCATAATAATTTAATTCTCACAAAAAACCTGTGAAGTAAGAGTTATTATTGTCTTCATTTTATAGGTAAGGACACTGAGGCATAGAAATGTGAAGTCATTAGTCACAAGGGACCTTGGGGAATAATACCTTTACAAGCCCAGCAGATGGTATAGCAAGGATTTCATCACAGGCCAGCAGGCTCTGGACATCATAGTTTACCACTTCCCTAGCCTTTTTCTTGAGCTAACAAGGAATCTCAGTTGCAAAGGTAGCACAGAGACATCCGAGGAAAGCCAATGCCATGAAAGCAGGTGATAAATATTATTATAGGCAAAAAAAAGTTAACGGAAGAAACTTCTCAAGAATTTACATCAAGTGTAATTAACTTCATCAGGGAAATAAAAGGGGATATGATATCCCTAACAAAGAATCAATTAATTTTCTGAGAAATGACAAAAATGATCATTAACATTTAAATCATAATAGATGAGCTAAGTAAGAGACTGGGCACAGCTAAAGAACAAACTAGAAGAATGTGCCAAGGAATTCTCCCAGAAGCAGTTAAAAATACCAAGACATACAAAGAATGAAAGAAAAGCCAAAGGGTGTGAAGGATTGATACCAATATTTGACCATAGGCTTTCCAGAAAGTGAGAATAAGGCAATGAATCAAAGGGATATGTAAAGCAACAATGCAACAAAATGTCCCAAAACTATTAATAGGAAAAGTTTTAGAGAGAAAAGATGGTGGAGTGGTAGTGACCTCCTGGTTTCGTGCTCCCGTCAAGGAAGGAATGGATCTCCGTATGCCACGATGCTAGAGGATTGCTCCCCCACAAGAATAGCGGTGTGAATTCACAGTGAATCAGTGAGGGACACGGAATAGCAAGAAAAAACAGAGGTGAATGGGAACTAAGCTCGCAAAAATCTGGAGAGTGCGGGACGGACAAAAGAGAGTGGAACGTGAGACAGCAGTACCTGCCTCACCAGTGAGTGAGGTGGGCTCAGCCCCACAGGGAAGCGGCTTGCTTCCCCACTGACTTCCACACACCTCAATTAGGGAACAGCCTGAAGTCAGTGCAGTATCACCGCGGGAGACGTGGGGCGCGGTGGAGAGGAGTTATTCACGGGAGGCATTTTGGACCCCAGATGTCTGCGCGCCGGCTCCGCCTGCGGCGGTTTGCACTGGGCCGCAGCGAAAGACAGCTAGGAGACGCGGTTTGATGTCCCTTAAACAGCGGTTTTCTAGCCTGGAGACTGCGGGCAACTGGGCTCCCTCAATTCCCGGCTTCTCTGGCGCCGGCGATCTGCAGGCGGGCAGCCGCCGTGCTCAGCCTAGCAGCTGCGGTTTCACCGCGGGAGACGTGGAGCTCTTGGACCCTGGAGATTTGTGCCCGGGCTTTGCCTGCCGCGGTTTGCATTGGGGCCCGCAGTGAAAGGCAGCTAGGAGACGCGGTTCGCTGATGCTTAAACGGCGGTTTTCTAGCCTGGAGACTGCGGACACCTGGGCTTCCTCAACTCCCGGCTCCTCTGGTGCCCGCCAACCCCTGACCCCAGCGCTGGCGAGCTGCGGGCGGGCAGCCACCATTGTCCGGGTCCACAGCCTAGCCCCCGCAGAGCGACTAGGTACCCTGCGCCTCCCTGGGCGGCTCCCTCCCCTGGTCCGTGGACCCCAACTGGGAGCTCAGCCTTTGTGTGAACACTGAGTGCTTCCCCAGTTGTGACAGAGTGGTGTGTGGTCCACGTGGTCATAGGAGCAGGCCAGGCGTGTGCCCGCAGGAGCTGCAGCAGTGGGGGCGCTGGGCAAGTGAGGGCTCCACCCCGTCCCCCCTTGCCACTGTCTTTTGCACGGAGAGAGGCAGAACCCATCTCCAGAGATGAAGAGACAAGGAAAAAAACACTGTCCGTCCCCAACCAGCACAACCCAGTGCCTTAACTTGTCAAACCGGAATTAGGTCCAATTAATTCTCCAGGGCTGGACCCATCAGCAGCAGCCCCCCACCTGAGGTAGGAAAATCCTAAACAACACACAACAGGCTCCGACTAGTGGTGAAGGAAGCAACACATCTAGGCCACTACACAGCCAAAGACCAGCGTGCACGGCGTGCCTCTATCCAGACCAAAGCTATAAGAAGAGATCTAACGATTGGTCCAGATGGGAAGGCCACAGAGAAAGAACTCTGGGAGTGTAAAGAATCAAACTGAAATGTTGCCCCCAAAGATGAATACCAGCTCTCTACCAATGGACACAAACCAGATTCAAAGTAGCAACATGTCTCAGGA
>CM052439.1:92147789-92187697 GCA_028533085.1 Varecia variegata
GGAAAGTGTGATCTTCAATCTCTGAGATTCTTTCTTCTGTTTGATCTACCCTACTCTTGAGACTTTCCACTGTGTTTTGTACCTCCCTGAATAGATTCTTCATTTCCAGGAGTTCAGTTTGATTTTTCTTCAATAATTTGATTTCTTTAGTGAATTTTTCTTCCAAGTCCTGGGTTTTTTTTGTGGTTTCTTTGTGATGGTTATCCATTTTTTCTTGCATAATTTTCAGCATATTTATGATCCATGTTTGAAATTCTTCCTGTGACATGTTGCTATTTTGAATCTGGTTTGTGTCAATTGGTAGAGAGCTGGTACTCCTCTTTGGGGGCAACATTTTAGTTTGATTCTTTATGCTCCCAGAGTTCTTTCGCTGGGCCCTTCTCATCTGGATCAATCGTTAGATCTCTTCTTTCAGCTTTAGTCTGGATAGAGGCACGCCGTGCACACTGGTCCTAGGCTGTGAAGCGGCCTAGATGTGTTGCTTCCTTCACCACTAGGGGGAGCCTGTTGTGTGTTGTTTAGGATTTTACTACCTCAGCTGGGGGGCTGCTGCTGATGGGTCCAGCCCGGAGAATTAATTTGACCTAATACCGGTTTGACGAGTTAAGTCACTGTGTTGTGCTGGTTGCAATTCAAAGCTTCTTTTTCTTGTCTCTTCCTCTCTGGAGATGGGTTCTGCCTCTCTCCGCGCAAAAGACATTGGTTAGGGGGACGGGGTGGAGCCCTAACTCACCCAGCGCCCCCGCTGCTGCATCTCCCGTGGGCACACGCCTGGCACTCTCCTATGACCGGGAGGTCCACACACCACTCTGTCACGACTGGGGAAGCACTCAGTCTTCACGCAAAGGCGGAGCTCCCAGTGGGGGTCCATGGACCAGGGGAAGGAGACGCCCAGGGAGCCACCCGGTACCCAGTCGCTCCGCGGCGGCAAGGCTGTGGACGCGGACAATGGCGGCTGCCACCCGCAGATCTCCGGCGCTGGGGGTGAATGTTCAGGGTCCTGTGGACACCAGAGGAACTGGGAATTGAGGGAGCCCAGCTGCCCGCAGTCTCCAGACTAGAAATCCACCAATTAAGCAAGATCGAACTGCGTCTCCTAGCTGCCTTTCGCCTCGGCCCAGCGCAAACCGCGGCAGGCGGAGCCCGTGCACAAATCTCCAGGGTCCAAGAGCCCTGCGTCTCCCGCAGTGATACCGCAGCGGCTAGGCTGTGCACCCGGACAACGGCGGCTGCCCGCCCGCAGATTGCCAGCGCTGGGGGTGAATGTTCAGGGTCCGGTGGGTGCCGGAGGAGCTGGGAACCGAGGGAGCCCAGCCGCCCACAGACTTGGCTAGAAATCCACCAATTAAGTGAGACCGAACCGCGTCTCCTAGCTGCCTTTCGCTGCGGCCCAGCACAAACCGCGGCAGGCGTAGCCCCTGCGCAGACCTCTGGGGTCCAAAATGCCTCCTGCGAATAATTCCTCTCCACCGCGCCCCACGTCTCCCGCGGTGATACTGCACTGACTTCAGGCTGTTCCCTAATTGAGCGGGTGTGGAAGTCAGTGGGGAAGCAAGCCGCTTCCCTGTGGGGCTGAGCCCACCTCACTCACTGGTGAGGCGGGTACAGCTGTCCCACACTCCGCTCTCTTTTGTCCGTCCGGCACTCTCCAGATTTTCGCGAGCTTAGTTCCCATTCACCTCTGTTTTTTTTTTGCTATTCCGTGTCCCTCGCTGATTCACTGTGAATTCACACCGCTATTCTTGTGGGGGAGCAATCCTCTAGCATCGTGGCAGACGGAGATCCATTCCTTCCTCTCCGGGAGCACAAAACCAGGAGGTCACTACCACTCCGCTATCTTCCTTCCTCCTCCTTTATAATTTTAAATTTTAATATTTTCATTTTCAATTGCATATAGGAAGGAGGTGTATTTTCAGTGCTTGGGGCCTCTAAAGAATTTACCTAATCCTGTGTACATATACTGTGTAAGGAGAAGGCCCTCAGCCCACATTCTGCTGGATAACCAACAAAACCAATTTTCTAGTTTCTTTCAAGAAACTAGATGGGTGGCTCTCAAACATTGTTGCCCTCATTATCTGAGAATCTTCTTAAGATGCAGATTCTGAATTCAGTTTCTCTGGATTGAAGCTAGAGATTCTACATTTCTAACAAGCTCCTAGGTTATATTCATGATGTATGTCCTTGGACCGCACTTTGAGTAATATAATGAAATTTTCAAGAGATTGGTCTCTTAATGTATTGCACATGGACAAACACTCACACCATGTTCTTATGTGTTGGTTTGCACATAAAGTACTGTTCTAAGATTCTATCCAATACCTTTAATTACTGAAGGGTGTAACATTTTCGTAATCATTTTTGATGGTGTTTTAATTGTTTTTTTTTGCTGTGAAGGATCAAAAAGTTCAGTTGCCTGGGCTGTGAAGGATAATATCTTTTAAATGATAAAATCATTGCCCTGAAGAAATTTCTATTTAAAAAGGGACACAATAGGCTGAGGCAGGAGGATCACTTGAGGTCAGGAGTTTGACACCAACCTGAGCAAAAGCACAACCCTGTCTCTACTAAAAACAGAAGAAATTAGCCAGGCGTGGTGGCACTTGCCTATAGTCTGAGCTACTAGGAAGACTGAGGCAGGAGGATGGTTTGAGCCCAGAAGTTTGAGGTTGCAGTGAGCTATGATGACACCACTGCACTCGAGCCAGGACGACAATAGGGAGGCTCTGTCTGAAGTGATCAGATAAAGTAATGTGACACAGCTTATTATTTTGTTAGCCCACCACTTTGTAACATTATTATTCATTATAATAATAATATTCAAGGAAAGGAAAGGCCCTAGAATGCTTGAAGTATAGAGCTAATACTGAGTATTAATTAGACATGACGCTAAAATGGTATATTAGACCTGAATGTTAGCTTGGATTTTGTTTAGTAGGCAATGGAAACTTTCCATGCAAGGCTTTGGTTAGTAGAGGGGATTGGGACGGAGGTGGGTAGAGAGAGCATGACCACAGACACATCAGAGAACGGGATCCTGATACGGGACACAGTGCAGGTAAAATCCGTGAGAGTCTGCCGGTAGCTGGGTCTTTCAGGAGACTGCTGCGAGCATTCCGCCACGGGATGAGGACCAGGGCGAAGGCAGTAGTCATGGGGATTGAAAGACAGTCATGTAAGCCAGATTCATGACAGCTTTACTTTTTTCTTTATTCGTTTCTTTGGAGTGCTTTGAAGTCCTTTGAGGAAAAGAATAGTGTTGACAGGTTCCTCATCTGTGCTTGGTAGTCATGCTCTGCGTGCATGGAGGTTTGAGTGTGCAAGGTTGGTGTTAAGATGCTGCCAGTCTCCAGCTATTCTGGGGGTGAGCGGCTGCATGACGGTTAGAATCCTGCTGTTTCTTCCTGACTCTGAACTTGAGATGCCCTGAGAAGCTGGTCTCTGCATGGCCACAGGCTGTCCGCAGCCACTCACGCTCCCTCTGCTTCTCCAGTGCGTCCCCGGCAGTTTGCCGGCACTTGGGGTCGGGGAGGGGCTTTCTAATCCTGCCGTAGTCCTGAAAGAGAAAAAGTTATTTGGCTGCACTGATCTCCTGAGAAGTCATTATCCTATTTTCTTCAGTAAGAAAGTTTAACAGGCTTTTTAAAAGAGTCTCTGAGTAACTCTCACTCCACATTCTCTCCTCTTGAGCAATGTTTACACTTATTATTTCCTTTTGACAAGTTGAGCACTAATGCACTGAAGAAAAATTTTTTAAAATGTTCTATGAACAATCTTTTGTTGTAGAATATAAAAAACTTACTAAAACGTAAGTTTTAAACACATTTAAATAAACCATCATGAAGATATTAAGCAGTGGTACTGAGTGGACTTAACAGAAGAACTCCTGTCCAGAAAGTAACTGAGACAGCTTTGTTTCCACTTGCTTTTACATCGTCACTAGAAGATGAGAAACCCAAGCATAACCCTCTTGAAACCTCCTTGAGCGAGGAAGCTTACTCATGGGATGATGAGGTTAAAGGCCACAGGATTCCTTTATAGTAACTGCTGTGCTTTCTGTTGGGTGGCCTGGGGTCACGGGTGGGTGCCCCTCTGACAGTCTTATGTAGGAATTGCCGCTGAAGAGAATCAAAGGGAATCGCAGAGGTATATCTTTATGTCCTTTGTCTTTAAATAGACAGACTTCTCTTAGCTCAGCTTGTTGCTTTTCTCTTTATTTTATTTTTTATCAATTTATTTATTTTGTTTTTTAAGTTTCAGAATTTTAGGGGGGTACATTTAGGTTACATGGATTGCCTTTGCATCGCCCATGCCAGAGCTACAAGCGTGTCCACGGCCGGCAGTGCGCTCTGCACTCATTAGTTACGGGTCTACCCATCCCCCACCCCACCTGCCCAGCACCCGATGAGTAATTATCCATGTGAGCACCTAAGTGTCTTGCTTTTCTCTTTAAAGGGAGAATGTGATTTCATATTTTTATTAAAAAAATCATATTAACCTATAAAATATAGTAGGTACTTATTTGCCGAATAAATCGCTATACCTCTTGCCCAGATACACATCTCCTGATGTTTTAGCAAGTGTCTAGACATATTATAGTCGAAATTAAAAGCACCCGTACACTTCAACTATTTAACATACTTAACGAATAACTATAAATGGTCCTAGTAATTGAGGCAATAAACACTTTTGCAGTACTGTGCTTTGGTTCTATCTATGCTTTGCCTATACTGCTATAATTTTGTGCCTCTAAACATTTACTCATTATGAAGAATTTTGTGATTATATTAGGTTAAACAGATTTCTTGGAGTTTTGCTATTTATCAAATGTTGATATATTAACCATTGGCTAGCCTTGTCAATTCTTTATAGCTCTATCCTAGTATATCATGTAGAAAGCTTTTTTCCCTCTAAAATGTTTTATATTCCCATTTAAATAACTATTTTATATCTGGTTATTTGAAGAATAATTGCTCTTATAATTAGCATAAGCCTGGCAATATTATTACACCTTAGCATGTATTCTAAAAAAAGCCCTCATTTTTCCATTCTCTTTCTTTTCCCTTCTTTATCTCTCACGTATTCTTTATCTCTGTGAATGGCAATATCAACTACCCTATCACTCAGCCCAGAAACTCAGACAATCACCTGTGGCCTCCTGATACTGATACGTGCCCCACAATTAATTATTCCTCAAATTGATTTCTCTCCTCAATCTCTCGATCCTATCACTTCCTCTGTCTCCTTGTCTTGCCACTTGGCTCTCCCATTCCTTAATTAAAGTTCTAATCCCTTCTCCCCTAGATTACTGCATTCCCCACCTAATTTGTCTCCTGTGTGCAGTCCGTCTCGTTCTTACAACTTACTCCGCAGAATAATCATCTGATTCATCTTTCCCTAGTAGAATGCTTCTTGGTTTTTACAACTAAAGCTACACAGTATGTTTTTCATATAATGTTTGTATCAGGAAATTTTATAAATTTCTTATTTAGCATACCTGCGTCAGTTTGAGTGTCAGCTAAATGTTTGTGTATCTCTGGTATCACTGGCATTGCAAGAGGCCCTGTTATTCTTCACCAATCACCACGGATTAGCAATCATATTGTTTGATCAGGAAATGATAGCTAGTGGATATTTTAGATGTGCTTTAGAAGTATTTTAGGGATTTGGGTTGACATATTATGCATTATAATTCTTACCACTTAAAATAATGGGAGATAAGCTCTAATTAGCATTTTTCAGAAAAATATCAGAACATCTTATTTTCATGAATTATTGACATTAAGAGTGAGATGCGTACACTTTCTGCATACTGTTGTCTTAGAGATAGTACTTAAACACAAATTTGATGCTCCTAATTATCAGATTAATTTTTTTCTCTGGCTCCCCCAGATCCTTTTGATTATAGTTTAAACTCTATCTTGCTTGGAGAAAGCCTTCGCTATCCTGCCATGACCTTTCACAGAGCACTGCAGGCTGTCCTTCTCCATCCACCACCACGTGTGTCTGAATCACCCGAGATGCATGTTAAAAATGTGGGTTCTCAGACTGTTTCCCAGACACACAGAATCAAAGACTATGGGGGTTAAACCCTAATCTGCACCCCCTCACCAAAGCTCATAAACACCACGTCTGAACGCCTTCACTTGAGCAGTGACTGTGCTTTGTCTAGTGAAGAGTTTGTGCCATTCCTCTGGAAAACCTGTCGCCTCTTCCTCAGCCCTACTTTGTCAAGATGCTTCACATCTGGGTTCATGTTTGACCTTGTGCATTAACCTGATCTAACCCTAATCCACACCATAGTATTTTTAGTTATTTACATGCTTTTTTCTTCTTCTCAACTATATTGCAGACTCTTGAAAGAGGGAGCCATGTTTTATTCAGTGCTGTGTCCCCAGTATTTAGTGCGACAAATGTCCATACATATTTGACTGACAAATAAGTGGATGAAATACTTTATCTGTCAAGGTGGTAAATGGCGGGTGTGGGGCCTCTGGTTATATGTTATTTTATAATATTGCCAGTGCTCATGTAGCATCTGCTTCCACATTTTCTTTATTATGTTCTTAAGGTGCTGGGTTTAGTCACAGGAATCTTTTCCTGGTCCACAACTCCAGTAAGCACATGCTAGTGTTGCCGACACAGTCTTGGCTGAGGGTCACGGCTGCTCCTTCGTGAGACCCTCGCCCGTGCCCGCCCTGGCCCCCTGCCCCACACAGGCTAATCCCTGCCTGGCAGTATTGCAGGGTTTGTAATTACTATTATTACTATTACTAATACTATGTATTACTATTACTAATACTATGTATTACTATTGTTCATTTATAATTGGATTCTTATTTTCACTGTATCAGTATGACCTGATCTTTTCTTCATATCCTGCTAAATATGGGCAGAGAATAAATGGAAAAAAATTGCTTTTCTTGTCAGTTTCCATGGTAATGGAACTATTTGTTTAACCAGGAAAGAATGCTAATACAACTTGTTTTTTTTCTTCTCACATTCTCATACACACATACACACTCACATACTCACATACATACAAACACCACAAAAGTTTATTCTGTCAAATCTAGCTGAAACTAGAATAAAATGTAATACTTTCTTTCTGCTTTAGTTTATTTGTATTACCCAGTTCTGTTTCCCTTATCAGAAAAAGATAAACACTATGTAAATTCATGTGTATAATAAATATTTAGAAAATGAGAGAGGAGCAAATGTGTCATATATCAAAAAAATACGACAGATTTCAGGGTTATGAAGATTTCTACTTTTCAATTATTGAGGTTCCAATAAAATTAAAGAGTAGGTAGTCTTCATTTTTATTGTTAATCATTGTCTTCCCAATATTTGTAATTGTGCGCTGTCTATTGGAAAGATCCATATGTGGTCAGATCTATGGAGTACAAGGTAATTAACTGACTGCATTATTCTTTGTTTGTATGAAGGAATTAGGTCATTTGTTGGGAAAGTACATTATATTTTTTCTGTATTCTGAAAGGCTGACTTTCCTTTTTGAAAGACTCCCAGTGAGTACTTAAATTTGACAATTTGATTTATAGTTTTAATTTAGAAAATAATTTAATTCTATACCCATGAGATTAGTGAATATCTATTTCCATCTATATTAACTTGTTATTCTCAGTAATTAGGGTTTACTATGGCCATTATTAGACTTCGATTTTCATGTATCTGTGTTTCATGTATACACCATTCTGCAGTATATTTACATTGTTAGCACATATTAGCATTATCTACATAACTTTAATTAGTAGTTGTGACTAAGTATTGTGCTAAGAAACTTTTAGTCTCTACACATAAACTTATTTTGCATTGCTGTTGTTAATACCATCACTAATAAGGTCCCAAATTATACACAGTAAATTATATATATGCTTGCATTTGATCCTAGCAAAATTGAAAATATAGGAAAATCTTTGAGAGCAGTATCAATTCTACTCTTTATTCTATCTGTCAATGACATCTGGCCTTCTTTTTGTCACTCTGTTCAGTCATCTGTAATTTATAATTCATTTTAAAAAATGCATTTTGACCAGGGAGTGAAATGATGAACTTAATGACATTTTCAGTATAGAAATTAATTATTTTACATTTAAGCTATGGTTGTTTCTTCAAAGAGGGCTTCCACGAAATCACATTATTTAAATGTTGCCTCCTTAACTTGCATGCTATTTTGGAATATATATTTTAAAATTAATGGTAAATATATTACACTGAATGTAAGATATACACAAAATAGTTATTTTTCTTATTACTTCTGTGTGTTCAGTTTTGTAGAAGGGAGTCTATGAAACTTCCAGTAAAATGTGAAATTTAATTTTTTGAAATTCAGAGCATAAAAATATACCCTGTAGTAGTTATGTTTGGGGGAAGGGTAGTTTTGAAGTTAAAAAATGATGGACTCATAAGCTTGAGATAGACTGGGAACCATAAATAGTGACTAGAATGTCCCTTGATATTCCTAGATAAGACCTTTAAAAAGTCTTGAAAAATTTATAATACTTTCTAGAATATTCCAGGTCAGAGTGATTTTTAGGATCTACTCCTAGATAATGAAACCCTCAACTCCTTCTGTAGAAATGTGAAAATCTATACAGATGAGAGTATGGTCTTTGAGTTTTGTTTCTTAGACTTTGTTTTCCCCACTCTTTGCAGAAAAAGAGAGGTCACAGGTGCTGCAGATATTAGGAAATTCAATTATAAGGAATCCCAGTAAATAGTAAGAGGTTTTGGCATACATTTCTTCTACAGAAATTACATACGACAGAAGGAAACATAATCTAGCCTTTGATTTCAATTATGCTGCAATTTTACTTTTTCAGAGGTCTGTTTTCCAATCCAATTTGCCTCACAGTAATTGTGAGATATTATGAAGATAAATGTAATGCAATAATAATAACATATGAAAATATAATGGGAAAGAAATTTTGAAAATGAATAAAGTATGCTCATGTGAATTTCTTCAACTGTTCAAAATCAATGTGTTTAGCATATAGAGAAGAAGAGCCCAACCAAGGTTCAGTGAGAGCTGATCATTGTGTCTTCAGATTTATAGATTTTCAGTAAAATGTATGTAAACCATAAATAAAAATACTGAAGTCTAAAGCCATAATAACACAGTGTGAAAGACAGTCTTGAAGACGGTGTTGTAGGAATTAACACCCAGGCCTTACATGTAAGTCTCTACCTTTTTCTTCTGTCTTGGTCTCATGTGTCAATAAAGTATACAGAAAGGAAAAATTAGTCAGGCGTTTAGCCTCACATGGGAGGAAACACTTGTTTTCTCAACACATGGCAATACAGCACACATTATTTAAATATAAAACAGCAAAACCTTTTTTTTTCTTATCCAAAATAGTTCTTTAAGAGGAAATGTAAGCTTTTTGGCATAAACTGTTGTATCACATTTTCCTATTACCAGGTGTTGGTACCAACACTTAAAATTTTTGAACAGTTTATTCCACTTAAAATATGCAGTCAATATAAAGATCTCTTCTGGGTACTGCTTATACCTCCTGTTCGATACTCTGTGCTGTCCTCATCTTTCCCTGTGGTAGATGGCCAGAAGACATCTACACACTTACCTTGCTTCTTTCAGTGCTCTCTGCTTGCCCACCTCTCAACTGTGTGATTGTGTAACCCCCACCTCTGGGGAGCTAAATCCTTTCCACATTAGAAATAAAATATCTTCAGGTTTTTTCCCAGCTTTTCCATATTGATAGAATCTAATTCAAATGAGCTTGATACAATTTCAAAATGGCAATAATTCATCTAGGTCTTTTAAATATGGAAGTCCATTTTAGTAATCTGTGTTTTTTTGAGGCCTTCCTTGGTTCATATAAGGATGTCTTACTTGCTTTGAATTTGCAAGCAATTAGTTTGGGAGGGTTTATTTTTAGGAAAAAAATAATGTGCAGACTCTGAGCCAGGCTTTCTGCAGTGCGCAGTGAGTGGTCTCACAGTGGCATCTAATCTCTGTTTTAACCCCTCTTAAGGATACAAAATAAGGTAGTCTTAATCAAATTATGTTTTACAAAATGAACTTTTACTGATTTCTTGTTGACGACATGGAGAGTTAATGTTCTTCTGCTTGCCCAGAGAAGTGGTGATAGATTAGTTCTTTGTAACCACGAGTAGTGTGGAAAAAAAAAAAATGAGGCAAAACACTGAGGCAGTGTTCATAAAAAATCAGCAAATTGATATAGGTAAATTCTGACTGCTCCCTAAGGTTACTTTGTAAATTACTGTGTACAAACTTAAGTTGGTAATAAGGCAATTCAAAAGGTAATTGATATTATTGAGCATGGAATTAGCCTCCCCAACCTCAGTTTCAGTCTTCTCTGCATAAGGAAATGTATGAGACCTCAGTAGGAATTAACTGAACAGGTTAATGATGTTGACAAATATTAAAAAGTCTTTTACAGAGTTAAGACCTTTTCACATTTACATTGAAAAACACTATAAAAGAGGCTGGACAGCTATTATTTTAATTCCATTTTTACAAATAAGTGATCTGGATTTCAGTGTTGCCAGGATCAAAACCGAGAGCGGCAAGGCCGGTATAGAGTTTAGTTTTATTCCTCTACATTCATTGATTCAGCAAATGTTTGAAGAATGATTAATTCATGGCCTGAAGCAGGTTATACAGTGGAAAATAAAACAGAGAGTTCTTCCCTTGAACAGAATCTTGATGAATACATATTTTTCTCTCCCATGTAGCCCTCATTTCCAGTGTAGTATTAGGGCCCTTTATACATTTAGTGCTCCGAGCCTCTCCCTGGCTAGTAGGTCCCTTCATTTGTCTTTGCATGGGAGAGAATAGAAGAAGGGTCCTAGTTGGAATTTGGGATAGGGATCAGTGAAATCTAATCTTAGGAAGTAACCTTTAGGTTGAGACCTGGTGAAATGAGCCATGTGAAAAATCCAGCAAAGGGTGTTCTAGGCAAAAGCAGCAACAGATGAAAGGCACTGTGCTGGGAACCAGCTTAAGAAAGAAGGCAGTGTGGTCGGAGTGACGGGAGCAAGGAATGTGTGGACCCAGACAGTCTGGAGCGCCAGCGGGAGCCGGATCAGATGGGACCTTGCCTCACAAAAAAGGGTTTTTCCTGTAAAAAAATAAGGCAAGGAATCAAAGAAGAAAGGTGATATTGTTTTAGTCTGTGCGGGCTGCTGTAACAAAGTATCAAAAACCGAGTATATAAACAAGAAAAATTTATTTCTCACAATTCTGTAGGCTGGGCAGTCCAAGATCAAGGCACCAGCAGATTTGGTGTCAGGTGAGGGCCTGCTTCTTGGTTCATAGACACCTGTCTTTGGGCTGTGTCCTCACATGGTAGAGGGCAAGGGAACTCTCTGGAATCTTGTTTGGGGGCTCTGCCCTCGTGATCTAATCTCCCAAAGGCCCCACCTCCAAATACCACCACATGAGGCATTTGGAATTAACATATGAATTTGGGGTGAGACGCAAACATTCGATCTATAGCAGGTATCATCTGATTTATGCTTAAATAGACCATTTTGGCCACCATATTGAGAATGGATTGCTGGGCCAAGAAGGAAGCAGGGAGAGGCCAGTTTCACTAACATCCATAGCACTTTGCAAGTGTTCAGGTAGGAGATTATGGTGCCTCTGAGGACCAGGACAGTGAAGAAGAAATGTGAACTGATGTGAAAGAAATCCCCGGGCCTCGTAGCCTCAAACCAAGAAAGTTACTTGTTCAAATTTTTTTCTGATATTTTTGATCGCTGCGGCCCAACCTTATTTTCCTTGAAATCCCTGCATGACCATGCCTTCCTCAGCACTTTCTTGTGGCATCCATAGATAGAAATTGCTGTTTATCCATAGTATCTTCTCTTAATTACCAATCCAATACTTGGGAAAACACCATATTTTATTGGGAACGTATTAAAATATGAGTAATGAAATGATTATAACATAAACTACATTCATCATAATTAAGTACTACAGTAAAGGAAGGTAATAATTTTTTAAATACATTGACTGCCTGCTGAAAACACCAGTGAACAGGGTTTCCTTCAATAGAATTCATTGCTTCATGTCAGCAAAACAATGTTATTATGAACTGTCAGGTGAGATCTATAAATTGCACTGATATATTTTAGTTGTATTGACGTCAATGGGTTTATACCTTGCAGTTTCTGAGTCTAATTTGCCAATTTGCATTCTTATAAGGAAATCACGTTTAATAACCATAAACCCATACCAATTCTCTGAAAATAGGGTTTTGCTACCTTTTAAATTGTTTGTAATTTTTTTGCCTATATTACATTGTGTTTTTTAAAATTTTTATTTTAAACAAATTGTAATAAAAATTTGCTCTCCTTCTAAAAGTTTGATAGATTAATCTATTTAAATTTGAATTAAATAATAATGTAGTAACGTGAAATGCTTATAACATTTTATTCTGTTACCACATTTGAAAAAATACTGGCTAGTTTACGTTTTCGTAATTTGAGATAAGAAAAGTATTAGTTTTCCCAAGGGCTGTGTGTGTGTGCACCCACATGTAAGTAGATAAATCTAATTTGGAATCATAGGGAGTGGGGTGCTTGGTGCTGCTCTCTTTTCCTGTCATCACTGGGGTGTCACTACCTCCTGTGACTTGCCCTTGCAGTAGCTTAAAACACTGACTGACTGTCTTCTCCAAGGCGCTGTTTCCAGTTCTCTAACACTGCGGTCCAGGCCGCGGAGCCGTGGGCCTGTTAGGAACCAGCTGCAGAGCAGGAGGAGAGCGGCAGGCCAGTGCGCATCCTCTGCACTTAAACCGCTCCGGCACTGGCATCACCGCATAAGCCCCGCCTCCTGCGGGATCAGCAGTGGGGTTAGTTTTCACAGGAGCAGGAGCCCTGCTGTGAACTACGCAGGGAGGGATCTGGGTTGTGGCTCCTTGTGAGAAGCTAATGCCTGGTGACCTGAGGTGGGCTGAGGTGGTGATGCTAGCACTGGGGAGCGGCTGCAGATACAGATTGTCATCAGCAGAGAGGTTTGCATAATGCATGTGACACACTTGTATCATCCCTAAACCACCCCCTCCCCTGGAAAACTTTTCTTCTGTGAAATTGGTCCCTGGTGCCAAAAAGGTTGGGGACCAATGCTCTAACACCATGGTACTTCCTGAGACTTGAGGAAGGAGTTTCCTGCTGGCATTAGGAAGCTCTGCTTTGACATTGAATTCAGCAAATTTTATAACGTGATTCTAATGAATCTACAGCAGGTTAAAGGATCTACCCTTTCATTTCATATCTAGAAATGTCCAAACCCTAAACAACTTTGTGGCGGGAGAATATAGTTAGGAGGAAAAATAGCCATGTCTCTGGTGGTAATTAGCTGGTCACTTAAATGTTATCTGTAAAATAGATGTGATAATAAGGCTTACTGTAAGGATTAAATTAAACAAGGCAGCACAATACAAGGTGCATAATTTCCAATAATTATTAACTATTATTATTACTGTTATCATTTTGGTTAAGCATCCAAGATGTTGCCTGGCACATAATAGCTACTGATATTGGCTATAGTGAAAATGACAACTTCCTATGGCACATGACTGAAAAGGACAGGGGTGGTCCTAGTCCCAGGCTCAACTGGAGAGAGCGCTGGGAAAGTTCTCTCCCTCTCGCTCTCGCTGTCTCTTCCTTCCTTTCTGTTTCTGTCTACTTTTGTCTTTGCCTTACTGTTCCCACTCTGTTTCTCTGCAAAATATGTTGTCCTCCTCCAAAATTGTCTTTTTAAAAATCTTTTCTCTATACATAACCTAAACTTAAGTACCCCCATAATATGCTGAAATAATAAAAAAAATTAAAAATAAATAAATAAAAAATAAAATACAGAGATACCATCATTGTTATAAATTCTAGAAAAATAACATTTGTATTGGTCATCTATGTAACACTTTACATGTTTTCCACATTTTTGTGGTTATCTACTCTTTGATCACCTATTCAAATAAAAACGATCTTTCATTTTATATGAAAAAAAAAATCTTTTCTCTCGTTGTCTCCTTCCTGCCTCTATCTCTCTGCTTTTCTTCTCTGTGCCTCTTCTTGTCTCTCTTTTTTCTGTCTCTCCCCTCCCTTCCCCTCTGTCTCCTGCTGGTCCCTCACTCCTGTGTTTCTCTTCTCTGTTCCTCCTCCTCTCTGTGTCTGTCACCTTGTCTTTGTCTCTTCATCTGTGCCACCTCCTTCCCTGCTACTTCTTTTGTGTGGGGTGTGATTCTCGACAGACTCTAATGACAATGCTGGTGGCACCACACAAAAGAAAATAATACTTCTCCCACCCCGCAGCAACAAATCCAATGATCCCAGTCCCTGCAGGACTGGGTGAGATACTGTGTTTGCCCAGGTCTCAGGCCAGGGGCTTTGTTCCACCCAAGTCTCTCGGACTCAAAGTGGGTTGTGTGTGAGGATAACGAATACTGTAGCTTATTAGGTATGTATTATGAGGCAGGTCCTGTGCTACACATTTTTATAACTTATTACATTCTCATAACATCTTTGAGTCTTAATAACTATACTATCCCCATTAAACAAATGAGGAAATTGAGCTGTAGAAAATTAAGTATCTTGCTCCAGGTCGTATATAAAGTAAATAACTGAGCAGACATTAGAATATAGACTGGCCCAAGCCCTGCGCTCTTAATGCCACACATACCACTGTGTCACAAGGAGCCCTAATTCTCTGAGTCTCCATTTCTACATCTATAAAATGAAGTGTTTGATTTAGATATTTATACTATTTAGTACCTATAATATTAATTTCACAGTTGATCTGCAATATATTATAAATGTATTTAAGTGTCCTCTGATCCTTCTCAATACCTTTCAGTGCTCTATCTCATTTTAAATACAAATTTGGTGGGATTTTCTTTAACACATGGTTTCAGATCTGCCAGGGCTCCAGTAAACACAGCCATCAGAGAGACGTCAGCATGGGCTGCCCACGGGGGCAGAGACAGACCCGGTCACTTGAGCCAGCTCTCGGCACCACTCTGCTTCCTTCAGAAATGGGGGCTGGAGTGCAAAGACCCTTACATTCAATGACCTGCCAAATCAGATCACTTTTATACAGCTAGAAAAGGTAATAAGTAATGGATTAGACCTATTTCTTTGAATATTATAAATCAAAGCTACTATAGGCACAGATATTTGTGTCTGTCCTACATCTATTTTTTTCCCTAAATTAGTTTCCTGAATTTTTTAAATTTCTCGTTATTTTCTATTTCCTTTCAAGAGATCCTCTACTTTATCCTGTAGGGATATATATATATATATATATATATATACATATATATATATATAATTTTGTATATTTTAACCATAATTTGAATTTTCTCATCGAAAATATCTTTATAATCTCTAATATTTTGTTCAATGAACTGAAAAAAGAAGCTTTAAATGTCATAGTTTTCCAGTTATGTGAAATTTAGCCAATTTCATGTAAGTTTAGAGAGTTTTTTTTTTTATGACTTTTAAAATTTTTCCCAGTAATGGCTGCAGCAGATTAAATATCCGTTTGTATGACTGTGTCAGGGATGATAATCAAACTCCTCAAAAAAAAACTGTATATGCTGAAAATTTTCTTTATTGGGAAGTCAAGTAAAGTTACTTTTATTGTTAAAATTCTATTTCAAGGTTAATACCCCAAAGGGACCTATGCCTCAACTCTGATGTAATGCTAGCACTTAGGACATTGTTAAAAATTAGGAAAATTTTAATATTACTCTTTAGTCATTACTATTTTCTTTTCTGAAAATAACTTGTTAATTCAAGTTAGTGGTTTTTAAATACTGCTTTTGGAAGATGGTATATGAATAGTAATTTAACCTTTTTAATTCCTACATCCATTTTGAACACTTTCATCTGAGACCTAATCCCCCAGTGCCCTCTGGGTGGACTGCACTGAGTGAGGACAGTCTTGAGAGCTTTTGGGACCTCCGTGTTATTCCGTGGAGCGATTTTTTTAGAGTGTTTATGAGCCCAATCTTTGGCTCTCAACTTTCCATTGAATGTTTGAGTATGTTCTGAAGAATAGTAATTAAGACTTTTTAGCATATTAGGTTTTTATAATACATTTTGCTACAAGAACAAAGAAAGAAGGTTTCTGCCTAACCGTATGGCTCTACTGAAGCAAAACCGAATAATTTTTACTTTCTTAATTTTAATAGCTAGAGTACAGCAGAACTGTCCTGGGAGAATTAGACCCCAGGTCTTTATTTCTTCCTTGAAGAAATGAGTCTTACTTATAAGAGATAAGAGGCAGATGGTGTAATACAAAGAAGACTGTGACTCTGCTGCTCCGAATGTGTTTCCAGACGGGTCATTGACTTCTCTGCACCTTTACTGACACATAAAAGAGATGCAGGTCTGTTCAAGGACTGATAACATTAGACTCTAATTGTTTTTATTTATCCAAGATATACTTATTTTCTTCTATCTGATCCTTTAATGGATTCTATGCATATATAAATTATGTAAATTTTAAATAATGTGATATACAGCATTATTATCTCACTGTGTGTGCAAAATATTTAATGGCACAACCTCCAGAATTAACTTTTTACTCTTAAAGAACTGAGAAGTTTCAAAGATGGGTGGTTAAGTTATTTGTATACTTTGTGTACAATATTCCATGTGGCAACATTGCTTTGGCTAATAAACCAATAAAACTGTCATTAGTCATTGGGATTCATGGGAATTTCACAAATTTTGAATTGGTGTGCAGGGGATATATATCTTGCATAAAATGTGAATACTATGTAAATTGTTCTATATAATATTTTTAAGCCATTTGTGGTTTGCAAAAAATTAATTTATTCATTCAACACTACACCTGAGTTGTGTAACCTGCTAGGGCACAAAAATGAACCAAATAGATGTAGCATCTTCCCTCATGAAGCTTTCAAGATAGAGTCAGCAATTGACATTTTAGTAAATATGTAAGGATCTCCTATTTATAGTTTTAAAATATAATAAATAACCTCTGTTGAAATAAACTTGTTTTAATAGAAGTATACCCAAAGCAAACATTTTGATATTTCACAGAGGCAGGTTAGAAACTCTTAGGAGGAAAAAATTATCTTTAACTCAGGCTTGCCTTTGCAATTTGATAAATCAGAGCGAGTAGGCATTCAATGAGGCATTAAGCAAATTCAAAGTAAACGCACTTGTATTTCATTTATGGTTCATGCCTATTCCTCTACTACTTATTGTCAGTAAGTCCAACTATATAAATGCATATGTGTGGGTTTGCAATGTATCTGTTGCATCTCTATATAGTATGTTCTATTTCCTGTAGTTACAGTCAGCTATGAGAGCCATCTATGTTAGTAAGTCATTTTGTCCCACATACTAGAGATGTGAGACAACTTTGAACATTAACGGAGTACTTCCCTCCTAAATTTGTTATTGTTTGAAAGATAGAATTTATAGTACCTAGACTGTATGTGTTATATGTACTAATGTAATATTTTGTTAGGTTGCAATTTGTGTCATAGGGTGTTAAAACGGAAGCCTTGGCTGAGACATGTTATAAAGGCATATTTTGCCTAGGCTCACATCTCTAGTATGTGGGACAAAATGACTTACTAACATAGATGGCTCTCATAGCTGACTGTAACTACAGGAAATAGAACATACTATATAGAGATGCAACAGATACAGTGCAAACCCACACATATGCATTTATATAGTTGGACTTACTGACAAATATAAAGGCATATTTTCCCTCAGAGAGAACCGCTGGGACCCAGCATCCCCCCATTTCCAAAATGAGAAGGGTACAAGATGCTACAACCTACCCAGGCCTAGTGGAGCGTCTCCAAGGAGATTTATGCAAAGAACTCTGGTGGGCATCCCATCATGCCACCTTCCCAGGCGCGCTGCCCCGTTCACCTCGGGTTAAGAGAGGGGATTTAAGGAGATCACTTTGAGGGCCTAATGTGAGTGCCCAGTTTAGACGTATGCCTTGGAAACTAAAGCTGAATTATAATGGAAGAGAGAGGTGGGTACTTTGGGATGAACCTGCAGTCTTAAAGTTTGTTCGAGTTTCCCCAAGATAAATCTCAGAAGATTCATCTGAGATTTAGCAACTTCAACAACTGTGAAAGGGAAGGGAGGAGGGAGGAGGCAGGACTGCGTGGGCCAGGGAAGCCCTCAGACGCCCACGCGGACCTGGCGCAGCCTCGGCGGCCCCCCCGCGCCACGGGCAGGACACTCGTTAGACGCGCGGTGCGACGGGGCTGTCGCGGGCCTCGCACGGAGTCTTGCTCACGCATGCGCCGTTGGCCACCCCTGCGGCCGCGCGCCCGCCAAGCAGCCGAGGCCGACGCGGAGGAAGACTTTCTGGAAGAAAAATCTGGGTGGGACATATTCGTTTGTAAAAACTTACCACCATTTCTGGTGGCAGAAAAATCTGTCATGTGCTTTTAGTCACCCAACAGTCTCGTTTAAGTAATTAAAAATTTCCGTTCTATAATAATCAAACCTTGGAATTTTTTTCAATTTTCCTTCTCCCTCCAACCCCAGCACCTATTTGACTATTTTCTTTCCCCCATTGTTCTTTAACCCTTCCCTCACTTCGCAGAGGCGGTTTCTCGTCCTCGCGGGTTAGACCCCAGAGGATTCCTGGGCATCAGCAAAGAAGAGGTGCTGTCGGGGGCCCCTGACCCCTAGGTGTGTGACCCCCGACTCTCTCTCGTGAAACTATCTTGTGATAAATGCAGCTTCATGAAAAGATAAAACTTTTGATGTATTTCCTTAATAATAATAACTACCACCGATCTTGCAGACACTCTACCGAGCAATTTGTTGACAAACTCTGTCCAGCCTTAGTCCTCACACCGATCCTTATATACAGAAACAAGCCCCACTGGCGGAGGGAGGAGCTGGAGGCTGATGTCTGAGGATTGCAGGGCTCTTGTTGCTGCGCTGCCAAAGTGTGGGGTCGACATTGTAAGTGATTTCTATATTCTGTACTTTATATTTGCTTTTGGCCCAATAAAACTCGAGTTTGATTATATTTACCAATTACTGGCCTTACTATTAGTACAAATCAAGTGAGTAAATACAATTATTAATAACTATCTAGAACAAATTAAAGAAGTTCAACTTGCAATTTCCCTGGCTTTTTGGAAGGTAGTTTTAAACATAAAAATATTTTTTTCTTTTGTTTTAGGAAATTATATTTTAAAATGCAAATTGCAAATAGAATGACTTTGTTAGGGAAGAAGGAGGAGCTTAGAATTATAAATCTGCTTTAAGTAAATCTTGCTTTTGACTGTTGTTCAAGTATGTCTACACAATAAGGTTCCCCAGATGTTTGTTTGCAAATTGTTCTGGTGTTTATCATATGAAATAGAACAAACATTAATTGTGGGTAGTTCTATTTTTTTAATGTAAGAATAATACAGAAGTTAAGGGTTTTTTTGCTGTTTTTCTTTACAAAAAACATAAATGAAATGGAAGCAAATTTCACTTCCTTTTATAATAAATACAGTAATAGGCTTTTAGCTTTTAGTCTTGTGTGATCCTCCTTTGGGAGATTCTATCATTATAAAGTTCCTAAGTTTTTCAGAATTCATCTTTTCCATATTTATGAGAGGTACCACTTCATATTTTTAAAAAGAATGGTTCATTTCCCCAAATAGAGGTTTTAGCACTGCCAATTTTAGCAACATTTTATTATGAGCAGTTGTCACTGTTCTCATCGTTGATATTTAATTGGTTTCCTTTCAAAACCAGGAAAGGATCTATTCAGCAGATATTTATGGTGTGGGCACAGTTCTAGGCGGTGTGGGTGAAATGGTGAACAAAACAGCTGACGTTCTTCAGAGATATCATACTTCTAAAGAGGTGAGAGAAACAATTCAAAATAAACAAGCAAGAAAAATATTTAGCATGCCCAATGACAATAAGTGCTATGGTAAAAAAAAATGAAGAAGGATATTAAGACAGGGAGTGCTGATAGGATGGGAGTGGACAATGTTTTGAAATTTCAAACTGGGGATTTGTCATTGAGAAAATAACATTTGAATAAAAAACAACCATGGAGTTCAGGAAATGAGGCAGAAAAATATCTAGGGGATGAACATCCTAGGGAGGAAGAACAATAAGTGCAAAGGTCCTGAGGCAGGAACGTGCTTGACATAGTAAATAAGGAGCAGGGAAGTCAATGTGGCTAGTACAGAGTGGACAGAGGAGTGAACAGAGAAAATAAGGATAGAGAAGTAATAGGAGACACAGCAGGTAAAGTCTTGTAAGTCAGTCATCTTAGGAACTACGGTTTTTGTGCTTGTGAGATGGGAAGCATAGCAGTATTTTTGTCAGATGAATGACAATGGTCTGACTTCCATTTCAGCATGCGTTGAAAATATACTGTAAACAAGGCAGGGGACGAAGATGCAGAAAGATTAGATAGGAGGCTATTGTAATAATGCAAGTGAGAGGCGGTGTTGACCTGGACCTACATAGTAGTGGTGGAGATGAGGAGAAGGGGTGGTTTTCTGTGTTTTTTTTTTTTTTGAAGATAGAGCTCATGGGATTTCCTGATGGATCGGCAGTGGAAATGAAATAAAGACAGGACTCTACCCCACCCTAAAGACTTTTGGCATGAACAAGCAAAAAAGATGGAGTTGCCACAATATGTGAATATCTATAGTCTAATCAAAATCACATATGCATGTGGTGTTTACTTGTCATAGTACAAGGTGTTGCTACAAAAGAGAGAGAAAAACTAAATTGGCTACAGTTAAAGTAAAGCCACATGAATCCTATAGCTGTCCTCAGGCTATACATAGCACTGATAAAGTAAGTAGAAGTGAGTGACGTGACATTTACATTTGCTTTGTGTTTAACTGTCTGTAGAAAATGACTTTAGATACCTCTGCCTAGGAAAAGAGCAGAATATTAATATTGTGTAATTATCATTTCCTTTATGTCCCCAGAACATTTGCTCCTAAAAAAGATTCAGGGATACTGAAAAAGACCTCTTTTTGTTTATCTCCTTGAAAAGTTATAAGGCAGCATTGCTCTATTACCTTCTAGTAATAATACAACTAATTGTTATTAAATCTGAAAATAGACTTAACTTACAAAGTAACTCTGCTATTCATTTTTGGTAATAGTTATGACCTTTAAAAAAGTCTTGATAAATTTCCCCTTAAATATGATTATAAATTTGTATTTAAGCAAAAGGAGCAAATAACGTAGAGATTTTGCATGCATAGATTCATAAGCTACATGCAGAGATTGAGAAGGCCCCAAGTGCATCCAAGCCCTGGGGATGCTGTGAGATGGCTAATTCTAATTCCACCTTCCTCTACATAGTGTTTTTTTTCTGTTTGGTTGGTTTTTTTTTTTTTTTTTTCCATTTCAGTATTTTATTCCTTTGCCAAATGATTAGGTCTCTCTACTTCACGTGTGCAACAGAATACGTGAATGTGCTGCAGGCTGGATAGGGAATGGCTTACCTGCCCTGCACTGCACAGTATGTGTACCATCAGTGTTGCTAAGAGTGAAGGGCTGGTTTTTAATAGAATTATAACACAAGCCATCAGGAAAGAAAAAGCTAGAATAGTCACTAGATTATCTTTATTTGCCAGTCTTTTCTCCTTTCCACCTATTATATTTAAATTTACTTGAAATTATTCAGAAGAAAAAGAAGCAGAAACACAACTAAAAGAAATGCTGAAATTCAGATGAATGTTTCTATGACATAACAGTTCCTAAAAAGTAGATTAGATATATAAGAAAAATTGAAAAAATAAGAGATTAAGTTTATAATATTTTCAAGATACTTTTCTGATTTTGATCTACTTCCAATTAAAGTTTCACCCAGAAGATGGAGGCAATTGTGTGGCAGATTCCCTCTGTAGGACTTCAGAGTATCTACTAGGGTAGAATCCAGGAACAGGACAGTTGATAGATTAGAAACAGATGATAGATTATCGTGTGTGGGGGGGGGGCGGGAAGGGTAAAGGGACAGTGACAGCTTTGTAATTGTTTCATAATATGTCTGCAGTTATTTTATCGAAGGCTAAAGAATTTTAAAAGGGATTTTCATATAGTGGAATTTTGTTGCAGTCATTGTCTGGGATTTGGGATTTTTCCCCTTGGTATAAACATTTCGCCCTCTAAATAGCAGTTGTAGCAAAGAGATTTCCCCTGTAAAAACATTTCTGGTGCCCTTGTTATCTCTTTAAGATACTTGATTTTTCAGGACTTCCTTTTAAAAGATATTAGTCTGAGTTGCTCAAATTTTGACACTGACATTGTCATTTTAAGGAAGCTGGCTTAGGTGAAATTTCCTCCTTGGGAGAAGTGGAGAATGTGACTGTAAACATGTTTAACTTTGGTCCAGAGTTTTCTGCTCCAGTGACCATGTTACTGATTATCACTAAGCATCTTGATACTTGGGGGCCCTTGAGCCAGAGCTCTAGCGAGGTCTTTGGGGGCTCTTCCGTTAAATCTGAGATAAAGCTACTTTCAAAAGAAATTCCATTTTCAACCACAAATCAGTGACGATTTTCATGGAAACACTGAGTAACTGCTTTGACTTTAGAGTATACCACGTGAAGACAAGTCACAGGGAACACTCTTTGTCCAACTTTCAGCTCCTGAGTATCCATTTCCATACTTAGTGACAACGTAGTCTTTCTACAATTTTCTACCGCAAATTATTCAGACATGTAATAAGATGTATTTGTGACCGTGAAAGTGTTTGAACTGTGAAAACTTCCTTGCTTTACCCATATTTAATATTGAGGAGATGGGGAAGCCTCAGCCCAGGCAGAATTTACTCACTTAGTGGCCTATGATAAATAACATGTAACTATGGCAGTGGCAATCAGAAAGGAAAACAATTTAAAACTTCACGGACATTCAAAATGAGCAAACAGTTATGTTTCAGAGAAATCGGTTCTTATGTTAAACACCTAGATGAACAGTTTGCAGCCTGTCTTTATTGACAGCATTTCTTGAGCAAAGAGGAAAAATGGTTCTTTAAAGGTTCTTTCTAAACTACATCAGTTCCTATTCCATATAGAACACTTTGGGAGGTCGCCACCCAAAAGTGGCCTATAAAATTTTCAGAAGAGAAAATAATATTTAGTTAGCACAAACAGAAAAATCGCTTGGCTATTTTTTAACCAAGGAAAATTTGTATCGATGAGTAGATAGGATGACTGGGGAAGATCCCAGGTGTCCCAGCTCTTGGGGTGTGGCTCAGACCCCCATCTGTGCTGCCAGTGCCCATAAGCAAGGGGCTCTAAGTGTTGGCTGCTGACAGCTCGAAACTGTCTACTTCTCTGAAGAATTGCCCTTGACCCAACAGGAATTGTGAAGTTACATGCCCATTCCCTACCCCGTGATACTGGGATGTAGAAGATGGGCTCTTTGCCTCAGGTGGAATAAGCTCTGCAGGGCAATTGACACCCATTGCTCCCTAAGCAATGAGGCTGGAGCTAGACACCAGCTGACACCACATTCTTCTGTTCTGCTTCCCTAATTCCCTTTTCTCTGTGAGTGCTCCGTCAGTAAGACATGTGCACCTGAACCTGTCTCTAGGCCAGACACAGGTGAATACTGCATTTCTTCAACTATACTGTTACATTACTGGTATCAAATGTAAGAGACACTAAAAGTGACCAGAAAGCCATATGTTACTTATGTTACATAGTACTAGTCATCATACTAAACTGAAAGAATGATAAAAGTAAAGGATGTTTTCTCAAAACTGGTATCCTAATTTTGAAAAGATGATGCTCAATGAAAGAGAAAGAGGCACATATAATGACTACAAAATACTGATGTACGGGTCATTCAGTTTTCCTTTTTTGACAATTTTTAAAAATTTCACGTAATTCAGAAGTCATGAGGCTGCATTTCAACAAGTATAGAGAAACAGCATAATGATGGGGATTAAATGCATAGTGATTACTTTCTAAATTTTAAGAAATGTAAAGCATTTCATAACACATTTTTTAGGGATGTCTGTGTCTTTATAAATTATAAATTAGGAAATATGCAGAAAGAGTAACAGTGGTAGAAGTGATAAAGGCTTTCTAAGAAAATTTAAAGAAATTTGGAATTAAGATTCAAGAATCTTCTCTGTTGCCAGATATTGTTACTACCTTCTAGCTTTTAATTTGCATATAAATGTATTGTAACGTAGCTTCTCACTAATATGAGTTTCCCCCCCACACAGTAATTATTCAGGCAAATCTTTAATTAGATTGAGGCAAAATAAATATTCATATGCCTTAATTTTAAATAATTTATACCTTCTATTATGATTTAAAAATGATAAATTCCCATTACCTTATCAATTCTTTTTATCTATTTTGAAAAGACAAGATCATCCTTTTGTTTGATCATGCTCTGCACATGTGAATTTCAATGTTTGGTTTTTTTATTAAAGTACAGAGTGTTTATGTTCTCAGTTTGATAATGGGACTCTATGAGATTTTATTTTTAATGGTGGTGCATTGAGATTCAGATCAAATCAATCACTTTCTTACCATGGAGAGAATTATATAACAGTACAGTTAGGAGGACAGAGTTCGTACCTGGCAAAGTGACATTATTCTCTTTAATTCCTTACTCTTCATAGAGCAAATAAAGATTAATTCACCATTTTGTTTCCAGTCTCAAATACCCTAGAGGAGTTTCTGCTTATTATAATGGCACATATTATCCAACCCTCATAGTAGAAACACAAAGATGTGCTCAGAAAAGTAGTTTTATTTTCTGGTTCCTCAGTAGGGTCGTGATAGTGACCCAAGATTTCTACCACAGCAACTGGCATAGCCAATTTTGATCATAAGGAGTTAAATAACTGGCCTCAGATAATTATCCTACAGCCAGAAACTTATGTAGAGTCAGTCCAAGAGAAAGCTTAAATGTTTTTCTTAATTGTGATATAAATGTTAAATTCCACGTTAACAAGAAATCCTTTTGCCTTCAAGATTGCCTCTACAAACTAGGTCAGAAATGCAAAAATCCCCCAAGTTAGAGATTGGTTTTTGTTGTTTTGTTGGTTTTTGTTCTTGTTTCTGTTTCTTTGCAGTCTGTGCTAAATTGGAACTTTATTATTAAATAAATAACTTTTAATAAATATGTGAATATTTTATCTATTTACTTTAAATAAGTAGATATCTAATAAATATCTATTGTTAAATAAATAAATTCAGATTCCTGGGAGAAGCCACCTATTTGCCTAGACTATAATGTATAAGGCCAGGTGGATGACCCATCAGATCTTTTCCTGAGAGGAGATTTTAATTAAGGAATAAAGATATTGAAAAGGAGAGATTTGCAGGAATTTGGATGTCTGGAGAGGGGAGGACTTAGAAATTGGAGGTGTGTGGTAGGTTACTTGAGATATTTGCCCTGTTTCACAATCTTGCCTGCATAGGTCTGTTTGCATTCTTGGTTTTGGCAGATAGGATTAGGTTATTAAATATGGAATGTCCGATTTCCTTAAGTACTAAGTTTGACGGTTGATATCTTTGACATTTCACTTTGACACTTCTTGTGTTTTTATTTATTTATTTTTTTTGTTTTTTCTTTTTGGTGAAGGTACATCCTCATTCTTTCAAACGCATGTTTGGGCTTGTTATTATCTTTCAAGTATTTTTTTTTTAGATAAATTTTTTTGAAACCATGGATAACCCAAAAATTCATTTTATTTTTTAATATGAGTTCCATCATGGAACCAGTGCTGTGCAGACAGCTCAAAATATCAGCGAAGTGTTTGGGAAGGCTGTGGCTAATGAACACACAGTACGTTGATGGTTTGAGAAGGTCCATTCTGGTGATTTTAATCTTGAAAATGAGCCACGTGGGTGACCTGAGACCAAGGTGGATAATGATGAGCTGAAAGCTGTAGTGGAAATCCATCTCAACTTACTTGTGAATTATCAGCAAGGTTTGACGTTACTATTCCAACAATATGTACCATTTGAAACAAATGGGAAAGGTAAAGAAGCTGGATAGATGGGTACTACATGAATTAAATGAGCATCAGAAGAGAAATCATGTTGAAGCTTGCCTTTCTTTGCTATAACAACATAAAGGTGAACCATTTCTACACCATCTTGTTATGTGTGATGAAAAATGGATTCTTTTTGACAATTGCAAGCATTCATCACAAAGGTTGGATAAAGAAGAAGTGCCGAAAGACAGCCCAAAACCAAATATTCATCAAAAAAGTTAATGGTGTCTGTTTGGTGGTCCAGCGCTGGTATTATCCATCACAGCTTCATGAGACCTGGTCAGTCGATGACAGTGGATGTCTACTGCAACTAAGCAGATGAAATGATGAGGATGTTTGCGATTAAGCAGCCAAGATTGGTCAATAGAGACAGGCCAATCCTCTTGCAAGACAACACTTGACCACATGTCACACAAACAACGCTGCTCAAACTACAGAAGCTGGACTTGGAAACCCTCTGTCAACCACTGTATTCACCAGACCTTGCACCAACTGACTACCACTTCTTCAAGGCTTTGGACCACTTCCTGCAAGGAAAAATATTCAATTCTCAACAAGCTGTGGAAAATGCCTTTCAGGATTTCATCAGCTCTCAATCTCCAGGCTTCTTCGCTGCTGGCATAAGCAAGCTACCGTTAAGATGGCAAAACTGTATTGATAGTTTATGCACATTCTTTGATTAATTGTACTGCTTCTTGTTTGAGGTATAATAAACTAAACTTTTGATTCAAAATCGGACATTTCATATTTAATGATCTAAGACTAATGCAGCACCCTCTCTAAATTAAGTGTTAAACATGAGTCATCTATAATCCCAAATAAAAATCACTGACAATGCAACTATCCTTTGTAATAGCACTGGCACAAAGTTTGCTTTCTAATATGGAAGTAAGACACATATAAGGCTGGCTATTCATGTATTATATTTGATATCATGTTGCAGAATTAGTTTAAGAAACCATTGGAAAAGCACCTAAAGTTATATACCAGTTTTATGATATTTACAGTTGTGCTACAGATAATGGCAAAAGATCAGTCTTTAACTTAATTGGAGAAAAAAGATTGGCTTCTGGATTTAATTACAATTTAGTTCTAGATTCAAGATCAGATTATTTTTATGCTGAACAACATCACTTCACCAGGTAAAACCTAAATTGTCAGCTTTGTGCTTTCATAACAAATGCGTGTAATATAAATGAGAACTTTAAACAAGAATTGAGTGATCTCATACATTTTTTCATTCATTTTGTCCCTACTCTGTGCTTTTCACTGTGTATGGTGCTGGGGATGCAGAGGTGGACAGGACAGCAAGACCCCTGCCCTCATGAAACCTAAGGTCTATTGGAGGAGTTAAACAAAAAAACAAATAAACAAGATAATTATAAATCTTGATAAATGCAGGGAAGGAAGTGAATGAGGTGAAGTGATGTGACAGAAAGCAATGGGAAGAGACTACTTTGAGTAAGCTGGTCAGTGAGGAACTGCCACGGCTGGGAGTGATGATTGGTGCATTTGGGGAAGGGCAGGAGAGTCAGGGTCCCTGGCGCACACCCAGCCGTGGGCAGCGCTGGGTGTGAGGCAGCGAGCACATTTCACCAGGCTTTGGAGGCCTTGGAGGCAAATGTGAGAATTTTATTGCAAGAAGAGTAGAAAGTCATTTATACTTTTTAAAGCAGGGATATAGTATGATCTGATTACTGTTTTTAAAAGCTCTCTCTGACTTTCTCTGGAAAATGAATTATAGGGGAGCAAGGGTGGTAGCAGGGGAATTAAAGCAGAATGGATGACTTTCTCATAAATTTTGGATATAAAACCCCTAGGACTTGCTGATTTGGTGGGAGAGGGGAAAGGGATAATCAAAATATCTCCACCTTGTGCTTGAGTAATCGGGTGAATCGTGGTGTCATGTACTGGATGGTGGAGACTAGAGAGAGAACGGACAGGACAGGCAGTATGGAGGGGAAAATCAAGATGTAGATTTGGCCACGCTGAGGTTAAAACGCATGTTAAACATCAGTGTGGAGGTGTCAGGTACACAGCGGAGTCGAGTGTGGACCTCTGAGAGTGATCAGAGTTGGAAATACATATGCTGAAATATGTAAATCTTCAGCAAATATAGATGACATGTAAAGGCCTGCTAAGACTACTTTGAAGAGACAGTGTATATTGAGAAAATGTGAATGGTCCAGGACTGATTATCAAGGACCTTCATCATTTAGAGGTCAGGTAGAGGGGAAAGAGCACAGAAATAAGACCCAGGAGTCAATAAGAAAGTAATATGAAAACCACTGGAGTGTAGTGTTGTGGAGACCAAGAGAGGGGAGTGTTTCCAGAAGCGGGGAGAAGGTCAGCTGCATTATCCGTAGCTAAAATATAAAGATAGAGGCATCACCGCTGATTTCATCAACGTGGGGTTTGGTAAGTAACCTTGATGAGGCATCTCAGAAGTGTGGGAGACAGACATCAGATTGGCATGTACTAAAGCATGAATGGTGGGAGAAAAAGGAAAGCAAGTTAAGTCAAACCCGTTAAGTACTCTGGCTTGAAATGGAGAATAAGAAAGGTTGCTAGAGAGAATATGGGGTCAAAGGAAATATACATTTTTTAAAGGATAGAAGGGTATAGTCAGAGAGAGACATGTAAGCAAGATGAAGGAGGTAGGATATTCCAGGTAAAGATAGAGACTAGGTTATTATGGGAGTGGAAGGCTGTCAAGGGAATAAGGTTACTGGAGGCAACAAAGTCAAGGAATTAAGATGTCAGGATATTGGTCATTCACAGGCTGCTGATGTCACTCAAAAGGATGACAGAGTAGAAGATACTTCGGTGAATCTTCAAAGAATGACCTAAGTTGATAAATGACACCAGTGAGAAAGTTTGGTGGATGGCATATTTGAGTGGCATAAGTAGTTCGGATTTTTAATGAGACTAAAAAACTATAAACGGGAAAAGCTGGGCGAGAACGCTCATCCTCATCCCCTGGACCTGAGGCATATAGAGTAAAAATGAAAAAGCACTCACTGGGCAGGACGAGTAGAACAGCAGTGTGCTCAGGGTACATTCAGACTTGGCGTCTGGAAGGTGGAGGAAATATCTAAATAAGAGTTTGAGGGTAAAGGAATATTTAGCGATCATAGACACGGGGTTTTGGAAGTAACATTAACGTGTTTACAACGGAGTAGAGATGCGGAGAATTAGAACATGTGCAGAGAGCACACTGGGGATGAAAGTCTGAGTAGTACTGGGTGCTGTGATCCTGGAGGTCACTACTGGTGACCACGGATGTGGGGCAAGATGACATTAGTCCTGAAAGGATTAGAACAGAAATAAGAGTAATTGGTTCTGTCTGTGTGCCTGAAAATTCATCTGATACGGAAGATCTGGTGCTCTCCATGGGTTTCCATGGTGAGGTGATGACCCTGGAACTACTGTTTCTGGCTAAGGATGCTGAGGCTTTGTGGATTCTCTCTTTAATTTTCCTCAGTCTGGGTCCTACCCCATTGGTGAGTCTTTCGAGACAAAAACTGTGTCACTATTATGCCAGCAAATATGAACAACCTGTGCTTGCTCAGATGAGTAAAAGCTCTCAACCCTGCCATGCTGTGCTTCAAACTATATTGCTCTGGTAAGTTCCCTGTGCTCAGTGGCAGAGTAGGATTTTCACTGAGTATCTACATGTGCCTAACTCTTGACAGCCTTGTCTCATTTATTGTGGCTTCAGTCCACTTTTCTGTCAATTTTGTAAGCAAGAGTCTCAACTCTATTAAGGCTAGCAATTTTCAAGAACAGTAAACAACTGTTATAGCTCATATCATGATACCCACATCTTCAAAACTACCATGTTAAAGGGGAAAACGTGCTGGCCTGCGAAGGCCACTTTATTAATATCACATTACTTTTAAGTAGAGTGATACTGCATTTGAAGCTTAGATTTCTTGCATCCTAATCTTTTCGAAGGTTAGGAGGCAATGTAGCATACAAATGAAGGTGAACTACATTATGACAAAAATTAGACTGGTTTATAACCAAATGCTATGTGTGCTATGCTATTCTTTCGGTGCATACTAAAGTAGAGGGTTAAGCTTGAGGAGATGCTAGGAGCAATGTTACTATGAAAAAACAGTTGGCTACTTATTAAGGTGCTTCAAAACTTGACTTTTTCACCATGGCTTGGGTTTAACCTTAAACTTATAGGCTAGTAGATTTGATTTTGTGATTATCCCAAATATCTTTTAAACAACTGCTTTGAGGGAAGCTGTACCTACAGAGACCATATTAAATATGACATATTTCCTGACCTGTGTGAGTTTACCATCTCGTAAAAGACACAATTGGCAGTTATAACACTCTAATCATGTACATTGGAGCAACAGTGAAATTAACCTCGGGGTCAGGGTGTCAGGGCAGACCACTCCAATAAATGGACTTCTAAGCATCAATAAATAATTTTTACAGACACCTCTGTATAAAATCAGAATTTCAAGTTTTACGTTTATTATTAAAGATGTATGTATAGAAAATCAGATTTATTGTGATACTTTAAATGGCAACAAATTAATTATAATTTCAATGTATTTGGTTGTTATCTGTTGGAAGTGATTGGATTTTAAATTAATTATTAAATTAATACATCATAAAATTTCTTAAATTAATTGTTAAAATAAAATAATTAAACATTTAAAATATTATATTGTTTCTCCTATCCTGTTTTAGTGGGTACATTTATTCTCATGTCTTCTATAAATACAATAAAAATAAATAAGTCAAATTTAAAAGTATATTTGACAAGTTGCAAGATCTGATCTTGTGAAAGCCTTGGGCTAACAAAAATAAAAGAGGAAATATTTTCAGCCTTGTCTTTGACCAATATAAACTGTGTTCATATTCAAGAATGTACTGAAATGACTTTAGCTCATTTCACCATTTATCTGGCATTTCTCCCTTAAGATTTTAACTGCATTTAGGAATTGTAGTGACTCATTTATCCAATAAACATTTATTTTTCACCTTCTGTGTTTAAAATACCCAATGAGCTCTCAGTGTGACATCAAGATAAACCAGACAGGGTCCCCAGTCACCACACCTTACGAATACATCCTGCCCAAGTACAGGTTAAATACTAAATTATAGGAAATAATTATCTTCCAAAATATTTTAGATAAGTAATATATTGGTTACCCAGAAACCATCATAATCCCTTATCATCCAGGTTTTTCCTAGACCAGATTCCTCCTCCATGTAATAGGAAAATTCTGTTCAGTATAATTCACTAGCTGAGATGAATGAAGTTCAAAGAGAATATACTGCTTACATAATATATTCTAAATTCCTCAATAACAACATAATAGACTCTTGTTAATGCAAAAGCAATAATATCTAATTCCATTTGAACTGTAGGAACCAGGAAATAAAAATCAATATGTTTTCACCACTTTCTGTTGTTGTTATTTAATTAAATAAAAAAACCCTACCATTGAAGTGTATTTGTATATGTGAATATATGTCTTAACTCATTTTGTCGATTCAATTTTTAATATAACATTTCACTTTTTGTAATTACTAAACAATATTTTGTCATCTTTTTGTTTTCCCTTGTAAATCTTAGGAGTGTCTTTTCTTTTTCTTTCTTTTTTAAGTAAAAATAAGGTATGGCTTACCTCCTTTGCATATTTGTGACTGTACAAAAGAAGGAAATAAAAAAAGAAGAAGGAAGGAAAGAAGAGAAAATGAGCAAATTGTACAGAACAGAGTATGGGTTTAGTATGTATATGTAGAGATAAACTCTTCTGAGGACAGTTTTTCTCCCCCTCTTGGATCTTAGGTCCAGACATTATCATCAGTCCATTCAGGGCCTGCTTTTATTTAGTTAGTTTATTATTATGCATCCAAGAACCCGCCACATCCAAAACAAAAGGTAAGAGGTTTTTTTAAAAAGTAGTGAAATATATAGCTACTCCCTGAAATATATTGCTATTCCCTGATGAGTGTTTAAATATATTTTGTAATTTCTTGTCCTTTTATCTTGTTATTGTTTGAAACTATGATTTTCAGTGTGTACCTTTGAAAAATAATCACTCTTTTCATATAATTTTTACAGTAGGTGAAACTCTTTTCATTTTGTGTCTCATCAAGTCATATTATGGGGTGCAGCTTAAAGTAGGGCAGACCCGGGTGGGGCAGAGCCGTGTCCGGCGGGTCTCCATGTGCTCCTGTCTTCACGTGGCGACCGATTACTCTGGCATCTAGTACGTCTCTCTCTCTTCCTCTCTCTCTCTCTCATATTTCTTCTCCTCTATATTTCTTTTCTTCTCATTCTTTGCTTTGTTATTTACCTTTTCTACAAGTTCCTCTCTTTCCCCAATCCTTGTCCATTGTATGAGTGAGATGGTGAGGATGGGCATTAAAAAAGCATGAGAGGAGAATGGTGGTTACCAGAGGCTGGGGGTGGGGCCAACGGGGTGATATTGTCAAAGGATACAATGTTGCAGTTAGGAGGAATGAGTTTCTTGAGATGCGTAACATAGTGTGACTATAGTTAAGAAAAGTGTGTTGTATTTTTCAAAATTGCTAAGAGAGTGAATTTCAAATGTTAGTACTACAAAAAAACAGAAAAGATTTGGCTAGTGAGTAAAACCCACTTTTCAGGCCCCGGTTTTCTTCTTCACCAAAGTTTCAGAAAAAGGGATAGGATAGTGGTTACATACTTGACAATATGTATAATTTGGCTGTAAGCCAGAGTTTTATATTAATATGTTTCCAAACTCTCACTTTAGAACTGATATTGAGTCCCTATATAAAGGATAAAGCATGACATTTATTTTACTAGAGTTGAGGATTTTGGTTTTCATGATTGAAATTATCACACCAAGAAATTATCACATCAACAAGATATTTCTAAAAATTCTTCCATTGACAGAGAGAGAAGTTTCTCTTTATGTCAGCTGGGAACAGGCTTGCGTAGTACACGGCTTCTCTCATGAAAGAGAATAATTTGTTAGGGCTGTGTCCGCGTACGTTTTGCCTACAGACAGCTGGCGCACGCCACGGAAAAGAACCAGAAATGGCTCTCGGGTGCGCCCTTACGCGCTGCTCAAAGCCAGAGGCCGCCACGCAGCAGCCTCTCAAAATTAGGGAGTCTAACGAGGTTTCTGGGAAAAACCTTTACAGATATTTTATGTGACACTGAATGCATTTTTTTTTTATTTGGAAGAGGGGCTGTCAACTTCTGCAGTAACAGGATAAGCTTGCTTAACTGATAAAATGCTGTTTGATGGACTCATTAATTAGTATGTAATTGGTGGTTCTCTTCCACATCGAGCAATCAATAATAAAACATTTTCTACACATCTTTCCATGTTCTTTGAGATTGTCAATAACCATACCTCTTCTGTAGCAATTTACAGATAGGAGGAAATAAAGCTCTTCTGCCACATGAAGTTAGCACAATGGGGGAGTAAGGTGTTTGTCATTTTGCTTAGTCGGACAGCAGAATTTCTCTATGGTTTGTATTTATTTGAATGCCTTCCCAAGGGTCTTTAAAATAGAACCTTGCATCTTCAACACTTTAAAGACACCTTTGAGAAACTTTTTAATTTGATCAAGTCTCATTTATTTATTATTGTTGTTGCTGTTATTGCCATTGGGGTCTTCATCATAAATTCTTTGCCTAGACCAATAGCTAGAGAAGTTTTTCCAACAATTTCTTCTAGAGTTCTTATGGTTTCATGCCTTACATTTAAGCCTTTTATCCATCTTGAATTAATTTTTGTAAGTGGTGAGAGATAATGGATCCTCTTTAATTCTGCATGTGGCTATCCAATTTTCCCAGCACCATTTATTTAATAGGGCTTCTTTTCCCCAGTGTATATTGTCATCTGCTTTGTCAAAGATCAGTTGGCTGTATGTGGATGGTTTTATATCTGGGTTCCCTGTTCTGTACCATTGGTTTGTGTCTCTGTTTTTGTACCAATACCAGGCTGTTTGGGATACTACAGCCCATGTAGTATAGTTTGAAGTCTGGTAATGTGATGCCTCCAGATTTGTTCTTTTTGCTTAAGATTATTTTGGCTATTCGGGCTCTTTTCTGGTTCCAAACAAAGCATAGAATTATTTTTGTTAAGTATGATTTGTAAGCTGTGTCTCCTTAATATTTGAACACAAGAACCAAAATATTACTACTAAATCACCTGCTGTTGTAAACTTATCTACTTCATATAGATGAATGCACATGAAACCACAACAGCATTGTATTTATTAATAAGTTCTATTTTTTTTGACCAGTGAATTCCTTTCTAGTGTTATAAAAGTCCTGGCAGTGTATGTCAATTGTCTTCTACCATCTCATGTTAAAGATCTTATAAGAATAATTCATATTAGCTTCCATTTACTATCTTTATCTGTTTAAAAATAATTTAAATTTCATTTATGGTACCTTTAAACAATATATTTACTTAAAAGGGAGCATTCATAAATGACACCATCTATCACTAACAGAAAGCACAGTGCTGTATCTACACAAAGAATACAAATTTATTGTTATGTTGTTAAATCTTGCTTTGATAATCTGCTTTTGTTAAAAATACAAATTCTAAAGAAATAATAATTTTATCTAGCATTCTACAATAATAGCTAATTGTATACATAATTATACCCTTTACAGATGATTTAATAAACACTGACATTTAGGAACAAAAATTATGTTTTAAAACTTGAAACCTGATAAAATGAAAAGAACATGGGCGTGGGAACCACACAGAGTTGGGTTGTCTAGATAAGAACCTGTTTTAACTATTATAAGAATTCACACTGGGCCTATGTAAACGTGTACTCATCTTCAGCATAGACATTCATCTATAGATGCTCATTGGCAAGCAAGCTTCAAGGTTGGTGGAAAACTAACCAGCAGAATTGTCATCACACTCAGCTTACAAATGAAACACCACAATTTGTCTTTTTTCACTGTGGCATTGTTGCTATTGTCCATCAATAAGTTAAAGGTTGCATTAATTGGTATACATCCATCTTTGTACTGCTAATGGTATATTTCTACAAATATAGCATATTTGTAGAAAGATAAAATATATTCTTAAACAGGAAAATTTTTTAAATACTATAGGCCTCGGCAAAGAATTTATGACTAAGACCCTAAAGGCAAATACAGCAACAACAAAAATAAATAAATGGGACTTAATTAAATTAAAAAGCTTCTGCACAGCAAAAGAAATAATCAACAGAGTAAACAGGCAGCCTACAGAATGGCAAAAAATATTCACAAACTACATATCCAACAATGGACTAATATCTAGAATCTACAATGAATTCAAATAAATCAGCAAGAAAAAACCAAACAATCCAATCAAAAAGTGGGCAAAAGATATGAACAGATTTTTTTCAAAATAAGATATACAAATGGCCAACAAACATATGAAAAAATGTTCAACATCACTAATCATCAGGGAACCATAATGAGATGCCATCTTACCCCTGTCAGAATGGCCATTATAAAAAAGTCAAAAAACAATAGGTGCTGGCATGGATGCGGAGAAAAGAGAATGCTGCTTCAAACTAGCACAACCCCTGTGGAAAACATTATGGAAATTCCTCAAATAGCTAAAAGCAGACCTACCATTTGATCCAGCAGCCCCACCACTGGGTATCTGCCCCAAAGAAAAGACGTCATTTTATCACAAAGACACCTGCACCTGAATGTTTATTGCAGCACAATTTACAATTGCAAAGATATGGAATCAACCTAAGTGCCCATCAATTCATGAGTGGACAAAGAAGATATGTGTGTGTATGTGTGCATATGTGTGTGTGTCTCTGTGTGTGTGTATTTAATATATAGTGAAGTACTACTCAGTCATAGAAAGGAATGAAATAATGTCTTTTGCAGCAACTTGGATGGACCACATGTTCACAGTGAGTGGGAACTAAATGATGGGTACCCACAGGCACAAAGAAATGTAAAAGACATTGGAAACTAAGAAAGGGGCAGAGTAGGAGGGATCTGAGGGATAAAAACTTAACTATTGGGTGCAATGAACACTGTCCTGGTGATGGGCACACTGAAAGCCCTGACTTCAGCATTATACGGTGTACCCGTGTATACAAAAACATTTGTATCCCCTTAATATTTTGAAATGTATTTATTCATCTGTTTTTTTAAAATTTTTTTTTATTTCAGCATATTATGGGGGTACAAATGTTTTGGTTACATATATTGCCTTTGACCCACCTGAGTTAAAAAACAAAGTATTATCCTATTTTTGTTAATAAAATAAAACCATATTTATATTTACAAGTAAATCCTTAGTAAAAGATATGGAACAATGTATATCAAACTCTTAACAGCAGTCGCCTCTGTGGAAGGGAGAGGTTGGGAGGTGGTACAAGAAGGGGAATTTCATAGTATAGTCTGTATAATTTTATATGATTTAGATTTGTTTTTAGGGTAAAAATATGTTCATTTTTTTCTTCTTTAAGTAAAATATAAAGAATATAATTGGAAATCACAATAGAAGAACTTTTTAGAAAGAAACTAAAGTTCTTTAGAGACTATACATCTGTCTACTGGGTCCTATTAAATTTTGTTTCTTTCTAGACTGGTTTACTTTCTTAATCCAAGAAAAACATGTTTTTGAGAAGAACGGGAACGTGTGTTACTGAGTCTGCAGATTTTGAGCACACAGTGAGCCCACAATGCTCACAAAGCAATCAAGTTGTTACACCAGGGAAGAAAACTGACATTACGTGGATGTACATAATAGAACCCAAAAGAATGATCTAGAACACCATCATAGGATGTCATAAATACCTGGGATGGGACAGGGACATTTTCTGTGAGGAGGGCAAGCTTGACTACTTGGAGTGATAGGCCACAATCAGGCCTTTGCAGAAAAGAACAAACTTATAAGCAAAGGATAGAGATAACCATTTAAGGCATATTCAGGGAACAAAGACTGGGACACTCTAGGAGGCTGAGGTGGGAGGATCACTTTGAGACCAGGCTGAGCAAGAGTGAGACCCCCGTCTCTACTGAAAAAATAGAAAAAATTAGCTGGGCATGGTGGCGCATGCCTATAGTCCCAGCTACTCAGGAGGCTGAGGCAGGAGGATTGCTAGAGCCCAGGAGTTTGAGGTTGCTGTGAGCTAGGCTGATGCCACGGCACTCTAGCCCGGGCAACAGAGTGAGACTCTGTCTCAAAAAAAAAAAAAAAAAAAAAAAAAAAAAAGAGTGGGACAGGTAAAATGCACACTGATGAAACATTCTGGGGAAGATAAGGGGAGGAAAGAAAGTTGTGGTAAATTGTAAATGGACCTGTAAACCAGATGTAGAACTAGTATTACCAGAGGAGGTGACAGGCAGTATAAAGTAGATGAAGGTGTCATTGAAGTGACAGAACATGCTAGGGGGATAAGTGGGAATGACAACTCTTAGCATTAAGATTCTTAAAAAAAAAAAAAAAAAAAAAAAAAAACCTCACCTTGAATACAAAATTGGAATGCAGTATAAGGATTAGGACTGAGCAAACCAAGAACTAAACTCTGCCCCTCTCTGTTTCTCTGGCTGTGTCTGCATCATTCTTTTCTTTCTCTCTGCAGATGACCTTTCACGAGTCTCAGTCCACACTGCCACAGGTGGTCACTCCCACAGCTCCTGCTCTGCATGCTGTAGCCCCATAGACAGAGGTACTGGACTCCCTCTCACCCAAATCTCCCATTACAGGGAGAGAGAGAAATCTGGTTAGCCAAGGTGGGCTCCAGAACCCACCCCATAATCTACCAGTGAGGAGTAGTGAGCAGTCCGTGGTGCAGTCATGACTCCGGTGGGTTCATCCCACAGTGAGGGTGTGGTTCCCAGAGCAAGTAGGGGGTGAGTTGTGACCAGATATTGTCTCTGTCACCTGTGTGACTACTAACTACATAATAGCCATTGTGGAGATTTTACATTTGGAAGTGTCAACAATAACAGTATTTTAATAAGAAATATTTTGTGGCAAAGCATTGGTCAGATAGCACTGGTCACGCCAGTTCACCATTTATAATAATAATTTTTATTTTACAAAGTCCCCGTCTGCTGTCAGAGAAAATAAACGGGAATTTCATTCAGGGGAAAACAGAGAGATTTCTGTCTAATCAAGAAGTGCTGAAACCAAACCTGGGAGACTTTTATTTTCTAGTCTTCTGTGGGACCCTATGTGTTTGCCCAAGGCTTTCCACGTCTCAATACTATTTCAATACTGTAATCAGCTAATATCCACAGGCTCTGATTTCTCCATTCTGCCCGGTTTTACAAATGGAAAAGCTGAAGCACTTCAATTTTCTCAGTGCTACATAAGACTGAGAAAAACGGGACTCAATTACTTTAAGTACTGGAAAAGCTTCCAGCACTAAAAAAAAAACGATGCCTAGAAGAGACATGAAGCTATCAGCCATGACAAGTAAACAACACAACAATTTAATAATTATGAAAGATACCAAACAAGGAGTAAATTGGGCAGAAAACCCATGAGTAACTGTTGAGTCACTTGTATAATGATAAATATAAGTTCGGAAGAAGGCATTATGCTAACAATTAGACACAGTTTAACAATTTCTGTATTTCCCACATAGGGACTATCCCACTAAATTGAACAATTAAAGAAGAGTTTGTTGTAACAGGACAAATAGCTGTTCTTCGTAGACTTAGTCTCCTAAGGGAGAAAAGAGTCACAACAAGACTAAGTACATAAAACCAAAGTTAGGATGCAATAGATTTTACATAACAAACAGATAATATAGACAATATAGACAATGAGGACAGAGTCAAAGTTGGGACCAAAATGAGTTACAGACACTGAAAGTGATAAGGAAGAACTATAATCACGCAGAAGCTATCTGGAATGAGAGGTAAGAATTAGCACATTTGAGGTAGGAAGCCCAAGTAGGCAGAGCTGTAGGAGGATCCTGTGGAGTAAAACTGTGTCTGTTAACAATGGTGATCACTCCTCATGTTTCTGATTCTGATTCTCAGACCCCTGAACACTGCCTCAGTTCCAGAACTATCCTCCATTCCCTAGTTGGGAGGCCAGGCTCGTGATGTGTCTCGACTGTGACTTTCGTATGACACCCTCACCTTTGTCATATCACATGTGTCTTTACAATGGCTTCTGTGCTGGCCTGAGTCTCTGTTCTTTATAACTGGAGGAACTAAGGTAGAAAAATAGAGTAAGTGTGGCCAGAAAAGGGAAAAGATAAGGCATTACATTTGGAGCCTTGTGTGATTGGAAAATATTAATATTAATCATGGGAATAGGGAAATTAAAATAAAAGATTAGGTAAGCTCAGTTTTACGTATATTAAGTTTTAGTTACATTAATTTTGAGGTGACCAAAAATGAAACATAAATGTCTCATAAATCTGGAAAGTTCAACATGAGGTGTCAAGATATGTCTATTTTACTCATTTACCCAGCATTCATTGGGACTTCTAAATCTGAGAACTTAAAACTTTTCTTTTTTTTTTTTTTTTATTTCAGCTTATTATGGGGGTACAAAAGTTCTGGTTAGATATATTGGCCATGTCCCTCCCATTCCCCCGAGACAGCCTCAAGTGTGTCCATTCCCCAGACAGTGCACATCGCACTCTTCTTGTAGGTATACACCTATCCCCTCCCCCACCCCCATGCCCCCAAGTCAGAACTTAAAGCATGCCCATTCCCCAGAGAGTGCACATTGCACTCATCATGTAGGTATACACCCATCCCACTCCCCCCACCCCCACCCCCCACTTCTCTCCAATACACAATTGGTGTTATTCCCAAATGTCCACTTAGGTGATGATCAGGGAAACCAATTTTCTGGTGAGTACATGTGGTGCTTATTTTTCCAATCTTGGGATG
>CM052439.1:92188197-92236696 GCA_028533085.1 Varecia variegata
ATATTTATCTAAATTTGAAATCCCAAAAGTAGAGCCTTTAGATAAATAACCTCCCCAATACTTTTTGAATTTAAAGAAACCTAGACAGATAATGACATCCCGCATATATTCAAGTCTGTAAGGAATCCAAGCAGAATTTTAATTGTCTCAACTTTTTTCTTTCTTTTTTTAAATTTTTGCTCTTTTTGTATACATGGGATTATGGTAGTGGCTTAAATTTCTGAATGTCAATTCTGGAATATAGACATTTGTATTCCCCTAACCTAGATATACAAGAAACTATTGGTGAGGGTATATTCAGAATAAAGGATGACACTTTTTATAAGAATAAGGATCTTTTAAAAATAATGTTATTGATTTTTATGAAATAATTGTGAAAAATAGTTAAGATGTAAGCTCATAAATTACTCTGTATTACCCTACCCCATAGCTAGAAGCAGCAATACATAAATTCTCACAGAATGTTTACTTAGTACTATGCTTACGGAATAAAGGGCACTCTGAGTGCATACCCTGCTTATCTCGGTTCCCACCCCAGGCCTTTCACTAGATCCTGGTACCAATCTCTGTCACAGGCACAAAAAGCAATGCCTTTGTTAGTGGTGATGCCTCCATCAGCTGGTAATCCCTTCAGTGGCCTGTTTATCCAACTGTGCAGGAGAAGGAGTTAGGAGAGGAGGAGGAGAGAAGAGTTATGAGCATAAGGATTTTATGCTCTCATAAAATATTAGGTAGATATATGGTATATTTTAAATTTTACTTTAAAGTAAATTCTTATAAGTGAGAAGGGGAAACTATTCCAACTAGAGGGGTAAATGTCCAAAGTCAGGAAAGCCTGCTGAGTTCCAGAAACTGAGAGAATTCCAGGGTGCCTGGAGCTGCCTGAGGAAGGCAGAAAACAGGACAAAATGGGACTGTAGAGAAAGGAAGGGTCTGCTACTGCAGAACCGTGAAAGGTAAAAGTCAGTATCCTCGACTTTGCCAGAAGATGTTCACAGATCTTCTTCTCTAGCATGATCAGTACATTTCCTGGGACCTCCCAACAAGGAATACAGCACCATGGCCATTGTCTGGCCAAGTCTTCTCTGGGATCTCAGTTCTTACCATCACGATAAGATAAGACAGAAAGTTTTTATGTATTTTGTAATTGTCATAGTTTTCTCTGAGCCTCTTATTCCTAATTGCAAATAAAAAACAATGAAATCAAATCATAGCACAGTCTTTTCCTTTTTTCCTTTCAATTTTTACTAAAGGTTGGGTGTATATATATGGAAATTAGAATAAAAGATGTGTTATTCAACAAATAGCATTGAGACAACTGGCTAGCCATATGGAAAAAAAAAATAAAGAAGGAAAGCTGGATCCCCACTTCACTCTTCCAACAAAATAAGTTCCAGATGGATAATAGATTTAAACATTCTTAAAAACCTGTAATATTTTAGAATAAAATGGTACAATGTTTAACCTAATCTTAGGATAGGAAATTCTTTCTCAGTAAGTCAACCATAGTCCTTAGAAGAGATTAATAGAAAAGATTAATAACTTTGCATTGAAAAAATTCTGCATGAAGTTTTGTTAAAGTTAAAAGAAAAAGCCCAAACAAAAAACTGAAAAAGAATTTGCAACATATGGCACAGAGAGAGCTGACTTCTGTACTAAATGAATTACTCCTACAAATCAGGAGGAGAAGCCAAAACCATAAAAGAAAAATGAGCAACAAAAAAGTAATAGAAATGGATTTCAAATATATGAAAAGATCTTGAGACTTTTACCTAATTAAAAATTGCAACTTAAAGGAGTTTAAAAAAGACCTGCCATTTTTCACAAACCAGATTAACAACATTCAAAAAGATTGACCATAAACAATATTGGCTAGTAGGTGGCAGGAAAGGCACTTTCATAGACTCTGCTTGGAAGTATAGTTTGGTAAGACCAGTTTAAAGGAAAATATGGAAAGATCTATCATCCCTTAGAAAACAAAAACCCTTTGATCCAATGGTTTACTTCAAGAATTTATTATATATATATATATATATATATATATAAATATGTGTATAAAAAGTACTTACAGAAATATTTATTGGAACTTTGCTTTTAAATATCAACAGGCAGAAAAAATCTTAATGTTCATTAATAAACTAATGATTAAATTTATGGATGTATATCTGCACAGTGAAATAGTACATAGTTGTTTTTAAAAAATGAGTGAACTCCTCATGTGCTAACATAGAAAGTAAAGATACATACTTTCAAGTGGAGAAAATAACCATGGGGTTAGAACAGCGAGCAGAGTAGTCAGTTAAGTATACACACATACATGACAGCATAAGAGTGAAATGTTACTAAATATTTTACTGTTAAATTACCACAAATTAAATAATTGATTGCTTCTAGGCATGAAGCTAGAAGATCTGAGATCTGAAAGGAGAATTACATGTCATTGTACAGTTACTTATTAGATTTTTTTAAACTATATGCATGGATAGCTTTTTTAGTTAAAAAAAAATGAGAACTTGAAAAAATTCAGGTTAAACACTAGATAGCATTGCTGCTATAACTTTAATGTCTGGGAGAAAAGAAGGTGGGTGTCACAGATCAGTCATATATATGGCACATATTGTCATATGTTGGTTTTGACAAAGTGCAGACAATGACCTAGTCTGGTTTGAAGTTGTTCAAATAAGTCATCCTCAAGAATGAAACAGAAGAGCTGAGGCTTTTTTTTTTCAACATGCTTTGAATCATCTGAGAAATATGCCCCTTGGCGGACTTCAATCATCAGAAGTTCCTGCAAAGATCAGCCAAGGAGGAGAAAGAAACTAACAACCATTTACAGAAGGCAGAGTTACAAGACAAACATGCATGCATGCCTTACCTCAAGAACCTTATACAACTTTAGGAATTGTGTTTTGCCCTAGGGAAACTGAAAAGAAGTCACATAATATCTCTACTTTTATTTGGTTTTGAGTACGGTGAGAAAGACACATAATAAATAATTAAATAAGATTGTGACAGTTATGATAAATGTTATAAGGAAAAGAAAATAATGCCAATGATGTAGGAGAGTGTGTGTGTACTGGGGATGGCAGACCTCAGAATTTCTTTGTTTGCCATTAAAATAATAAGAAATTCTTTAAAGCATCCAGCCTATTTAGAAGGCCTCCTCCTCAAAAGCTGGACCACACGAACCTTACATACGATATTCATCAAGACAGAACTTGGCTTGGCATTTTCAAAACAAGTTCTTTCTGACAATGAACTAAGAAACTAAATCAAGAAATCCAGCATATATGTTGGAAGACAAACTGTTTCTGGCATTAAGGTCTACACTTTAAAATGTTGTAGGCCAATGTAAAAATAAACACGTACAAACGACTCCAAGATTCTGAGAGGCAAAAATGCCCCCATGTCCCACTGGGCTTCTTGTGCAGTTGTTAGGACCCTCACAGACAGTGTATGAAATAATGCAGTTTTCTCAAAAGATCTCATAAGCAGCTACTCCATCAGCTCTGAAGGGCCCACAGCGCAATCAGGCTTCACTGGCTGAGTGTACAGATGACAGCAGCATTGAAAGTGAGGCTCCAAGGTGACCTAAAGCAATAATAGGGACAGTAACAACAAAATTCACCATAATAACAACAGCTAATACGGTGAGGTACTTCCCAGACACAAAAACATTTAAACAGAAATCACTCTGACAAGGGTATTATTACTCCCTTTTTAAAATAGTCATAATGGGTCTTAGGGAAGTTCACCAGCCTTCTCAGAATAAGGCTTTGAAATAGGTCTGTTTGGTTCTAAGCTCTATGCGTTTTATTTAGAACTTGAAAGACGAAAAGGGAAGAGAAAAGGGAGATAGCCAGGGTAATGGAGAAGGAGAGGAGACAGAGGGAGGAAGACAAGCAAAGGAAGGAAGGACATTTATGCATGTGTACGACTTTTTCTCTTTTTTTTTTGTACACAGATGCTTTGGGATCATATCATTCTTAAAAGAGTATAGTGGATAATGGTGTAGGTGCTGGAGTCAGAATTAATGACTGCAACTAGAGTCTTGGTTCCAATATGAGTTAATCTGCCATATAAACTTGAGCAAGTCACTTAAAACTTTCCGAGCTCAATTTTATCACCTGAAATAGCATATAACAGCACCCACTTCCTAGAGTTGGGGTGAAAATTAAACAAAATTTGTAAAGCCTTTAAAACTGTTTTGAGTGCTAAACCACGAACAAAATTTGCTATTCAAAATACTGAATTCAAAACACTCAAACTCTCAAAACACTGAACAAGATATTTTATCAATTACAATAATAATGAGAATAATAGAGATGCATGAAAATTTGTCAGGAACTGCTTTAGAGCACAATTTGATAGAACACGGCATGTCTGAAGATTTACTAGGGAATTGCCTCAAATAGAACAGCATGCTGCAGTTAGAAATAGTTCTTTTGAGCAAAATTTTTAGGCAGATCAGAGATTTAAAAGCAAAAGCCACAAAAGGTGACAACACTACAAACGGTTGCTCCAGCCCCATCCTGATGGGACAGGACCCTGGCAAACACTCATCTCCTGTGCTTGTGGTGCGGCCAATACCCGACAGCAAGAGCCTCTTCCTGCTTTACTGGGATGATATAAAAAGGTCTCATTGGAAAATCTAAAGATTGTGACATGTGTTCAAGACCAAGTACTAAAGAATGCCAATTTGTTCTACCCTTTATCTTATATTGCATTTGCAATTTACTTCAGCACCTTTTAGTAATTAAAAATAGTAATAACTCAATGACCTATGATTAAAATCATATGTTATTTAAAAATAAATACAAATAGAGGAGATATTCTTATTTCTTCTGGAAACTCTTTTGGCTTAATCAAGGTAATCATTTAGTTTAGATGCCAAAGTAATGTACTATTGAACTCTAATCAGATTTTAATTTATTTGACTGCTGTTGTGACTGAAAGGCAAAGAAAGCGTGTGCCCAGCAAAAGTGTGAGGTGGCGAAGGAGAACTGAAGGCTCACAGGCCTCTGTTTTCCACACGCTGACAGCCACAGTCACAGGGGTGATCTGAACTGCTGAAGACGTTGCCAGAAAAGAAAATTTCAAAGGAAAGCTACGAAACAACTTTAATTAAAATGTTCTTTCTTCATCTTTGTTTGTCTCCAGTGCCTCTTGGACAGAACCGAATGGAGAAACAAAGGACAGTTTGTCTTACAGGATGAGTCTGTCCACACACTCTAAACAGAGAAAGGGCATCACCACAATGCAGCAGCCTAGAGAGCTGCGAGAAGCAACTTCACTTCCCCTAAAATCTTTTGGGGCAACATCACTCCTTACATTTTTCTTTTAAATCTAAGGGCCAAAAGTGTCTGCTTCTGTGATTTCCAGTCCAGAACAAGAATCCTTCTCCTGTTCCTTTTGCACCTCCTCCTCTTCCTTCTCTTCTTTCTCTTCCTCCTACCTCGTCTTCACCCAGTGAAAGACATGGTCAGGCAGCTACTGATGTATCGCCCATAGCTGCCCGCCAGCCTGTGACACTACTTACAGAACCTGAGCTTCATACTTGCTACAGTGTCAGACACTGCTCATGGTAGGCCCTGGTTAAGTCTCAACTTTTTGAGAAACTCAGAAATTTGTTGATCGGATCTCAACACCTTAAATATTGTTTAGTTTTACTATTATTCTTGTCACAGAACAAAGTCTTAAATACATCAGTACTATCATTGTTTTGTAAAAATAACACAAAGGGTAATTAATATACTGATGAAATTTCATACTTGAGATACCAAAAATAAATTAGTCTAAAGATAGCCAGAAATCTAGAAGTCATCTTGATTCCATTTTCACTCTCACTTCCCATTGGAATCAGTCTTCAAATCTTTTAACTCTAGCTCCTAAATTTTCCTCCAAAAGTCTAATTGGCATCATCTCTTACATGGATCACTAATATAAAACCTTTTTAATTTGTTTCAAACTCTGGCATCACCTTCCTCCAATTAATTCTCCAGCCTACCACTAGATTGTTCTTCCTCAAGGGTACATTCAATCATGCTATTTCTCAACCTGAGTTCTTTAGCCTCCATTCCTGTAATATACAAACCAAGACCTGCAACCTCTCCAGCCACTCCTCCTTCCCCTCACCCCTAACGAACTACTTGGTGTCCCTGTGATCTCTTACCGTGGTATCTGTCTGTCTGAAATGCCCGTCCAGCCATCCTTAACCCTGACTGTAACTTCTCCACCAGGTCTTAGCGTGTCATCTCCTTGGCAAGGCTGGGCTGTGTGCTCTGTATGTTCCCAAACCCTGGGTGTCCTTCTGTGGTACTTTTGTCAACCACAGTGTTACTCGCTATTGCTTGTCTACTGTCTTCATTCTACCCTAAACTTCTCAAACCCTGGGACTAAGTTTGTTGATATTGTTGTCCTCAGACCCTAATCTAGATAAGTACTCAATACATTTTTTTACTGAATGAACACATGAATGAACAAATGAGCCAAGAAATAAATGAATTTAAGTAAAAACCACTACTGAATAAATAAATGGAGCTTGACTGGATGCATCCAACCTTGACATGAATGAGACTGGGATAATATTTCCAGCATTAAGTCAGATACAACCAGGCAGTGAAGTTCTATAAAATCAAAATTTGGGGTTGGCAATCTATTACCTAGCAATCTTCACATATACACATTGTTTCATATTCAATTTCTGTCTGGTCAAAAGGTAAAAATGTGTTCTAAATTCAATCACACTTAAGCAACTGGCAGGTGGGAGGGCCACAGACTAGAATGCAGCCCCCGCCCATGATTTCCGTCTCTCTCCACCACAGCTCCTATTCCTGATGCTTCCCAACTACTTGATTTGAAACAAATCACTGGGGGCTCCTAAACCTATTCCATTTATATATTTTCTTACAAATATTTTCTGATCATATCCCTTGATTAACTTGAGAGTTTGCTACCAGAAATTTTTAGACATTCTTTCACATTGTAAGAGTTCTATACTTTTGTTAAAAATTAAATTTTCAAATATGCTGTGGTTTTCTAATACATTGCCATGATATATTAATTAAAAGTAGAATAAAAAATCGAATCATTTTGAAACTGGATTATATATTAAGCAATATTTTAGACCAGAGATCAGTAAATCTTGGCTCCTGGAATGCCTGTTTGAGTGAATACGGTTTTACTGGAACATAACCACATTCATTTATGTGTGGATTGTCTACGCTGCTTGCAGGCCACAACAACAGAACCGAATGATGTGCACGGACTATGTGGCATGCAAAGCATGAAATATTTACTATCTGGTCCTTTACAAAATGAGATTGCTGAACCCTGCTCATTAAATCACAAAAGCAATCTTATGAAGTAGGTACTATAATTATTCCCATACTATGGATGATAACCTAAGGCACCAAGAGGTTAAGTACTTTGCCCAACATCCCAAAGTCAGCGAGTGGCAGAGTTAGGACAAAGGCATTGGGCTCCAAGCTTTGTTCTTCGTCACCACCTGTCAAACTAATTTAGTAAAGGGACCGCCTCGGTGTGAACGTGTCCAGCAAAGCTGGCGGGTTGGAAACCCGGTTCCTGGCGTCGGGAGGCGGGGCCTAAGGGGGGGTGTCTGGGCGTGAGGGCGCCCGCTTACGTGTGGGGTGATGCCAAAGTCACCGAGCGGTTTCCTTGTAAAAGGACACGCTTGGCGCCTCCTTGCTTCCTCTCGTCCTCCCCTCGCCCTTCCACCGTGGGACGGCGCCACGGGAAGTCCCCGCCAAATGCCAGCCCTGACCTTGGGCTTCCCGCTCTCTGGAACTGCCAGCCAATAAATTTCTGTTCATTATAACTTACCCAGCCTGTGGTATTCTGTCACAACAGCGCAAACAGACGACAGGAGCCAAGCAAAGAATGCTTTATAGAGTCTCCCCTGCCCTGCTGGGGCCCAGCCGTGCGTGCGCAGGGCCGGCCGCGCGCGGGGCGGCACGGACAGGTGCTCCAAGTCGCCAGGCTGATGGGCGCCGCTGACGATGCCGGGGCAGAAATACACGTTTTTTTATTTGTTTTTTAATTCAGGATATTATGGGGGTACAAACATTTTGGTTCCATGTGATGCCTTCGCCTCGCCCAAGCCAGGGCTGCAAGCGTGCGCTTCCCCACGCAGCGCGCTCCGCACCCCTGAGCTGTGGGTTACCCCCACCCCACCTGAGCGGCACCCAGCGAGAAGAGCAGGTTTTAAGGTTCTTTCCATCTTTAAATTCTATAGCATGGATTTATATACTTCCAGAAAAAAATCTCATTTTTTAAAATCTTGAACAGAGTTTAAAATAATACAATTCTTGCAAAAGATCAGAGCTCTCGCTTAAAAAGTCAGTAGCTCTATATGGTTACATCCTTGACTTGATTAGTCCAATAATGTAATAAAAGTTAATTGAGTCACACAAATGATAGTTCTAGTAGAATATTATCATATAATATAGTCATTTGATGATATTTGTTGAGTGACTACTATATGCTAGATTCTGTTTTAGGTGCTGTGAACAAAACTGACAAAAATTCCTGCTTAGTCATCCTAAAAATTTATCATAAATTATACCCTAAACTCGCCATAAATAAAAAGCCCTGTTCTAGATTTTAAAGAAAACTGAAGTATAATTAATATATATTTTCTCTTTGAAAATAAATACACAAAGAGGAATAAACGTTTTACTACTTGTGCTATTAGGTTGTAAGAAGATACCTTCCAATATGTATTACTTTTCATTCTGACTTTCTATGCCGCCATTGGCTAGATGTTTCCTCAGTAAGTTTTACATGTGTTCTTAAAATGCTCATATTTAATCTTTTCCCTCTTTTCAGAAAAGGACTTTTCTATGTGAAAGTTATGAGTTGGGATAACAAAGGAAAAGATGACATAAGTTTTGTCCAGCACCATGAAAGTGGAGCCAGTCACCAGCCCGTTACCCACCTGGTTAGGTTATATACACACTTTAAGGACAGGTTAGAAAAATCGTGAGATACAGTGATACAGAAAAAGCAATGCCTGCAGCAGTACTCCTGGTTTCTGAAATGTACATAGATTTGTGTTCTCTAAAATGGCAGAGGTCACTATTGAGTATCACTAGTCACAAAAAATGATTTCTCTAGAAGATACCATGAAAGTGAATGGGGCTTCACGACAGTCCTTACCACTCCCAATTCTTCAACAGTGTTCATAAATAAGTCTCCTTCTGAAAAGGCATTGTGTAAAGGAGGTAGAAGAAAGTATTGATGACCTTTTAGGTGAGTGATCAAGTTATGCCTTTTATCAGTAACCTTTTCATGCTGTCTACTCATCCGCTGAGTGATCAAGCAGTATGAAAAGAATCTAAGAGATCTGGATGAACTCACATGTAAAATGGCTCTGGTGCTATTACTCATCAAATTCAGGAACAATGTGTCATCATAAAGAGAGTATAATTCTCTGGGCAAGCACAGTGACTTGTTTTTAACCCTGAGTACAAATGCCATTTTGAAGCAAATGTCCTTTTATGTCTATAAGTGCTCTACAAATTTATTTATTGAATTTCTGGGTTCACAAAATAAACACATATAGAGATTATTTCAATGACCTAAAAAATTTTCCTGCATATAAATATCATGGCATAATGTAAGTATAAAAGGAAGAGTTTGAGAATGATCCAAAACAGTCAGTCATAATAACTTCTTGATGTTAAATCAAAAGAAATTACTTATGAGCCACAATTGTAGCTAGAAAAGTTAGAAACTCTTCTAACATATTTAGCACCAATGAAAAGAAATGGTCCAAGTGGAAGATCATTCTTCTCAAGATATTTATGTTTATTTTTCTGACTGACAAGCTATTATTAAATAAAATTTGTAAATAATACATAACATAAATATGCCATGTTAAACATATAACCAAGACAGAAAAAAAAATGTTAACAAGGTGGTCTTCTTTTGAAGGGAACCAAAACCAAGCCACAGAACAGCACCAAATCTCTAATATCACTGAATGAGATCATATTACCCTTTAGAAGTCATTCCTTTAAACACACAAGTGATTCATATCTATGCTAGAAACCCAGTATATTTTAATTAAGAGATAACCCCCCCAAAATATGCTTGCAAAGGAGTTGCTTTCATGAATTAAAAAACATCCCCTGTTATTTATTACACAGAATGTACCCTAAATTCTAATTAGTTAAAAAATTATTTTATAATAAAAACATTTTGTACCTGCTTCATATAACAAGGACATTTGGCATTCTCTAGCACTGCACACTAACCGGAATGGACATATGATGTTAGCTTTGTATTGGGAGTTTCTTCTAATTTTCCAAATAGCTCTACCAATAACATAATGTTGAATCCCCTGCATACAGCCCAAGGAATTTTATGAACAAACTGATGAACATAATTCTTTCCATCACCAACTTGGATTATAGGGCAGTGATGAAATCTTTGTTTTCTGTATTCTCCTTTTTAATATTTTCATTTTGTTCAATATCAAGGTCTAATATGAGCACTAAATTTTGCAAAGAAATGTACCTTTAATAAAACTAATTTTTTAGCAATATAAATAATTATAAAATAAATGAAAAATATTGCTAAAATTCTTGATGATATCAATTTTCCAACTTTTTTCGATTTGTTTTTAGAGAAAAAAACTTATTAATAAGAAAACTTGAAATATAGCAATAAACTAATCATGCTGTTATTTAAAATCAGTAGTATGTTAATAATTAAAAAATAATTTCTATCAAGGTGTGAATCCTCGATTAGTAATAATACTTAAAAATGAGGTTTCTGACATACTTTCTAGTTAATCATCAAATGACAACACTCCTTATTTACTACACTACAATTTTTTGCTAAAATGCATTAAGATTTTTTTGTTTAATATTCAGTAAATTATCATGATCATAACCACATCTTTACTGATGATGGAGGGTTTAGTGATAATTCAGAGTGATGATTCTAAATATAATTATCGTTCTACCTTAGGAAGAGTTGTTTGGACTGAATTCATTTCCTGGAAGCTGGATTAGGTGCTTCTCTGACACTCTATTCCCCTCACATTTTTTTAATACATTGGTCTTAACACTTAATAAATTACACCGAAATAGGTTTGTATGTACCCGAGCATCCTAAAGGCAGTTTTCACAGTTCTGTCATTAACGTCTACCCCAGCCCTTAGTATATATTTGGTGCTCCAAGAATTCATGTTAAACTGAATCATGGTCTACGTCAGAGAAGAATGAAAAGGAAGAGCCCTTCTTCTTCACCTTCCTCAGCAATGAAACAATATTTAAGCTTAGTCTAAATGTATACAGTAGAAAAAATAATGCTTCCAAAATGGAGCAAATTATAAACTTATTTTATTTCATAATAAGTAATGTATTGCACTGCTTATATTTATAAGCAATATTGACAAATATGGATCTAGGAGGACAAAGAATGCTAAGCAAAAAATAAAGTAGACTTAATCAAACTGTCCCTGAGTATAAATTTAAAAGATCTATGTAATACAGCACTAAAATAGACTGAATAAGACACAGAGCCTAGAGATTTAATCTTTCTATTCTAGAAACAGTTATTGGGTTGATAAATGAAGAGAAAAGAGCTGAGGCAAAGGCACAACTTAAAATTCACTAAGAGTGTTTATTATATTATAATTTTAAGAATACCTTAAAAGTTCAATTTTTATTTTACAAAAAACATTATGATTTATTATAACATGGAAAGTTATAAACTGGTTAGCTTAATGATAAAAATAAAATTTAAATCCTAACCAGAAAATTATAAAGAACATTAACTATAAATAAAAGCTATCAAATATTGAGCGTCCATCGTGTACCAGATACTGTGTTAAGCCCTTTATCTACATTGGTTCACTTAATTCTTAAAACTGCTCTGTGAAGTAGCTATCATTTTCCCCTTCCATCAGATAAGAAAACATATTAATAGTTAACACAGTGAAATAAATTTCATTTTTAAATCAAAAGCTAAAAGTATATACACTTCTACTCAAGTTTAACTCCATTAGTGTTTATATAACTTGCTATGAATGCTGCTTCTGACGTTTTTCTTTAATTAAATTCATCCAAATTTTTTAAAGCCTTGAAATAGGATGTTTCCTTTACATTTGTGTCTGATGAGACTATTAAATTTTGGGAAAGATGAATGAAATGTATTGTATTAAATATAGTAACTACTTTTTACCTTAAAAAAAAAAAACATAGCTCTGAATTAATCAAAGAAAATTACACTTGGACTAACAATCCAAGACAAATTTTGATCAAATTATGTAACTGCTCCTAAGATATTATTCCACTTTCATGAAAGAGGAAAAATGAATAAATAAATGTGTTCAAATTTACACATAGAAGATGGATGACAAAATTACAGTCTTTATTTCTCCTATGTTTAAAAAAACCTTTGCTATTATAAAGAAACTCAAAAATATACATGGCACTCAAATCCTATTGAAAGACAAGCCAAACTACAGAACAATATCTTTCATGAACACAAATGCAAAAATCCTCAACAAAATATGAGCAAATTAAATCCAACAACATATAAAAAGAATTATACATCACAACCAAGTGGGATTTATCTAAAGTATGCAAGACTGGTTCAGCATTCAGAAATCACTTAATGTAATCCAGCACATCAAGAAGCTAAAGAAGAAAAATCACATGTTCATATTAACAGATGCAGAAAAAGCATTTGACAAAATTAAATATCCATTCATGATAAAAACTCTCAGTAAACTAGAAACTTCCTCAACTGGATAAAGAATATCTACCAAATACCTTCATCTATCAGACTAACATCAGTGATGAGAAATCCAAAGTTTTCCCATTAAGATCAGGAACAAGTCAAAGATGTCCCCTCATACCACTGCTTTTCAACATCACACTGGAAGTCCTTAGTAATGCAATACGATTTTTAAAAGAATATAAAAAGTATACATATTGTGAAGAAAAAAATAGTCTTTGTTAGCAGATGGCATGATCATCAGCAGAAAATACTAAAAAGTCTACAAAAAAAATTCCTGAAACTAATAAGCAAGTATAGCAAAGTTGTAGGATACAAGGTTAATATACAAAAGTCAAGCGCATTCCTATATACCAGCAATGAACAAGTGAAATTTGAAATTTAAAACACACTACCATTTACATTAGCACCACTTGTTATGAATTGAAAAGTTTCAATACTGCACGATATCATACAATAAATTAGTAAATACTATTATAAAAAGACATTTAAATCTTAAGTCAATTTTTTAAAACCTCACTTATAATTTTAACTTTATAATACAATATTTTCATTAGGTTAATTTCTCGTTCACACTGCTTACGATATATTAGCAACAGTTTTTCTAATGATAGTATAATGCTGACGGACATTAATCTCTTAGATAGCTATATAAATATGCAAGTAAATAAATACAATTTTAGTAGGGAAGCTAAACATAATTTCAACCTGAAAAAATAAATTATCAAATAAACTTATTGTATTTTCTTTTTCCAGATAGACTAAAATATTTTTATATATTGAGATAAATTGAGATAATATATGCTCACTGTAGACAATTGATAAAGACATAAAAAAAGAAAGACAAAATACTCATTGCTCAGCAGCAAACCCACCAACAATATGGATTATCTTCATGATGATTTGTACATACAAACACATATAATATATTGGAAGCTCCCTAATCTCAAGAACTTTATGTAATTCATCTTTATATCCCTGCAGAAAGGAGTATAATCTCTAAGATGCAACAGGCTCTCAAACTTTTATTGAATACAATTCAATTACATTAATTTCAAATAAATTCAAAAATACATTAATTTCAAGGCTATTCAAAATAGGTGTATAGTTATATACATATTAAAGTGTGCATGTGTATATATGTAAAATATGTATTTGTATGTGTCCAACAAGAAAAATATGAACAAAGCTATTAAAAACTCATTAGCATAATTTTCACTGGCAAAATATTGGATTTAAATAACTTAAAAATGACCAAAATGAATCCTTTATATCAGATATTAATGTAAGTTAAAACAGTTTTGTAATCAAAGACATACCATAAATATTACTTAAAATATTTCACTGGAACCAGACCTGTGACCATCTTTTTTTCAAAAGCAAAATACAACACTAAATGCCAAGAAAATAATTAGAACCCCAAGCTCAGAACTAAAGAAATACCTAAGAATAAGTGACATTAATGTTTAATTCACAGCACTGTGAGCTTCTGTACAAGTAATTAACACATCTACTATTTAGAAAGGCAGAAGCTTGTGTTTAAAGTGGAAAACAAGCACAGCAGAGACAAGAAAGAAAAGCGGGGGAGGAGATATGGTGAAAGGAAGTGTTAGATTTCTTTCGTTCCTGCTTTGCTAAAATTACCATTTAGAACTTATATTTTTTCTCCAGAACTAAATAATCAGTTTTTTTATACTTGTTATATTTACAATAGTCATACTGAGCAAGCCAAAATCAGGAAAATGACTTTATATGTCCATATGTATTTATTAAAAAGATTTACCTCAAATTAAAATTGTAGTACAGCTAATGTCACCATTAATCTTTTGACAATTTGGTGGTCATGATAAAACTTGATATGTGTCAATCTTTTTTTCCCCCGAAGTAAAAGAATATTTAATTTACATAAGGGAAATAATTACCATTGAAATGTGGACACCTGGTGAAATGCTATGCTCATTACATTTTTAAAAATATTTTAATGAATCATGAGCATGTTTTACTTACTACCTGCCTATGTTGTGAACACTGTATTACATATACTTAAACCAGCTTTGGGTGACATTAGACAAATGTCCATCCAATTTATATAATACAGATATATTATTTGCACAAAGAATTGTATTGTTTTGAGCTGTCACAGTGGTGAGCTGCAAGGATTCACAAGGGCACAGTCAGTAATGTGTGTCCAAATAACACATTGTCCTTAAAAGACTGTTTATACTTTTATCATTTAGTTGCTAACAAGTAGTTGAAAATATAACCTATCCTTGAAATACCTTTCTTTGGACTCATTTGGGCCTTGGGGTCCAGTGTGGAGCAAGGGACAGTGTGTGACCTGTGGGTTGGGATTGCCATCTTGCCATTTTCTGAAAGACCTTTGGAACACACAGCTTTACCTAAAATTATCTGAGCTGTGGCTTTCTTATAAGTAAAGCAGAGTTAATAATCTCTACCTTAAGTAGTTCTTTTATGGATTAGAGATTATAGATTACCTAGCAGGCAATGAATAGTAGCTATTCAATTAAATGAAAATGTTAAACTAATATTAAAACCAAAAAAGCAAAACTAAAATAAAGATGTCAATCTTATATGTAGCAATATCTTATATCTATCTTATCTATTAATATATCTACCTATCTAATAAGCAAGAAAGTTGCTTCCTCTTAACAAATTAAAGAGCAAATTGTTAGATATTTATGCACTGCTCAAGTGAATCACCCCCAGTCAAAGGCTACCATAAGAAAAGCAATGCATTTTATTTAACTCTCTCTTTAACAAATGTTTTTTCAGGTTACTGCAGAGTTTTCTTCATCATGAGTAAAAATGCCAGAGTAGTCAGTTGCTAAAAATATACTACTATACTATCTTCCCCCTAAAAACCATTATATACACAGCCTGAAATCCCATCATTTAAAAAATATGTACCTTATATGTGAAGAGCTTTTTATGTATAAATAAGTCTTCCAATCAGAAAGATTTAGTTTATTTTTTAATTATTTCTTTTTTTGAGACAGGGTCTTGGTTTCTTGCCCAGGCTGAAGTGCAGTGGCATGATCATAGCTCACTGCAGTCTCAAACTCCTGGGCTCAAGCGATCTTCCCGCGTCAGCCTTCCAAGTAGCTGGGACTACAGGTGTGCAACACCATGCCCTGCTAATTTTTAAAATTTTTTGTAGAGACAGAGTCTTGCTATGTTGCCCTGGTCAGTCTCAAACTCCTGGCCTCAAACGGTCCTCCTGCCTCGGCCTCCTAAAGTGCTGGGATTACAGGTATGAGTCGCTGCACCCAGCCAGAAAGATTTAATTTAATATAGATTAAGTGCTGCTAAAGGAATACAAATTTCAGAAGAGGAAAAGTCCCCAGATGTCTGTCCCTCATTCGATTATCCCCTTATATAACATTTGATTCTAGTGTCCCAAGACAGTTCATTGTATCTTTAGGTAAACACTGCTACAGCAGATATCTGAGCACATTTATTGGGATGCTGTCTAGGAAACCACAATGGGAACAGTTATGGAGCTCAAATCACTATATTTTAGCTGGTGTCTTTTAACTTAGCTCCCCACTCTGGACTCAGATTGTGGACAGTCACTCTTCAAACCACCACAGGTACTCATTATGGCCAAGCTCCAGGCTTTTTCCTCAGGAATTTTTGCCTATTAGTACAATTTCCAGGTCATAAAAGACTGATTCTAGCTCCAAACTGACTGACCACAGCCTTCTTCTTTTTGAGACCTACACTGCTCATCTTCCATGGCAGTGGGATTCTAAGAGAGACATTTTCAAACCAACTATTGTATCAAAAAGAGTGAAAGCAAAAGAGAGCCAGTCTTCTTCAATAAAACTGGTTTTATCTTTTTTCTTCAGGTTTTTATTATTATTATTTCAGCATTATGGGGGTACATAAGTTTAGGTTACGTATATTGCCCTTGCCCTCCCATCCCGTGTCAGAATCTCAAGTGTGTCCATCCCCTAGACGGTGTGCATCACACTCATCATGCAGGTATACACCCATCCCCTCCCCCCCCACATCTGCCCAACACCCGATTAGTGTTATTCCCAAATGTGCTCTTAGGTGATGATCAGTGAAACCAATTTGATGGTGAGTACATGTGGTGCTTATTTGTCCATTCTTGGGATACTTCACTTAGTAGAATGGGTTTCAGCTCCATCCAGGAGAACATAAGAGATGCTATATCCCCATTATTTCTTATGGCTGAGTAATACTCCAAGAAAGAACACAGGGTATGTTCAGACCAGCTAGAATGAAACTCTGAACACAGCCACTTACCAACCTGGGCAAGTTACTTCAGCTCCCCACACGTCGGTCTCCTTGTCTGTATAAAGAGAAAATCATGACGCCTACCTCACAAACCATCGCATTCTATCCATGCAACAACCCTACACAAATTACTTCAAAGACTGATTTGCCAATAATGTGAGTTCAAATTTCATACATAACTATCATGCCATCATTGTCATCATCTTCACCATCACCAAACAGAAATTCCAGAGCAAAGATGGTTTAAAAGTATTAAATAATTTCTCCATTACCTTGACACCTCACTATGCTTACTCCATGGAATACTTCAAATATTATTCAAATATCCACAGAAAAACATAGTGTTATGTATGCCAAAAATGGTTTGTAAAATGAAAAATATCATCAAATAATCACATTAGAGAAAGCACTTTAAGTTTTATATCTGACTATCACAGTCAAATTTTCAAAGAAATATTTTTTTTACATATAAATTAATTAGTTCATCATTGTATTACCATGACAGTCATCTTTCAATCAAGCTTTGTGTTCTTCAACATACTACTTCCTTTAGAAACTAAGGGTCAAAGAGAAGTCATTTTGTTATATTATAAATTATGAAGTACCATTTTAAAATAATTATTAATATATATCATTTGCAAACTAAAGTTCTGAGTAGATGCTACTGTAATTTTATCAGAAGCAACAAATCCAATAGTCTTAGTAGATTTTAAATATCATCATACTTAACATTACTTCACTATACTATGTCTTATGTAGATAACATATGTTCCAGTATAAGTTATGAAGTTAGATCCTTTCTAAGAAAAAACAAAGACATCCTTTGGTGGCCTGAAATCTATAAAAGCAGCTGACTTTTTTGCCATCTGCTGTGCTGCCCACCCGGACACCCAGTGAAGGAAACCTGTGCTCAGCTTTCTGCTCTCAGATTTCGCTCTCTGCACTGCCCCTAACAGCCATGCCATATAGGTCCTCCAGAACTGTGCAGTACACCAACCACCCCACCCCGTCCCTGACAGCCCCAAGGAGTTGTAAGCACACAGGGTGCTTTGCTTTTTATTCTTAACCATGGTAATTTTTTTTCACCAGAGACAATTTAAAGGACGCTGGTGTTTTACAATCCTAGTTCAAAGATTAGCAATAGAAACTATGTCAAGGAGGAGTGAGCACAAACACATTCTCAATGTTCAACTGGAACTCCTAGTCCTCTGACTGGTTCAACTCACATTAAAGGTCAGAGCATTGCCAAGCCAGGGTAAGGCCATGTAAGGGCTAGTTAGCTTTTCCTTCCTGTTGTGACAATCTACACACTCAAATCGGCACATTCCACCCCTCGTCTGTGATTCAGGCAGGAGCGTAATCAGACCAGCTCAAAGGCGTCCCTTCCAAGCCAGGGCCCCTGGCAAGAAGCTATGTTCCAGGAAATCCCATTTGCCCCAAAATAGGCTAGATGAAATTCTTACTTTTCACATTTAACTATTTAGGGTAATAAGCTATTTTTACAATTATAGAAAGTTCAGAGGTGGTCAATCTATTAGGAATGCAGGGTAGATGGGAGATTGCCAAACAGACAAAATAAGAGCATTGCAGACCGAGGAGCCAACACAGAAAGTTACGGGGTTGTAAAACAGCATGTCATTTTTGGGACAGCCACAAGTAGTTTGAGGCTTGAGGAAGTAAGCGGAGGCAGAGCTTGCTGTGAAGTCTGGTTTATGTCAAGATGCTGAAGGATTTTAAGCACCAAAGTCCCTTATCCAGAATAGCATGTTTTAAAAGGATCACTGCGGAAGCAGTCGCCAGGGGAGGGGATGGACCAGGAGGACGCAGCTCATCGTCTCTCTAGGAGAGGTGACAAGGCCTTTAAGCAAGGCATTGCCTGTAAAAATTGAGGAAAGGATATTTTACAAAATGACAATATAAACTACTAAAAATTTGTTACAGAGGTCATACCAAACAGCAGTGGATATTAGAAAGACAGAGACAGAGGAAAAAAATATACATATATATAAAATCATTTTGAAATCCTGAAGAAGCTAAATTGCATTTTAAATTCTATAAAAAATTTCTCAACAATTCACAAAAAAACATTTTATCTTCATCATAATAGGAATAAGTTTTATATGCAGATAATAGCTAGTCATATAGGAATACAATTCAGAGATATAAAAGCAGGCAAAATTCCCTCAGTTCACTTGAATATGCAGTTAGGAGCAGCTAAGCGAGGCTATGGATAGGATTCTAGATTCTTCTCTAAAATTCTTCATAAAAAGTGTAATTAGCAGAAACAAGATAGGAACGAGTCTTGCTGGAAAGCATATGATCTTGCACTGCGTAAGACGATGTGACTCCACCATCGTGGCTGACAGCACGAGATTCCCGACAAGGCAGATGGGTCTGTGTCATGAAGGTTCCATGATCACCACAGCTAAAACAGGACGCACAAGACAGCAGTTTACTGAAAGAGCCATCAAAGGGGCTGGAAGAGCAGGAGCATCATGTGAGAGAGGTATGGCCACAGTGTGAGCGCGCTGTAAGGCATGAGACTCACGATGACCCGTCACAAGACTCGGTCAGTGGGGAAAGATCACGTGGGAAGCGACAGGGCAGCGCGTGGGGGAAAAGGGCAGCGCGGCGAGACAGGCTGCGGGGCAGGGAGGACAGCCCTGAGACGTGCAAGGCACAAAGCCAAGGCACAGGCCACTAACAACAGACGGCACATACGATGGCAGCATGCAAGAACTGGACATTCAGGAAGAAACAACAAGAACAGTTTCCCTGCTCATTTGTTGCTTGTTACAGGTCTGGTTTTGAGAGCACCGTGGGGGGGTTTGTGGGTAGGGGAGTTATCCCTGAGGCTCCCATTGCAGGGAATTTTCCCGTATTCGTCCAGACACACACACTCCCTGCTCCACACACACTCTCTCACACACACGCTGCTGGGAGAGGTCAATAGCTGCTTTCATGATGCAGATTTCTTGGATGAGAGTTCCTGAAACAGACATTAAGAGTTTTACTTAGGTAAGAAAAGCTACTACCAACAGGAATTTTAGATTTTTATAAAAATATCAGATGCCTCCTTCTTATATGCAGTCTGAGAGGACTGAACCGGGCTTGTTGCACCACATACTGGAATACTGCAAATAGAAAGTAGAAAGGGAAACATTCCAGAAATAGGGACAGGTGTCCTCAAGTCATACCCTTCTCTTTCATAATGCTTCATCCTTTTATCTTTCTGGAACACTGAGGTCTGTTTAGATACTGGAATTTTCTAGGATGATTTGGTCTTGGTATGGCCAGAGCTTTTATTAAATTCTTAATGTAAGTGAAAAAATACTTCTTTTCCTCAAAGTAAACATGCACTAAAATACTAAATGCAAAGAAAATGAAGACATAGGCATAGGAGAAGCCCCCCCTTTTGGAAAAAGGTCCAGTGAAGAGATTTCGTTCCAGTCCACTCTGTTGGGGAAGGATGGTTGAAGCCACCCCAAATGGAAAGTGACATCAGAAGTACATACTAGTAAAGCACTGTTCACCCAGTCACTGAGGACCACGTTCCCCAACCTCCACCCACAACTTGGCTTTAGTGGGAATTCCCAGAGCTAAGTATTGGGTTAAATAAAAGGAAATATTTCTCCATGATATAAACACTGCATATGGATTTTGTTACTCAGATCATAGAAAGACTAGAAAAATAATAAATATATATATACAAGTTTAAACATGACACCCTGACAGTGGGTTATTAAGAGAAATTAGACCCATTTAAGCTTTATTATCTAAAGGCAAAAACAAAAATAAAAGCACACAGCCCATGATAACGCTGTCAGAAAGACAATTAGGTTAAATCAAACAATATGACAGTCCACATGTTTGTAGTGATGATGTTAAAGAAACATTTTATTCAATTAAGCTTTTAATGGACTTCAATATGAGAATTTTTTAAATGGACTCAATAAAGCTTTTGTGGATTTTCAAAATTCAAGTATCAAACCAAGTGTAAGTGCAAATTCTATCACGTAGATTCTTTGCAATTAGACTTTCTATACCCTTGGCCTTCGGCTTCATTATGATTGACAATGGTAGCAAGTAGGTATTTCCGCTTAGACTTTCTTTCTTATTCTCAAAAGTACAATCTCTCTCTACTGAAATATGCAACAGAGATGAATTAGTTTTAGTCTAATGAGGTCTCAACTTGAAAGAAGTTAAATAACTATAGCTAATGGTCCTTAGAAATAACAAGGCTTCACCTAGTAATTGGGTTTATAAATTGAACATATAGGCATTAAATGCCTGTAGTGTCTGTAGGCCCAGCTGGGTGTTGCAAGGAAAAAAATGAATGTATGATGATTCCTGATCACAAGATGTTTATAATCTGTTTGAAAATACAGTCACATGCTGAGGATAGGGATGAATGACCACACAAAGGGTTAGGGAACAAAGAACTGTGAAACAATATGGGCTACAAGAGTTCTGGAGAGGGATGATTCATAGGGATGGGAACGCTTGAGAATACCTCTGGGTATCTCACTTGTCAGAGACAAGTGAGCGTTGCTGAAGCAGCAGAATCGCCTGGAGCAAGGAGAACCCTGCAGCGAAGGGCCTTGTCGAGGACCACCGGGGTGAATGTAGGGAATAAGGAGGTCGGTAACTGGCCTTTTGGATTTGAGGTTTCAGTGTGGTAAATATGGAGATAATCTGCAATGTTTTTAAACTCTGGGACTGATCATGCCATATACTTGAGTCATTGAAAATAATTTGGATTTACTCTGTAGGTAGCAGGGAATATTGAAGTTCTTTTTGTTAGAATTACCTACTTTAAGTCAAAATTCCAATCGAAGTCATAAGGGAAATTCAGTCTCTTGCCAGAAAGATGTAGCGATTTAGTGTCCTGTGGGTTAAACAAGGCACACTGAGACCTGCCCTGGGGAAGCAGCTCTTTCACCCCCTTGAATTAGCTAGAGATGAAGAGATGTGCAAACCAGTGGTGCTGGATTCTCAGTGGAACCCAGCATGTGCAGAAACTTACAGCCACCAGCAACAATCTCACTTTACAACCGAAAAGTCCTTGGGGACAAATCTCACGTCTAATTTTAGACTATCCTTAGTTCTCGGTTCAGTGCCTGGTCAGTCACTCCCTATAAATGCCTGTTAATTGACTAAATGAAAATATAGCCCACATTAATAATGTCTCTGGAAATTATGTTAAATGACTGAAGCTATTTTCTATAAGCAATGTGATATAGCATAGAGAAATCAAGGGCTGACAGCAGACAAACTTGACTCAACCTCGTTTTAACAATATGGCATTAGACCAGTTACTTCTCTAAGGAACAGTTTTCTTTTTTGTAAAATAGACGTAACACTGCTAACTTGCAGAGTTTTTGTGAGGACAGACATTTAGAAAACTTGCCTACCTTAGTGTCTGGTGATATAATGTAATAAACAACTCAACCTATGGTACATAGTATTCTGATGTTAGTCTTTTATTAGTCAGTGATTGAAGAATTATAAAGCTAAATAAAATAAAATTATTTTATTATATTTTATTTTATTTATTAATTCTAATAAAATTAGTGCATGATATAAAATTAAAAACAATTTCATATTTTTCATTATTGTTATTTCATATCTTCAAACATCATCTGTCTTATATCAACTTATTATATTTTGCCTAATTAATGTATTGAATATCTACTGTCTTTCACTATAAAATTATGCAAATCTAAAATTCACAGTCTACATTATTATTACAATTAAAATACATGCAGAATTCCTCCATCTTATTATAAATTATAGAACAGAATGAACCTGAAAACTTTTCACTTGCAACCTGCTGGTCTTGTTCACCCTATGCCCTTTGAATTCCAAATGTTCCATTTTCTTGTAAATGTTTTCATATATAAAGCAGAACACCAAGGAGTGTGCTAAGCATACACTTATAGGTGACACTGTAACAAACCTTAATGTTCTAGCTTCATTAGGAAGAGCTGCTATGATCTTATATTTATCTGGCATAGTAGAGGCATTTACATTGATATTTAACTATAATAATTTAGAGTTATATATAGCAATTCACTTTTTCCCCCAGTGTTATCACATACATCATCAGGTTTGGACATTTACCAAATTCACATTACAACATGGCTCCGGTAGCACAGTTTTACAGCCTACAGTAGCTGGTGGCATTATATATTTTAATTACACCCACAAATCATGTCTTTTAAAAAATGCAAAAAAAAAAGTACTTATTGCCTAAAATTGCTTTTGCTAAATGGGGTCTTCTCTGGTTCCATACAAAACGTAAAAATATTTTTTCTATTATCTGTGAAAAATGATGTTGGTAATTTAGTAGGGATTGCATTGAATCTGTAGATCACTTTGGGTAGTATAGACATTTTAACAATGTTGATTCTTCCGATCCACGAGCATGGTATGGTTTTCCACCTGTTTACCTGCTCTGCAATTTCCTTCCTCAGTGTTTCATAGTTCTCCCTGTAGAGGTCTTTTACCTCCTTAGTTAAATATATTCCTAGGTACTTTATTTTCTTTGTTGCTGTTGTGAAGGGTATTGAGTCTTTGATTTGGTTCTCAGTTTAACTGTTATTGGCATATATGAATGCCTCTGATTTGTGTGTATTGATTTTGTATCCTGGGATTTTACTGAATTCATTAATAAAATGTGGTATATGTGTACCATGGAGTACTACTCAGCTATAAGAAACAATGATGATATAGCACCTCTCGTATTTTCCTGGATAGAGCTGGAACCCATTCTACTCAGATAAGTATCCCAAGAATGGAAAAATAAGCACCACATGTACTCACCATCAAATTGGTTTCACTGATCATCACCTAAGAGCACATTTAGGAATAACACCAATTGGGTGTTGGGCAGATGTGGGGGGGGAGGGGATGGGTGTATACATACATACTAAGTGCGATGCACACCATCTGGGGGATGGACATGCTTGAAGCTCTGAATGGGCGGGGGGAAAGGCAATATACGTAACCTAAACTTTTGTACCCCCATAATATGCTGAAATAAAACAAAATAAAATAAAAAAAGTATGCTCACAGTTATTCAAAACGAATTGCATCCATAGTATCAATCAAGTCACACACAACAGTATAAGTACAGTATCTCAGAAAAACAACACAAGCCACAATATTCTCCAGCCTTAATTAGTTCAATTCCACTGAAATGGTTTAGATAAATATGAAATTATCTATTCCTCACCTCTGATCAAGTGTTAGCATTATTTCATGCTATCAGGCCATGTAAGATCTCCCTCTGTAAACATTTTCAACCCAAGGGCACTTACTATCTGTCTGTGTGTCTATCTGCCCACCTCTCTGTGGGCCCATCCATCCAGCCCTGAAGTCCAACAAATAAATATGTCGAGCACCTACTATGTTACAGGCATTCTGCGAGGCTCCAGTGATGCAAATGTTTGCAAGACAGACATTTTCTCTGATTTCAGGTTGCTCACAGACCAGTGGGGAAGACAGAAAATGAGTAAACAGACAAAATAATTGCAAGTTATGATAAGTCTTAAGAAAGAAGCAAGCGAAAGGCTGGTGTGGGATCCACATTAAACAGAGTAGTAAGGCAAGGCTGGTCTGAGAAGACTTCCTCCAAGCGGGGACCAAAAGGAGGAGAAGAGGAGCTTTGTATACTTGGGGTGCGAGAGCTCTTCATAGAGGGACAGCATATGGCAAGAACCCTTGGCCAAGAAATGACCTGGAGTGTTGGAGAAACTGAAAGAAATGCAGCATTTATTTTATTTATTCAACAAATAAATATGTGCAGAATGTTTCACTAGTCTTTGGTTGAAAAGTTCTTTTCTTTTTCTTAATTAAATAGAAAGAAACTGCCTTGATGCATTAATTAAAGTAGAACATTTTGCTCAAGCACATATTTTTGGCTGACCTTCAGCTATTGTAGAAATAGCACTTAAGCAAGCCTTACCAAAATGATTAAATGAATAAAAGATAAAAGTACTTAAGATGGGAGAGGAGAATATTATTTCTACCCATTTCTTCAAAGAATCTTGCAAAACTATTAACACCATACTTTGAAATTACATATTCTTTGTGTAAAAGAAATGAATTAAATTTTTCATGAAAAAAAGCTTCATTTCAGGCTTGAGATCAGTCAGAGGCAAGGAAAAATAACTAATATTCAAGCAGGAAGTATTTCAAATTAAATGTGTATAAAGAGCAAGAAAATGTGTTTTGCATGCAATCAGTATACTTAATGACTTAACCACAATCAGCTAATGCTTAGCTGAGGAAAATATGCATCATAAAACATGATCCACTTAATTACATTAAGTATTGTTTAATCATTAAACATTAATGAGTAAATCATTACATTGATAACGGAAATAGTATTGACTACTTTAAATATAGTGGTATATTGATTCCATAAATCTGATCCCCTAATTGTACCAACTTATTTGTCCCCAGCTGTGCCACCTCTTTGTGTGTGTGTGTGTGTGTGTGTGTGTGTGTTTGGGTACAAAGTAAATTTTTTGAGGTATTATTATATAGGAAAATAGGAAAGGACCTATCATAACAGCATCAATTTACTTCCACTGACCCACCTTTCAAAAGATACCTCTTTTGAAAGATACAGTAATTCTATAAAAAAAAAATTGATTTAACTATAATGTGATATTCATTAATCATAAGCGTTTTTTCATAGAAATAAATCACTCTACCTCAAACACCAGAAAAGTAACTCAAATTGGTGATTAAGAGTCCTCCAAGGAGTGGGTTAGGTTCCGTTTCTAGAGAGTCTGATTCAGTCAACTCTGGAGTAGAGTCAGAAATCCACATACGTTTCAGACACATGTGGACTACCAGTGGCCTGCACTTTGGGAAACACTGCCTTTCAGAGCCTGGAAAACCTTAGGAAGTGCTTTGAACATACATTGGCCTACGTGCTTGGGAATCTCATCACAGAATGCTTACCATTTAATAAAAACTGACATTCAAAATTGTCGGCTCCTATTTCCTTTTGGCCCATCAAGGTGTGAGAAGTATCTGTCCTTTGCTGACATACTTACACCATAACTAATAAGGAACTATAGTGAGGAGACCCGTCAGATTAGATGACTGAACACTGTTCACACCACGAGCGGAGCTGGAAAATCCTCTACCCTGCTTTACCCAAGGTAAACGTTCAAGTACTGAGTTTCAACATCCCCATCTAAAAGGTTTAATGTAGTGCAATGCATTTTGCACTCAATATTCAATGCATGTTTGCTGAATTGCATTAAGAAAAATAAATTTAATATTGGAAATTACATAGAATTTGCACGCAACAATTAGATGTAAGTGTTTGACTTTAAAAAGAGGCCAAACTTGAAAATATATGGCCAAATTACAGAAACGTCAGCTGCACAGATAAAAATGAAAACAGAGTTTACATGGAGTTTATTGCAAGCTCATTTCTATCTACACTTACGTATGGATTTATCAAAGTATATTATGAGATGTTACTCTAATAAAATTGAAAGCAGAATATAGATTTCCAGACAGTATATACTTAACAAGACACAATCTATTTGCTGACATGTTAACAATAGTTATGAAGATTGCTTCTTCTTGTATCTTTATACTAAGGAAACATTTTAACTTGTAGTAGATATTTAAAGAGTACACCACCACAGTTTTTCAGGGGGCAGGGGGCACACAGCAGGCAGCACAGAGAGGGATTTAGTTCATAAAACTATCTGTAGCTTTTCTGGATTTATTCTTATTATATCACATATGCTTCCTTCTTGACACTTCAACCAAGGAGTCATGCAAGCCTAATAAAAATGACTTAGCAGTAAATTAAATGAAAAAAAATCCAGACATTAATGTTATTTCTAGATGTGCCCTTTAAAAACCCTTACTATGGCCGATTCCAAACACTTAGGCAGATTAGTGGCTGCCAGATGAAGTGTGTAATGCTTGAGGACACAGTCAGGTTTGAGCATGGTTTGCCTTTGAATGATCCTTTCTGTTCACTCACCGTCTTCTGTATAATTAATAGCCACTCTCCCAAATCACATGCCAATTAATGAGATGCACATAAAGGCTTAAAGGTCTGTACTGCAATTCAGTCTTAATGAAAGTCAATATCCTTTTGCCAAGAAAGCTCAGATCACATTTGGCTTTCACAGAAAATTAGGAGGGTTTTTACAGAACCAAATAGTGGCAATGACTGGTAAATATTAGATCTTTTAAATAAATGCCATATTTAGCTAAAAAAAAGAACAGTTAGAATTTACTTTTCAATTTCTACAGAAATAAATTTGTTTTATTATCTTCACAGGATATTTAAAAGTAAACAAGATAAACACATATATGCACATATCATAATTATATCACATATGATACTTTTTAACAAGCATTATGTAATCATTTGGAAAATACTTTTCATTCATATCACTTGATTCCTCTTGCATTAAATATTAACTCTTTAGACTCGTCAAAAGGCTCACCGTTCACTGATTCCATCCTACTTCCTTCACACTCTTTCTACCCTGTATAAATGCGGCATGGGCACATCAAGCCACGGTCTGGGTGATAAGTATATCATTTTTATTTTACAGATGAGGATACTCAGGTCAGTTGAGGAGTGACGTCTGATTTTAGACAAGGGTCTTTGATTATAAGATGACTGTTTTTCTATTACAACCTTGCCACTCTAAATTGGTTATATAAATAGAAGATGGTCAGAATCATTCATTTATTGCCTTCTTAAATTGCTTTAACCAGTAACACTAGACACTCTGAGACCCTACACAAGGAGTCCTTTGACTTTAAGTATAAAGTTACTTACAGTATGCCGAGTGTAGCCAGGACAACTTGGTCATGGGGAAAGAAAATAAAGTCAGGCATTGGCTTCCTTCTTATTGTTACCTCACAGTGACTTTGCCCATTCCCTTTACAAGGCCAGAACGAAACCCATCTCAAGAAAACTCATCCTTAAATAGGTTGATTCTTTCCCTCAAGAAGGCACTGGATAAAATTGGAAATGTTCATGGAACTGCAAAAGCCCCCATTTAGTAAAACTGTGTTGAATTTGTGGGCTGTGATTTTATGGTTATATCTTTGGAATCTTTCAATTTTTGTGCCTTTAAATGTGCTAAAACAAAAATAGAAGTATTGTTTATTATTAAATTGTATTATTTTATTAACATCTTATTTTCCAATTTAATGCTCATAGACCTATGACATGGATCTTATATTGTCCTCACTTTCAGATGAGCACTCAAAGCTTAGAGAGATAAGGGCCATCTGGCAAGTATGTTGAAGAGACAGAATTCAAACTTGTGCAGTGCAGCAAGTTTCACACAATGAACTCCCCGCCTGTTGAACTGTGCACTGAGAAATGAGACATTATTTTCATTCACCAATCATTTACTCTGTTCCTGTTATGCTCAAGGCACTGAATAGATTCCAAAGACAAATTTATTTGGATCAACAGATTAAACAAGAAAAATATTCCACACTTTGCTTCCACTACACAAACACTCCTCGACATTTCAACAGCTATTACTCTCAAATCATTTGGTATTTCTAATACATTTTAAAAAAAAAACTTTTTCTTTAACAGCCTACAATACAAATACAGAATAGTACTCAGAATAAAGCACACTGCTCGAAATGTTAGCACAGAGCTTCATATCTTTGCATGTGTGTACAGAAGTCCCCTTATCAAAATACGTTTTTGATGGACAGACTCCAGAATGTGTGGAACATGAGAAGAGTTATTCAGTCCACTATTTCTCATCTAATAGCTTTTAAAACAAGAATTTAACACCGTGGTCTCACTAACTAAAATGTTATTTTCACCAGCAAATTTAAAAAGAGGCAAATAGTTGATGAACTAATATAACAAAAAAATATTCTCTGGTGACCAAAAACGAGGCATCTCCATAATTCCTTTCCTATTGCTGCAAAGAATAATTACTGAAGAAGAATACATTTGGCAAATGTGAAAAGACAATTATCCTTTATCAAGTATATGTTAGAAATTAGTAACCTCCCCACTATTCCAGCATTCTTTTTGAAATTTATCAATTATCTCATTCAAGGAAAGGTAGGATGGAAACTTTTCTTTAATGGTTCTCAGAAGCCTTGTATTAATATACAGTGTATCTAAATGGAGAAAACTCAAAATGTACTGTATCACCAAAATAGCCTGTGATAACTAAAATCGAAGAGTTCACAAAGAAAACTGCATACAATATTTATTTAACCACAAGGACTGACAGTTAAAGCAAACTTTTGATCAGCTATATGTCAAACAACCTGTATTATAAATAAATGTAATTTTGAAATTCTGCAATAAAATGAAAGAACATGTGACAGTGTCACAGATTTTAAAAGTTGGCAAAGTCCTTAGAATATATCTAGTCAAATTCTGCTAATGTTACAGATGACAAATCTAAGTTCTAAAACATGTTTTGACAAGGTTGAATGGCATTGCAGGCACGCAGAAAACCACTGCATGAGCGAACGCAGTGGGTGCCAGGAGCAGGACAAACACCGATACCCACCAGAAAACTCTCTGCAGCGAGAGCACAGAGAGATTTAGGTCATTTTCTTCTAAAATTTAATTTCAGTGTGACATTTTCAAAAATATATTAAGATTATTAACAAAAGTTTGTATATTAGAGCAATTATATATTGGTGTGTATACACATGGACATAGGAGCTGGATACACAACCATGAACAAAGTAGATTTAAAAAAATTTCCTATCATGACTTCATAGTCTATGGATTTTCTAAAAGAATAATCATAATCATAGTCACTTAAATCTTCAATGAGATGAGAGCTATTACCTTTAACTAAAAAGACACAGTTATAACAGAAATATATGTATCAGCAGAGATGTTTCTTGGCAGGTGTGTGGCCTGGCAGCCTGACAGCTGGTGGTACCTGCCACCCACCTTTGATTCCTTCACCACACACACACACACACACATGCCCACATGCATTCACACACATATACATGCTCTCACCACACATACCAATACACACACAGATTCAACACACACACATGCACATTCCTCTCCTATTGTGCAGCCGCCAGCAGTGGCATCTTTCAACCTACAGCCAAGAAAATACTCAGTACCCTGATAACAAAGTAAAAGGTCCGGAAGACAGGGGCCACCACAGTTCACTGTGTTTGGACTGCTACTAAGGTAGATACCCACACAGCATTCTCATAAGGCACTTAAGATGTTTTTTAATTAAAAATAAATAAAAGTTTAAATTGGTAGAAATGAAAGGCTGTACATGATTCAACCTTATACATGATTCAACCTATATATTGTTAGCAGACTAAATATATTGTAATAATATATCTGTGTTTGAATGACAGAAAACAGGGAAAGAAAAGGAAAGATCACTTTGTATGGAACCAGAGAAGACCCCCTATAGCCAAAGCAAAAGAACAAACTGAGAGGTATCAATCTACCAGACTTCAAGCTGTACTACAAGGATATAGAAACTAAAACAGCATGGTACTGGCACAAGAACAGAGACATAGACCTTTGGAACAGGACTGAGAATCCAGAGATGAAACCATCCGCATATTGTCATCTAATCTTTGACAGAGCAGACAAAAATATACACTGGGCAAAAGAATCACTTTTCAACAAATGGTGCTGGGAAAACTGGATAGCTACATGCAGAAGATGGAAACTGGATCCCCACCTCTCACCTCTTACAAAAATCAATTCTAGATGGATAACAGACTTAAACATAAGGCATGAAACCTTAAGAATCCTAGAAGAAAATGTAGGGAAGACTCTTTCAGACATTGGCCTAAGCAAAGAATTTATGAGGAAGACCCCCAAAGCAATCACAGAAGCTACAAAAATAAATAAATGGGACATGATCAAATTAAAAAGCTTTCGTACAGCCAAGGAAACTATCATTAGAGCAAATAGACAACCTACAGAATGGGAGAAAATATTTGCCCTCTACACACTTGACAAAGGGCTGATAACAATAATCTATTTAGAACTCAAAAAAATCAACAAGAAAAAAATCAAACAACCCCATCAATAAATGGGCAAAGGACATGAACAGAAACTTTTCAAAAGAAGACAGAATAATGGCCAGCAAACATATAAAAAAATGCTCAACATCTTTAATCATCAGGGAAATGCAAATCAAAATCACAATGAGATATCACCTAACTCCAGTAAGATTGGCCTTTATCAAAAAATCCCAAAGCAACAAATGCTGGTGAGGATGTGGAGAGACAGGAACACTCTTACACTGCTGGTGGGACTGCAAATTAGTCCAACCTCTGTGGAAAAGAATTTGGAGATACCTCAAAGAGCTACAAGTAGAACTACCATTTGATCCAGGAACAGCACTATTAGGCATCTACCCAAAGGAACAAAAGACATTCTATAATAAGGACATCTGCACTCAAATGCTTATGGCAGCACAATTCACTATTGCAAGGATGTGGAAACAACCCAAGTGCCTCTCAATCCATGAGTGGATTAATAAAATATGGTATATGTATACCATGGAATACTACTCAATTATAAAAAACGATGGTGATCTAGCACCTCTTATATTTTCCTGTATAGAGCTTGAGCCCATCCTCCGAAGTGAGGTATCACAGGAATGGAAGAATAGGCACCACATGTACTCGCCATCAAACTGGCACTGACTGATCAACACTAAGGTGCTCACACGGTAGTAATATTCTTTGGGGGTAGGGGGGTTGGGGGTGGGTAAACTCACAACTAACGGATGCGGTGAGCGTTGTAGCGGGGGAAGGGCACATCTCAAATAATGGTTGGGTTGTGGCAAAGTCATAACATGTAACCAAAATGTTTGCACCCCCATAATTTCCTGAAATTAAAAAAAAAGGAACATTTTGTGTTTTCAGTCACAGCTCTGAAAGTGAAAGAAAAAAGAGGTTTACATTGTCAATAACTTCATAGCTCGAGAGTTTGTACAGGAAGGAATAAAGACTCATCATATTAATTTGAACTTTAAATACACCAGAATTACTAATAACCTGTCTTATGTCAGCAATTAAGAGTATTTCTAGAGTCATTAAGATTCTGTACATACTATTTGCTATACACAGAGGAAAAAATTGTTCTGAATAATTCACTCCTAGACTGTTAAATAGTGGCTGTTGAAATAAGAAGAGATGGAACTGTGTACTGTTTCCAGCTCGGAATCCCAAACAGAAGAGAGACACATAACATTGGCAGGGATGGACCGAGAGCTGGGGGAGTCCTGTGCCTGGATGTACACGTGGGCTATGCTATCCCCTAGCTTCAGGGCAAGTACACAGTTATCCTTTTCTCTTTCCTAGACCACTTCATCTTCTCTTACCTTCTCCCTCCCCAGTTAGGCAAGAGCACAGCTGAAGAACAGAAGATGGCACGGAACAGAAGGTGGCAGGGTGGGAATCCCACCTTATCCAAGGACACACCTGCACTCCTGTGCAAATGTGCACATTCAGGGTCAAGTCAGACCTGCAGTCAGTTACTCTAGGATCACATGGCCAGCAAGCACTGCAGAGTCTCTTCTCCGAAAACAGCTTCCAGCCCACATAGAAAGCCTGGCTCCTGAGAAAGGAGACAGACCATTATCCTATTCGCACCCAGCACAAACTTCCCTGATGCCCACGCAGTGGGCTTGAGGGGGAGGTCACCCACAGTCACCATTCCTGACGCACACACACCCTTCTGAGAGGTGAGGATGTAGAAAGTGAATACCACCGTGACTTGGGAAGTTTTCATCAAAAATGAATTACAGAGCACACGCACGCACACATACACAGGCTTATACACACATGCAACTGCAAATACATACACACATACACATGCACACATATACACACACATAAACACAGTTCTTAGGGTTTTTGTAAAGGAAACAAAAACTGACAGTACATAGGACCTAAGATCAGCTGAACTAATACTGTGGAAGAAAATGAAAATGTGGATTTTCTGAGTCAAATAACATCAGGAACAGTCACATGATGACCAAGGGCAAGTGACGCCCAACAGGAGGTTGCAGACTCTGTACAGTCTGCTCTGGGCCTCCCTCCAAACACAACTAAAGATGGGTAGTTTAACTGCTGAATAGAGGGCTGCATTGTGAAAACAGCTGAAAATTGACTCCTCAATGTCATCTGCTCGTTATTTTCCTACTGTATCACACGTCACTCGTATGTTAATAGTGCACACTGTGACCACAATAGTGTTAGAGGTTATACCAACCCCATGAGGAAAGCACAGAAATTAGACTACGGGGCCACTCGTCATGGCTTTGACACTCAGGTGTCATGGCCAAATCATAACCTTTCACTTAGCTTCTTCATTTACACAAAAATAAATTGAAAAATGGTTGTCATGTATACCTTAAGAATTAAGTGAGCTATCAACCAAGGTAGAAGATGAAAATAGTTTCATAAACATCAAAGGCCATAGAGACATGAGGTATTTGTAATAGCTATTATCCACTTCAAAATAAGGTCATATTTCTCTTTAATAATCAACAGGAGTCTGGCCCTTGTCTCAGAAGAGAGGTTCTCTCTCTCCATCACACCATAGTTTTGATTACAAGTAACAGTCAGTTCTGGTCATTCTGACCTCATCACTACAGCTGAAAACCTGGAAGTCACCTTGATGCTCCTGGAAGCCACCTTGATGTTCCTGGAAGCCACCTTGATGTCCCTGGAAGTCACCTTGAAGTTAGCAGAACACTGGTAGCTGAATGCACAACACAAACTTACCCTCCCTGCCACCCTAAAACTGGCTGCTCTGGAATAGGCTACCAATACCCAAGGTAAGTGCATCTTAGATCACAACCCATGTGTTCTAACCTCTCATAGAGTCAACTGATCCTTCTAGATAATTCCTCTCTTTCTGCTGGAGTTATATTTGAATATAATCTTTGAAGCCAAATTCTGCCAGCAAGTTAATATGTACAAAAAAGGCTGAGTCCAGAAACTTGATCTCACCATCAAAGAGGAGGAGTCAAGATTTCTTTGCTTGACTGGAGAACGGAGGCTGGTGTAGTTGGAGAACAGGAAGCAGGGGGAGTAAGGCGGGGCTGCAAGTGCACACAGGTGTATCAGGTCACGTGGGATCTCACAGGCCATGGCAAGGAATTTGGTCTTCATCTTGTGTAATATGGGAAGCAACCAAAGAGTTTTAGCAGAGGAGTGACAGGTCATGTTTATACTCAGAAAAGATAAATACAGCTGCAAATCGGAGATCAGCCTTGATGACTTAGGGAGCTTTTGTAATGTCTCTGGTAACAGATGATGCTAGCCTAGATGAAGGTGTTTGGAGGGGATAAGAGAGGAAGTAAATATACTGGAGACATCTGGCAGGCAATATCAGCAAGACTTGGGGAAAGATTAAATTCAGGTACTGCGAGAGGAAGAGAGCTCACGGATGACTTAGGTTTCTGATGTTCAGTGGGCTTGGTGGTCGTGCCACTTGCTGAGATCAGCAAAGGTGAGGGTTAGTGTTGAAGGTCATGCATTCAGTCATGGTCCTGTTGAGTTTGACTCCTGATTGGAATGATTCCTTTGATATGGAATAGCTGTTATGGAAGAGGGGAAAAAGTAATTGATAGTGGACATTTTCTAAGAGGGCTAGAGATCTAGGAAATAGAACTCCAAAGCAGGGATTGGTACGAGGTGAGCTGGAACCCTCATATACATAAATAGGGGAACTTGAAAGGGCAGCTTCAGACATAAATATCTTCTTGGTTTTGGCTGAAGGAAGGTGAGAGTTTCCAAATGATGAGTTTTATTTTCTTTTGGATGGAAGAATTAGACTCACCTGTAGAGAATGAAGTAGGCAGTAAAAAAAATGTGAAAATATAGAAAGTTTGAAATAATTCTTGAAAGCTAAAAAAAATATGTTGACCAGAGGAAAAAAAGTACAGTGTTATGCAAATTGAGGTCAGGTGGTGCTTTTATAAGAAAATTAGGGCTTAAAGAGAGTTATGATATAGAGTACACTGTTAATGAAGCTGTGAACCATGGGGTGGAAATCTAAATATCTCTATCTATTTATCTATCTATCTATATGTATGTGTCTCCTGGATCAAAAAGGAAAGGAAGAAACAGACTAATGAAGAGAAAAGTAGGAAATAGTTGAATAATTACACTGAAAGAAAAAAAACTGTGATCAGAGAAGGGGTTATCTGAGGTAGTGTTTAAAATTAAGATAACAGATTTAAACCTAAGGCATGAAACCATAAGAATTCTAGAAGAAAATGTTGGAAAAAACATTTATTAGACATCAGCCTAGGCAAAGAATTTATGAAGAAGATCCCAAAGGCAATCACAGCAATCCCAAAAATGGGACCTGATCAAATTAAAAAGCTTCTGCACAGCCAAGGAAGCAATCATTAGAGTGAATAGACAATCTACGGAATGGGAGAAAATATCTGCATGATATATATCTGATAAAGGGCTGATAACTAAAATTTATAAAGAACTCAAGCAAATCAGCAAGAAAAAAATCAAACAACCCCTAAAAAGTGGTCAAAGGACATGAACAGAAACTTTTCAAAAGAAGACAGAACAACGGCCAACAAACATATGAAAGAATGCTCAACATCTCTAATCATCAGGGAAATGCAAATCAAAAGCACATGAGATATCACTTAACTCCAGTGAGAATGGCTTTAATCAAAAAGGTCCAAAACAAAAAATGTGGATGTGGAGAGAGAGGAACACTCATACACTGCTGGTGGGACAGCAAACTAGTGCAACCTCCATGGAAAGTAGTAGTATGGAGACACCTCAAAGAACAAAAAATAGAACTACCATTTGAGCCAGCAATCCCACTACTGGGTATTTACCCAAAGGAAAAAAAGACATTCTATAAAAAAGACATCTGCACTCAAATGTTTATAGTGGCACAATTCATAATTGCAAAGATGTGGAAACAACCCAAGTGCCTATCAATACATGAGTGGATTAATAAAATGTGGTATATTTATGATGTGGAGTACTACTCAGCCATAAAAATATGGTGAACTACCTATTGTATTATACTGGATGGAGCTGGAGCCCATTCTTCTAAGGGAAGTCTCACAAGAATGGAAAACAAACACCACATGTACACACCAATTAAGTTGGTACAAATTGATCAACACCTATGTGAACATATGGAAGTAACATTCACCGGGGATTGGGCATGTGGGAGGGGGGCAGAGGGGATGAGTAAATTCACCCCTAACAGGTGTGGGTGTGAGCTGTCTGGGGGATTCGCACACTTGTAGCTTTGACTCAGGTGGTGCAAAGGCAATTTATGTGACCAGAGTGCTTGTATCCCTGTAATATTCTGAAATAAAAAAGAGAGATAATTTTAAAAAGAAGAAGAAAAGAAAATTATAAACAAAGAGAGATGAGGAAATCCTAGAGCCGTTTAGGGTTTTTGGGTGTCAGAGAAAAATCGCCTGGGCTAAATGTATATTGTGCACAGTGTGCTCAGATATTAAATGAAGGAATAATTACAATTTACCATCATTCCTTAAAAGTGGGTAGTAAGTGATCTGAAATTTTATTCTCAAGTGAAAAGGGTTCAACTTGAAAAATTCACACAATTTTCAGGAATAATTCTCTTTATATTGCTGTGGTTTCACATAAAACTATTTTAAAGAGGTAATAGGCCAAAGTGAACACACTTTTTATACTCTCTTAATTAACACATTTTTATCAGCATTACATACCTTCCTTGCTCTTACTGACTTTATACATTGGAATTAGGGAAGTAAGCATTTTGAGCAACTTTAGCAATGTCAAAAGTACTGAATTTAAAAAGGAAAGGAAGGAAGTAATTACTCCTTTGGTGTATTCCATGCATTAGCTGTAATTTTCCATTGCCCATTTTCTGAAAACTCATGTCTGTACCATTTATGGTGAAAAGCAAGTCAGACTTGCCGCAATCAACCAAACATTCCAATTCAAGTCACTCTGGGAAGAATTTCAACTCAGAACACACTGCAGAAATTTTCTACTGGTTTGATCATATCCACTAGTGGACATAGCATTCAGAATAGCTTGAAAAATAAATTATAATTCGATAACTCAGAAAACTAGACACAAAGTAAAATTACTTCAAGAGTAGTCCTTTATAACACTCTTTCCTATGTATGCTAATATTTGGAGTACAGTGCATAAAAAATGTTTCCAAAAATCCGTTCAATAGATTGCAGAAAAAGTAAAACCTAGCTTACTTCTTGAATAATGAAACAAATTTTTATTTGTAAAAAAAATTTGATTTTTAAAAAATAATAGTATATAAAACAATTGATTTACTGAAACAACGTCAATGCAAAGTTTCAGACTTACCAAAGTATCAGAGATTATTACATTGAGAGTTTTAAAACTTTTAAACAAATAAAACTAATTATAACTAGAGTTGTAATTTAATGTTCTTCTTTACAATTTCCATTTTCTCATGTACTCCAGTAAAATGTTCCAAATCCTTGCTGTCCTCACTGCAGTTGTCTTTTTTAAACAATAAAAAATTTAAATTTCCTGAGCCATTCCATTAGAAAACATATCAATCCTTGAATTTGTTTTTTTAATTAAAAAATGTACCGAGTACTAAAATCCCAGCATCAATGACCATTTTAAAGAATATCAGGAAATAACTATTTTGGAGACATTGTTTTCACCGTGTTTTGTCTGGCCAAAAATTTTCAAAGATACTCCAAAGTTCGGGAGATCAAACTTCGTTCATTCAACCGTAGTTAGTGAGTGTCTGCTATATGCCAACCCCCACCCACCCTTTTCTGGACAAGGTCAGATGGAGAGGGAAGCCTGTACAGACAGCAGGGTCTCAGGGCCATGCTGGAAAGATGCGCCAGGTGTTTTGGGAACAGCAATATCTCTGTCTGGAGGGTAGGAAAATTCTACTCATAGGGTTCCAGAAAAGTCGTTTCTAACTTCACCAAGTGGTCATCTGTTATCATAAAACAAATTCAGTCTATTCAGAGTTCTCAGGATTAGGGACTTTCTGAAGTTTGTCTGAACAATATATTCAGCACCAGAAGTGCTTAAATTAAACATTCAACACTAATTAACTCTGGGCAATGCAATAATCAAATGTGATGTCAGAGAAATTTTAAAGCACTCTTAGGCCAGGCATGGTGGCTCATGCCTATAATCCTAGCACTCCCGGAGGCCGAGGCAGGAGGATTGCTTGAGCTCAGGAGTTCAAGACCAGTCTGAGCAAGAGTGAGACCCCCATCTCTACTAAAAATAGAAAAAATTAGCTGGGCATGGTGGAGCTCACCTGTAGTCCCAGCTACTCAGGAGGCTGAGGCAGAAGGATCCCTTGAACCCAGGAGTCTGAGGTTGCTGTGAGCAAGGCTGACGCCACGGCACCCTAGCCCAGGCAACAGAGTGAGACTCTGTCTCAGATAAATAAATAAATAAATAAAGTGCTGAAATTTAAAAAGATAGACATCATTTTCGATAATAGGAAAACAGTACCTTAAACTGTAACAAAATGAACATGAAAAGTAAAAACTGTAATTGGAGAAAAATTTCAAATTTATTATAGCTCTCAGCATCTTTCCCACGCTGATGTCATAGAAATCTTAATGCAAAGAAGTCTAAAAATGCTATTTATGGAAAATATTTATAATCTTGCTTCTTTAGCTGCATATTCAAACTGAGTAACAATGAACTCAACTATTCCAGATCATAAATATATGCTTTATTGTTATTCCTCCCTATTTAACAATATTGAAATTGACATGTCTTACATTTTTACATGCAAATTAAGAATTTCTTTGCTCTACTAAATTATAATAAATATGAATGTGAAGAAAATAGAGAATAGAGTACTTGTTTTTAAATTTTTATTCATAGCATCGAAATTTCAAGATACAAATCATAAATCAAAATACAAACTACAATCCCAGAGGTAGCTTTAGGAAATGTGAAAGGAAAATACAAAAGACAACATTCTGGATATGCAAGCAATGTTTTTGCTTAGAAAGCAACTAACAAATTATTATTGGAATATGGTGATGAGATCATCATCTTTCTAGTGTTTTGACCAATATTGTTTACATAGCTACTAAAGATATTGAAAAAACTGAACAAAGATAAATAAAAATTAAAATCTTCTTCACAAGATTAACATCTTAGCACTAACTACCACATTAGCACAGAAATCAGTATATGAAGCAAAATATGGTAATTATCACAAGAGAAAAATAAATATATGAGTGTGCAAATAGACTAAAGTTGAAATGTGAATGAAGAATAGAATTTGCTATGTTTAGCTAACTAATTAAAGTTAACAAGCCATTCATTTAGGTTAATAGGGAAATATTGAGGCCTGTATTTCAGTCTTTCAGAGATTAATATTTATCAATTTTTTGACATTCAAAAATAATCTCTCTGTAAAAGGAATTGCCCCTCATACAATTCACCCATGTAACAAAAAACACTTATACACCCTAAATCTATTGAAATAATAAAAAAAGAAATTGCTTTTCCACCTTCTTTAAAAGAAGGCATTAAACACAGTTTAACTTGCAGATTATGTGACATAATTTGTATTGTTATAATTCCTTCCTCTATTTACTTTTGTCCTCCGGCAGAGGATCTGCTTCTAACTGCACCTCTTTTGTTTTCTTTCCTTTGTTTTAATGAGTAAAGAGACAAGAAATCAACCTTGTTAGAAAAACAGGGAAACTTAAGAATTAATAAAGTACTATATGAAGGATAAGGAATAAAGTTCATACTTTGAAGTCTTTGTGACAGATACGTTGGAATCACAGTGCCTTTATTGGTTTATTTTTAATTCTGCTTTGCAAGTTGAAAATATTAATAATTGTGTATTATTTTGTTGATAAGTAGGATTTCCCTGAACAAAGAACTAGGAGTAAAGTGATATTTAGTGGATAACAAAATAATTCAACAAAATATACAAGTTACAAATAGTTTTAAAATGACCTGGAGAAAGTCGTTCTAATGCAGGTTTGGGGCCAGCCGCTGCACAGCGGCCTCCCTGCCCGCTCAGTCTATGCAATGCTTTTGAGTCCAGTCTTCTCCTTCCTGCACATGGTTCCCAGCATGTGTCCTACTCCAGAGCAAGGCCCAGCAAGAAATAGGCTTAATGGTACATCATTAGAAGAAATCCACCTGGATAACTAGAATAATCAACCAAAACTTTCACCTAAATATGTGCAGACAACCAAGAAGCACCAGATTCCCAAGAAGACATGAGCAAGAAAGAACAGGAAAAGATAGAGAAGAAAACTCAAACACACAAACTAATAACATTCTAATATTCAAGTAGGATGTTGAATATCATTGAAAAATAATTGGATGTTCAGAAAAGAAACAATCAGAGAACATTAAAAATATTTAGAAATTTTAAAGATTGTCAATTTTAAAAATTAACAGAAGGTCTGGAACATAAAGTTGAAAACACTGGACGGGATGTAAACCTGAAAAGGAGGAAAGTGTGAAAGAAAAGCTAAAACGGAGACAGGATCAACACAGCAGACAACAGATCTGACCAACAGGCCTTTTAGCTTCTCCCCTGAATGTTTATAACTTCTTATTGCCTATACCAATGTGGTATTTAGTTTAAAGTTTATTATATTACATTTACTTTTTCACAAAGATTCTCCCTCTTCCCATACAGATTGTGTCATTTCTTCCAGTGTACCCAGTACTTAGCAGATGCTCAATAAATGTCTGTGCTAGTAACGTAAAGCTGAAAAACAGTTAAGAGCAAAAGGTAGTTTATAGAAAATAATTACATTGTTTGCTAAAACAGATAATTTTTATATGTATACACATATATATATACATATATACATATACATGTATATATGTATATGTGTGTGTACATATATATAGGCACATGCAGAATGCTACCTTTGAATTTATTTTCGGATATCATATTTTAAGCAAATTACAAAGTAGTGCCTGCATAGATGGCCAATGGTTTAGACTGGTAGTGTTCTAAGTACAAGGTTCTCCAGAATCTCTCCAGGGCTCGTGCAGAAAAACACTGGGCGGGCCCTGGTCAGGTGGGGCTTTGCCTTCCCCATGCCCTGGCCAGAGTAGTGTGTTTCACAGACTGAATCCTCAGGGAGAAAAATGACTAATTGTTTAGCAGTTATTATCTGCTGAAAATCATACAAAATTACTAGATTTGACTTTAAAATGTGCGAGATTTTAAAATATCCTTAGAATACCCAAGTGTATAATTGTGTGTGTGTGTGTGTGTGTGTGTGTGTGTGTACTATTAATAGTCTAACCATCCTTGAATGGAGGTATATTTTAAAAAATTATTTGCAAAGTTTCCAGGGTACTCTAATACATCTAAATGTTATTTAATAATTAAACAGTATATATATTCTCTGCTTTCTACTTACACCTTTCCAATTGTTTCTAAAAAATCTTAGCCACAGAGAAAACATTATATGTTATTTCATGCACTAACATTGCACATTTGAATTTATGGGAGATTTGACAAAAACTGGGAAAATAATATTGACTCTCAAACTATAGAAAAGACATAAAAATTAAAAATATTATATTCATTTTCTTAGTGCATTTTCTACCTGATCACATTTATTTATATAGACATATGTAGACATATGCTTAAATACAATTACTCATATTGATACTCATTATTAAACAATAAAAGAGTAACTAACAGATATGATGTTTTGGTAGTTAATATAACCCCTATTTAATGTCAAATAGAAAATTTTCATATTTTGTATTAAATTAAAAGTATAGAAACTTTATAGCTTGATATAGTCTCACTTGTTTATTTTTTGCTTTTGTGGCCTGGGCTTTTGGTGTCATATCCAAAAAAATCATCACGAAGACCAAAATCATCACTTAGACCAATGGGGCTTTCCCCTATTTTTATTTCTAGGCGTTTTATGGTTCAGGTCATAACTTTAAGACTTTAATCCATTTTGAGTTGATTTTGTGTATGGTATAAGATAAGGATCCGATTTCACTTCTTTGCATGTGAATATCTAGTTTTCCCAACGCAATTTATTGAAGAGACTGTGCTTTCTCCATTGTGTATTTTTGGTGTCCTTGTCAAAAATTAGTTCACCACATATATTACACTTGGATTTACTTCTGGAATTGCTATTATGCTCCTTTGGTCATTGTGTCTGTTTTTATGCCAACACAGCACTGTTTGATTACTATACTTTTGTAATACAATTTGAAAACAGTAAAAGTTATGCTTCCAGCTTTGTTCTTGTGCTTTAGGCATTCAGGCTCTTTTGTAGTTCCATATAATTTTTAGGATTGCTTTTTTCTATTCCTATGAAAAATGTCATTAGAATTTTGATAGGAATCATACTGAATCTTCAAATTGCTTTCAGTAGTATGGGCATTTTGACAGTATTAATTCTTCCAGTCCATTAACACAGTATGTCTTTCTATTTATTTGTATCTTCTTCAATTTCTTTAATCAATATTTTATAGTTTTTAGTGTATAGATATTTCACCACTTTGATTAAATTTATTCCTAAGTATTTCTTTCTATACTATTGTAAAGGGGATTGTTTTCTTAATTTATTTTTCAGATATTTTGTTAGTGTATAGAAACACAACTGATTTTTGTATATTGATTTTGTATCCTACACTTTACTGAATTTGTTTATTAGCTCTAATAGTTTTTTGCTGGAGGCTTCAGGAATTTTTTTTTAATTTAAATAGATGTAGGGGGTAAAAGTGTTTTTTTGTTTGTTTGTTTGTTTGTTTGTTTTTGTTACATGGCTGAATTGCATAGTGGAGAAGTCTAGGCTTTTAATATACCCATCACCTGCAGAGTGTATATTTTACTCGATAGGTAAATTTTTACCCTGCACTCCCCTCTCACTTTTCCCCTTCTGAGTCTCCAGTGTCCATTAAGTCACTCTGTATGACCATAAATACCCAGTACTTAGCTCCGCTTAAAAGAGAGAACATTCTTATAACTGAGGTAGTTGGTTTTTAGTTCCTAGGTTACTTCACTTAGAAAAATGCCCTTCAGTTCCATTCAAGTTGCTGCAACAGACATTATTTCATTCTTTTTGATGACAGAGTAGTATTCCATGGTGTGTGTGTATAGTTTTTTTTAATCTACTCCTCCACTGGTGGGCACTTAGGTTGGTTCTGTATCTTTGCAATTATGAATTGTGTTGCGATAAATAAATGGGTGCATGTATCTTTTTACTAAAATGGCCGCTTTTCCTTTGGGTAGACCCCTACTAGTGGAATTACTGGATCAAATAGTAGATCTACTTTTAATTCTTTTAGAAATCTCCATACTGTTTTTCATAAAGGTTGTACTAATTTACATTCCCACCAACAGTGTATAAACATTTCCTTTTCATTGCATCCACCCCAGCATCTATTGTTTTATGACTTTTTGATCATGGCCATTCTAACAGGGGTAAGGTGGTATCTATCATGTTGTGGTTTTAATTTGCATTTCTCTAATTATTAGTGATGTTGAGAACTTTTTCATGTTTGTTGACAATTTGTTTCTCTTCTTTTAAAAAATGTCTGTTCATGTCTTTTGCTCATTTTTTAATGGGACTATGCTTTTCTCTTGCTAATTTGCTTGAGTTCCTTATAGATTCTGGATGTTAAGCACTTACCAGTTATTCTTTGTAGGTCTGATAGAATTCGTCTATGAATCCATCTGATCCTGGGCATTATTTTTGTTCAGAGATTTTTTTTCATTACTATTTCAATCTCGCTACTCATTATGCATCTGTTAGGATTTTTATTTCTTCCTGATTGAAGTATGGGAGGTCATTTGTTTCCAAAAATGTATCCATTTCCTCTAGATTTTCTAGTGTATGTGCATACAGGTGTTTGTAGTCATCTCAGAATAATCTTTTAGATTTCTGTGGTATTAGCTGTAATGTCTTCTTTTTCATTTCTGATGGATCTTATTTGAATCCACTTCTTTTCTTGGTTAATCCAGCTAGTGGTCTGTATATTTTATTTATCTTTTCAAAGAACCAACTTTTCATTTCATTGATCCTTTGTATTGTCATTTTGGTTTCAGTTTCATTTAGTTCTGCTCTTACTTTTGTCATTTCTTGTCTTTGCTAGCTATGGGTTTTGTCTGTCTTGTTTTTCTACCTCTGTGACATGTGAAATTAGGTTGTTAATTTGTGACCTTTCTGTCTTTTTGATGTAGGCATTTAGTGCTATGAAATTCCCTCTTGACATGGCTTTTACTGTATCCCAGATATTTTGGTGGCTTGTGTCTCCATTGTCATTCAGTTCAAAAAAAAATTGCACTTCCATCTTGATTTCATCAGTGACCCAAACATCGTTCAGCAGCAGCTTGTTTAATTTTCATATATAATATTTGTGTAGTTTTGAGAGTTCCCCCTAGTTTTATTCCACTGTGGTCTGAGAAGATACATGGTGTAATTCCAATTTTATAAAATTTGCTGAGACTTGTTTTTTTGCCTAATATATGGTCTATCTTGGAAAATGCTCTATGTGATGATGAGAAGTATTTATACTCTGCAGTGTTGGGGTATAATGTTCTGTAAATGTCAGTTAGGTCCATTTATTCTAGATTTCCATTTAAGGTCAGTGCTTCTTTGTTAATTTTCTGCCTCAAGGATCTGTCTAGTTCTGTCACTGGAGTGTAAAGGTCCCCCATTTCTATTATATTGCTGTTTATTTCATTTCTTAGGTGTAGTAGTATCTGTTTTATAAATCTGAGAGCTCTGGTGTTAGGTACATATATATTTAGGATTATTATATCTTCTTGTTGACTTGATCCCTTCATCATTCTAAAATTACCATCTTTGTCTTTTTTTACTGTTAATTTAAAGTCAGTTTTATCTGATATGAGAATAGCTACCCCTCACTTTTCATTTCCATTTCCATAGAAGTTTATTCCACCCCTTTACCTTGAGCCTATGCAACTCTTTACGAGTTAAATGGGTTTCTTGGAGACAGAGATATTTGGGTTGTGTTTTTTTACCCATTCTGTCAATCTGTAACTTTTAAGTGGGGCACTAAGACCATTTACTTTCAATGCCAATATTGATAAGTGAGGTACTGTTCTGTCATTATTTTGATTGTTAACAAATTGCTTTACGTTCTCCCTTGTGTTTGTATTACTACTTTATAGGAGCTATGAGCTTTTACTATTCAATGATTTTATATTGGTGATGAGTGACTATTCTTTTTAGTGCTTAGAGTACTCTTGAGCATTTCTTGAAGGGCAGGTTTAGTGGTGACAACTTCCCTTAGTCTTTGCTTTTTTGGGAAAGATTTTATTTCTCCTTCATTTATGAAACTTAGTTTTGCAGGATACAAAATTCTTGGCTGCCAGTTATTCTGTTTAAGAAGACTAAAAATGGGACCCCAATCTCTCCTGACTTATAAAGTTTTTGATGAGAAGTCTGCTATTATACTGATGGGTTTTCCTTTATAAGTTACTTGATAGTTTTGTCTCATAGCTTTTAGTAATTTCCTCCTTGACTTTGACTTTGACCAGACTGATGGTTATGCGCCTTCCGGATGTCCAATTTGGAATGAATCTTCCAGAAGTTCATTGATTTTCTTGCAATTGAATGTCTAAATCTCCAGCAAGACCCGGAAAATTCTCCTCCAATATCTCTCAAATAGATTGTCCAGGACTTTTGCTTTTCTTCTTCTCCCTCATGGATACCTATTATTCTTATGTTTGGGCGTTTGACATAATTCCATATTCCTCAAAGATTTTGTTCCTTTCTCTTCATTCTTTTTTCTTTATTTCTGACTGACTGGATTAATTCAAAGCCTTGCCCTCAAGCTCTGAAATTCTTTCTTTTGCTTGGTTTAGTCTGTTAGGATTTTCCACTGTATTTTGAAATTCTTAATATTACTTTTTCATTTACAGAAGTTCTATTATATTTCTTTTTAAATTATCTATCTCTTTGATGAATTTTTCATTTGTGTTCTGAATGTTTGTTTGTATATTTCTTTATGTTGGTTTTCAACTTTCTTATCAATCCCATTGAACTTACTTACGATCCATCCTTTTTTTTTTTTTTTATTTCAGCATATTATAAAGGTGCAAGAGTTTAGGTTACGTATATTACCCTTGCTTCCCCTGCCCCCTGAATCAGAACCGCAAGTGTGTCCATCCCCTCGATGGTGCGCATCACACTCATTATGCATGTATACAACCATCCCCCCCACCACATCTGACTGACACCCAATTAATGTTATTCCTAAATGTGCTCTTAAGTGATGATCAGTGAAAACAATTTGATGGTGAGTACACGTGGTGCTTGTTTTTCCATTCTTGGGATACTTCACTTAGTAGAATGGATTCCAGCTCTATCCAGAAAAACACAAGAGGTGCTAGATCGCCTTTATTTCTTATAGCTGAGTAGTACTCCATGGTATACATATACCATATTTTCTTAATCCACTCATGTATTGATGGGCACTTGGGTTGTTTCCACATCTTTGCAATTATGAATTGGGCTGCTATAAACATTCGAGTGCAGATGTCTTTATTATAGAATGTCTTTTGTTCTTTTGGGTAGATGCCCAATAATGGGATTGCTGGATCAAATGGTAGGTCTACTTGTATCTGATTAAGGTATCTCCATATTGTTTTCCACAGGGGTTGCACTAGTTTGCAGTCCCACCAGCAGTGTCTGAGTGTTCCTGTCTCTCCGCATCCACGCCAATATGTATTGTTTTGGGACTTTTTGATAAAGGCCATTGTCACTGGAGTTAAGTGATATCTCATTGTGGTTTTGATTTGCATTTCCCTGATAATTAGAGATGTTGAGCATTTTTTCATATGCTTGTTGGCCATTCTTCGGTCTTTTGAAAAATTTCTATTCATATCCTTTGCCCAATTCTTGATAGGGTTTTTTGATTTTTTTCCTGCTGATTTTCCTGAGTTCTAAATAGATTCTAGTTATCAGTCCTTTATTGGATGTGTAGCATGTGACAATTTTTTCCCATTCTGTAGGTTGTCTGTTTGCTCCCATTACAGTTTCTTTGGCTGTGCAGAAGCTTTTTAATTTAATCAGGTCCAATTTATTTATTTTTGTTATTGCTATGATTACCTTTGGAGTCTTGTTCATAAATTCTTTGCCTAGGGCAATGTCTATAAGAGTTTTTCCAACATTTTCTTCTAAAATTCTAATAGTTTCACACTTTAGGTTTAAGTCTGTTATCCACCATGATTTTATTTTTGTGAGAGGTGAAAGCTGTGGGTCCTGTTTCAGTCTTCTACATGTGGCTATCCAGTTTTCCCAGAACCGTTTATTGAATAATGATTCTTTTCCCCATTGTATGTTTTTGTATGCTTTTTCAAAGATTACATGGCTATATGAGGATGGTTTTATATCTGGATTCTCAGTTCTGATCCACTGGTCTGTGTCCCTGCACTTGTGTCAATAACAAGCTTATTTAATAACCACAGCCTTGTAGTATAGTTTGAAGTCTGGCAAATTAATGCCTCCTATTTTGTTCTTAATGCCTAAAATTGCTTTTGCTACACGGGGTCTTTTCTGGTTCCATACAAAACATAAAATTATTTTTTCTATATCTGTGAAAAATGATGTTGGTAATTTAATAGGGATTGCATTGAATCTGTAGATCACTTTGGGTAGTATAGACATTTTAACAATGTTGATTCTTCTGATCCATGAGCATGGTATGGATTTCCACCTGTTTACATTCTTGCGATTTCCCTTCTCAGTGTTTCATAGGTCTCCCTGTAGAGATCTTTTACTTCCGTAGTTAAATGTATTCCTAAGTACTTTGTTTTCTTTGTTGCTGTTGCGAAGGGTATTGAGTCTTTGATTTGGTTCTCAGTTTGACTGTTATTGGCATATATGAAAGCCTCTGATTTGTGTGTATTGATTTTGTATCTTAAGACTTTACTGAATTCATTTATCAATTCCAGGAGTCTCTTGGTTGAATCCCTGGGGTTTCTAGATATAATATCATATCATCAGCAAAGAGTGAGAGTTTGATCTCTTCTTTCCCCATTTGGACACCCTTGATTCTGCTGTCTTGCCTGATAGCTCTCGCAAGGACTTCCAGCACTATGTTGAACAGCCATGGGGACAATGGGCAACCTTGTCTGGTTCCAGTTCTAAGTGGGAATGCTTTCAATTTTTGCCCATTCGGTATGATGTTGGCTGTGGGTTTGTCATATATGGCTTGTATCATTTTTAGGTAGGTCCCATCTATGCCTGTTTTGTTAAGCATTCTTTTCATAAAAGGATGTTAAATTTTGTCAAATGCTTTTTCTGCGTCTATTGAGAGGATCATATGGTCTTTGTTTTTGCTTCTACGTATGTGGTGAATTACATTTATAGATTTGCATATGTTGAACCATTCCTGCATCTCTGGGATGAAGCCCACTTGGTCGTGATGG
>CM052439.1:92236796-92286120 GCA_028533085.1 Varecia variegata
TTTCAATTTTAGTTCTTGATATTGGTCTGTTCAGGAATCTAATTCTTCCTGGTTGACCCTAGGAAGGCTGTGTGTTTCTAAAAATTTGTCCATTTCCTCCACATTTTCCAGTTTGTGTGCATAAAGGTTTTTGTAGAATTCATAGATGATATCTTGTATCCCTGTGGCATCAGTTGTAATTTCTCCTTTCATGTTCCTGATGAAGCTTATTAGAGATTTTTCTTTTCTGCTTTTAGTTAGTCTATTTTAAGACAGGGTCTCACTCTGTCACCCTGCCTGGAGTGCAGTGACATGATCATAGCACACTACAACCTTGGACACCTGGACTCAGACCATCCTCCCACCTCAGATTTCTCAGCAGCTGGGACTACAGACACATGCCACCATGCCCAGCTAATTTTTTTTCTAGAAATGGGGTCTTACTTTGTTGCCAGGCTGGTCTCGAACTCTTTCCCTCAAGTGATCCTCCTGCCTTGGCCGCCCAAAGTGCTAGGATTACAGGAGTGAGGCACCACACCTATCTTCAATCCATATTTTGAATTCTAGAGCTGACATTTCAAAAATTTCGTTTTGGTTAGAGTCCATTGCTGGAAAATTAGTGTGATCCTCTGGGGATGTCAAGAGAGCCTGATTTTTCATATTGCCAGAGTTCTTATAATGGTCTCTTCTCAACTGGAACCTCTTCCGTCAGCTCAAAACAGATAGCTTTGCAGTTCATCTGTTCTCTGCTGCTAAGTGTAGAGGAGAGGTACATCGCCTTTTGGCTTGTACAGGTAGGAACCCACTGTGGTGTTACCTGCAATTCGGGTCAGTTGGACCTTAGACACCTAGGACTATTCAAGTTCCAGTGGTCGTGGACTAGGTTAGGTAATCCTCAGCTCCCAGACTCCTGGATAGTGTGCTTGAGTCCTGGGGGTACCAGACCAAGACTGGACTGGCAAACTTGCCCTCAAACCTCCATAAGTTCAGGCACTGGCTGTGACAATGAGCAGGTTGATCTCCTGCTCAGGAAGAATGCTCAGGCAAGAGAAGGGCAGATGCACTGTGAGCCTGTAGCAGGAGGGGCAGGCCCTTCTTGATGCGCTTAGCAGAGGCAGGCAGTTGTGGGACACACATGTCACTCACACTTCCCTCTCTTGGCAGTGACAATGGGACACAAAAGTGCCCAGATTCCCAGCTCCCACCCTGACCCAGCTGTAGCAGAAGTGGTGGGGGCAGCTCAATCTGCTGTGTGCAGGGCTACCAGTCTGGCTGCAGGCTGTGGCTGAAATTCTCTGACAGGGGAGGTGTGGTTGTGCCAGGAACTTGCCTCCAGGGAGGGTAGGCTCCTCTAGGAAGAGACAGGAAGCTTAGGGAGAGGACTGCTAGCCCCACCCTCCTTCAGTGAAGACAGTAGCTTTAGTACATGGGGAAAATGAAACACTCACTGTGGCTTTTTAAAGGGAAGGGAGTGTGCCCCAAGCTTCATGGAATCCTGGGTGTGATAGGTGCTCTGTCAGAGGCAGACCAGCTGCTCCCAAATGTCCCAGCTTAATCATCCCCTGCAGAACCCTCACCAATCCCAAGTGGAAATGGCCACAGCTGCCTCAGAGGCAGTAGGCAGAGGAGGGGAGTAGGAGAAGAAGGCCCCAAATGGTGGGGAGCTGATGCCTGGGTCCCCTTTGTCCCAAGGGGCCCTCTGACATGCTGCACTGTCCTCTAAGCTGGAAACGGCCTGCCCTGTCTGCCTAAACTCTGGGAGACTCACTCGTCTTCTGGGACCCACCAATCCCCCAAGGCTTCTTATGTCCAAGTGGGTGCTAGGAAGCACTGGCTGTTGATCCTACAATGTAGAGACCCTAGGGACTAGATTCCTGGAGGACAGCTGCAAAAACACTGCCTGTCCTTGAAGAGAGGAGAATGAGCTTCATCCTCCATGCAGAACCCAGGCTCAGTGAGCCGAGTACTATTGTGGGGGTGCACACCCCCCGCAAGCCTGGAACTGGTCGTCCTGCAGCTCACTGGGACTAAATCTCATAATATGAAGCAGAGGCAGCTATATCCACAGAACTGGGTGGTTGGAGGTAGGGATGTGCCCATCTCCATGTCCCTTCTGGACTTCCCAGTTTTAAACTCCCAAAATGGCACCTTGTGCCTGTAACCAGAGATGGTGGGGTCTCCTCCAGGTAAACATTGTGGACAAGATGATGATACAGTACTGGCCCCTCACATGTCAGATCACTGAAGCTTGTAGCAAGGCAGTGGGAATTGTCCTAGGACTAGGTAGGAGAGCTTAGGCCCCCCTGCTCTTCCTTAGCTGGTTAGGGCTTCATCAGCCCAAATTCAGCCCAAGGGTGGGTGCTGCTCAGCTTGAAACTCCCAAACTGGTGTCTTGGGCCTGTGAGCAGAGAGGGTGGGGCCCCTTCCAGGCAAACAGTATGGGAAAGATGCTCAGGGGAGTGCCGTCTGCTTGCGTCCGGGTCTCAAGGCAATCCGTGGCAGGGTAGTGGGAATTGTCCTAGGACTATGTAGGAGAGCTTGGGCTCCCCTTCCCCTCCTCAGTTGGGCAGGGCTGCATCAGCCCAAATTCAGCCTGAGGGCGTTGCTGCCTGGCTTCAAACTCCCATAATGGCACCCTGATCCTGTGGCCAGAGAGGATGGGGCCATTTCAGGCAGGCTGTGCTGGCAGGAAACTGTTGGGAGTGCAGTTTGCTTGAAACTCAGACCCACAGAAGCCGGCAGCATGATGGTGGGCACCATCCCAGATGCATGCTGGAAAGCCTGGTTTCCCCGTCCTACTCCAGCTAGGCAAGGGCTGCAGCCACATGAATCCCAAATTCATCCTGAGGGACGGGTACCGTCTAGTGTCAAACTCACAAAATGGCACCTTGGACATGCAACTAGAAAGGCTGGGGCTCCACCCAGGCAGGTAGCATGGGCAAGAAACTGTGGAAAATGCTGTGCACATGTCTCAGTCACCCACAGCCCACAGCAGGGTGGTGGAGACCTTCCCAGGGGTGTGTGGGAGCACCTGGGCTACTCTGACCCTCCTTAGAACTGTGCAATGGCTACAGGTATGCCCACAGTTTCTCAGTGTCTAGTCTCTCAGAATGGCACCTGGCTCCATCTGCTCTAGACTCAGATGGCTGTATGAGTTTTCTTTCTGGAACAATGTCTCTGTGCAATCTCCAAGCATCTCCCTACATTAAGCCTGAGACCTGCGTGAGTCAGGGAGTATTCTTGTAGCCAAGATCATAAAAGCTCATCTCAGAAAGTGGAGCCCTGGGAGCTTCTCTCTTACTATTTATTTCCCCAGGCCCAGAAACTTCTCATGGCTTTTAGCCAGTCCTGGCTGGGCAAGTTGCCCTGAAGCCTCTCCTTACCCACTTTTGATGCTTCTCATCATTTCCCTGGTGAATCTTAGCATTCTCTTCTAGGCAATCTGTTCAAAATGTGAGAATCTGCTTATTATTATATTTTGGTTTCTCTCTGTGGAGAAGATACATTCTACCTATATGTAAGATCACATAATCTGCAAACAGAGGCAATATTACTTTTTACTTTCCTATTCAGATGATTTTTGTTTCTTTACTTGCCTAATTGCTCTGGCTAGGACTTCCATTTCTATGCTGGATAGAACTGGTGAGAGTGGGCATCCTCTTCTTACTCCTGGTCTTAGAAGAAAAACTTTTAGCTTTTCATCATTAAGTATGTTTGCTGCAGGCTTGTTGTACATGATCTTTATTGTGTTGAGGTACAGTCCTTCTATATGTAATTTGTTGAGAGCTTTTATCATAAAAGGATGTTAAATTTTGACAAATGCTTTTTCTGCAACTATTGATCATATAATTTTTATCCTTCATTTTTCTCTGTTAATATGGTATATCATATTTACTGATTTGCAAAGGTTGAACCATCCTTGCATCCCAGGGATAAATTCTACTTGATCACGGTAATCAAGTAGATTTAAAGTGCTGTTAAATTTGGCTTGCTAGTGTTTTGTTGAGTATTTTTGCATCTATGTTCATTAGGAGTGTCCTCATCTGGCTTTAGTATCGGGATAATGCTGGTCTCATAAAATTAGTTGGTAAGTATTCCCTCTTTTTCAATGTTTTGAAAGAGTTCAAGAAGGATTGGTATTAGTTCTTCTAAAAATGTTTGGTAGAATTCACCAGTGAAGCCATCAGTTCCTGGGTTTTTCTCTGTGGGAAGATTTTTTATTAATGATTCAATCTCGTTATTCATTATCACTCTCCTCAGATTTTCCATTTCTTCTTGATTCAGTCTTCATAGGTTGTATGTTTTTTAGAAATTTATCCATTTCTTCAGTTTATTCAACTTGTTAGTGTGTAATGGTTCATAGTCTCTTATGATCCTTCAGATTTCTGTGGTATTACTTCTAATGTCTCCTCATATTTTCTGATTTTACTTATGTGAGTCTTCTCCCTCTCTCATTATCTCCTTTGTCTAGTTAAGGTTTGTCAATTTTGTTTATTATTTCAGAAAACCAACACTTAGTGTCATCAATCTCTTCTATTGTTTTTCTGGTCTCTATTCCATTTATGTCTGCCCTGATCTTCATTATTTCCTTCTTTCTACTAACTTTGGCCTTAGTTTGTTAATTTTGTTGTAGTTCATTGAGGTGTAAAGTTAAATGTTTTGTTTTTTTTAGATCTTTTTTTCCTTCATGTAGGCATTTGTAGCTATACATTTCCCTCTTAGAACTGCCTTTGCTGCATCCATAAGTTTCCACATGTTGTGTTTCCATTTTTGTTTGTCTAAAGAAATTTTTTTATTTCCCTTTTGACTCATTCTTTGACCCATTGGTTGTTCAGAAGGGTGATTTTTTTTCTACATATTTGGAATTTTCCAATTTTCCTTGTGTTACTGATTTCTAGTTTCATTCCTTTGTATTTGGAAAAGATGTTTGATATGATATGGATCTTCTTAAATTTGTTAGGATTTGTTTTGTGGCCTAACATATGATCTATCCTGCAGAATGTTCTGTGTGTGCTTGAGAAGAATGTGTGTTCTGCTACTCTTAGACAAAATGTTCTATATGTGTAAAGTTTCTGCACAGCAAAAGAAACAATCAAGAAAATGAAAAGGCAACCAAGAGAATGGGAGAAAATATTTGCAAACAATTTATCTGATAAAAGGTTAATATCCATAATATGTAAGAAACTTATACATAACTGAATAGAATAAATACACAAATAATCTGATTCAAAAATGGGCAAAGAATTTGAATACACATTATCCCAAAGAAGACATACAAATGGCCAACAGGTATATGAAAAGGTGCTCAAAATCACTAAACATCAGGGAAGTGCAAATCAAAACCATGAGATTTCACCTCACTCTTGTTAGGATGGCCATTATCAAAAGGTAAAAAAATACCAAGTGTTGGTAAGGATGTGAAGAAAAATAACACTGTTGGTAAAAATATATCTTGGTACAGCTAGCTATTACAGGAAACAGTATGGAGATTCCTCATAAAATTAAAAATAAACTACCATATGATTCACCAATCCCATGTCTGGGTATACATACAAAGGAAATAGAATCACTATCTTTAGAGATATCTGCATATTCACTGTAACATTATTCACAATAGCTATTATATGTAGAAAACCTAGATGTATGTCAATGGATAAATGAATAAAAAAATGTGGTATATACATACAACAGAATCTTATTTAAACTTAGAAGTAGAAAGAAATCCTGCCATTTGCAGCAGCATGGATGAACATGGAGGACATTATGCTAAGCGAAGTAAGCCAGGCACAGAGAGACAAACACCGCATGATCTCACTTACATGTGTAACCTAAAAAAGTTGAACTCATAGAAACATAGAAAGGTGGCTACCCACGTTCAAGCAGTGGGGAAAATGGGAAGATGTTGGTCAAAGGGTCTAAATCTTCAGTTATAAGATGAATATATTTTGGAGACCTAATATGTAGCATGTTGACTATAGCTTTTTTAAAAAGTACAAATAATCCAAATAAAAAGTTCACTTAAATGTATAATCAGGTTTAGGTTGTTAAATTTAAAACATGTACTTTTTAACCTTCTTATCCTACAATTTTAAATTTTGCGTTGGCCTAACTTTAGATAATAATTTCCTTATATGGAGAAATCCTTTTTGGAAATATGCTTCTTCCAAAATCCCCTAAACTGACTTCAATATTATTATTTAAAAAACTGCCATAAAAAGAGAAATTAAAGTTTCTAGAAATGTCTTTTTCTTCCTAAAAGAAAAAAAAAATATGCTACATAACATCAACCCACATATTGAAAGACCAAAGAAATAGCTGGTGAACAAAATAGGAATATTCATAAAGATTAAAAATGCAGCCCTGCACCTTCACTGTACTTCACCTAGTCAAGCTGTGCTTCTATGCTGCTATTCAAGTCACCGTTAAGCGTGGGAGGACAGTTAAAAATAAATTTTGTGGTTAGAATAATATTTTTATAGGTTCACTTCATTAAAAGTCTTGGTCTTTTTCCTCTGAGAGAATCAGAGCTCACATCTACAGAAATTAAACAAAAAAAAAAGTACCAGCAAGTTGAAGAGTTTTTTAAATAACTTATTGGCAAAGTTTGGGAGCTGGTGTTTAATACACCATGGTTGTTCCTTACTCAGAAGAGAAACTAAATCAAAAAACCCACAGCATTTTTACATGGACTACCATCTGCAAGGTATCATGCTAAACACTGTGGGGGATAAAAAATGAGTGAGGAATTCTCAATTTTTATCTACCCATCTCTCCTCCTGTACTGTCCAAAGGAAAAAATCAAAAGTCCCCTCTCTCTCTCTTCTTTCCTGTGTCCTTAACATGTAGCAGAGTTTGTTAAATTTTCCCAAATACTAGTACCCGTAATGGAAGAGGATATGAGATGCATACCCTCAAGGACTTGATGGTATAAGATCAATGCTCACAAGTAATTTCTTTTATGTTAAAATGTAAACATTCCTGCCAATTAGGGATTTAATGTTGTTCCTTAACATAGCCTTATTTCATCATAACTTTCCCCCTCAAAGCTTCAGGCAATGCTGATACTTCAGGAAGCTCTCCCATGGTTGCTCTGTGGCTTTCCTTGGGGTGTCCAGGCCACTTTGAGAGGAACAAACTAGCAACAGGCACATGCGCATGTTCCACATCCCTCCTGTCCCACGGTTTCCTGGTGCCCAGTCCCACCTACAATACCCAGGGCAGAAACTTGCAGAAGGCTTCAGAATGATTCATGGACTTTGAATGTTAGAGTAAGTGGGTATTTAAACTGACATCTGTTTTTACTAAAGCACAAAAGGTCCACCATGTATGCTCATTTCATTTTACAGTCCAGTTAATTTTGGTAGATAAATTCAAAGAAATAAAAAGAAAGTAAGAGGTTTCTTAGTACTGAATATTAGTGTACTAAAACTATCCGTTCGACACCAGCATTTGCTAAGGAAGTGACACAATAATCCTTTCTGTTCCATTCATCTTTTTTTTTTTTTTTTTTTTTTGAGACAGAGTCTCGCTCTGTTGCCCAGGCTAGAGTGAGTGCCGTGGCGTCAGCCTAGCTCACAGCAACCTCAAACTCCTGGGCTTAAGAAATCCTACTGCCTCAGCCTCCCGAGTAGCTGAGACTACAGGCATGCGCCACCATGCCCGGCTAATTTTTTTTTTCTATATATATTTTAGTTGGCCAGATAATTTCTTTCTATTTTTAGTAGAGATGGGGGTCTCGCTCTTGCTCAGGCTGGTCTCGAACTCCTGACCTCGAGCGATCTACCCGCCTCGGCCTCCCAGAGTGCCAGGATTACAGGCGTGAGCCACCGCGCCCGTCCTGTACCATTCATTTTTTAATCAAAAAAACCACCTGTTTTGTCTAAAATATGAACACACACATTGTGCAAGTCATAGACAAAGGAGCCTTTTGCTTTGTTACCCTTACCTGTTTGTATTGTTTTGTTATTTTATAAGCAGCATGCATTACTTTTGTAATTTTGGTGCTGGCTCTTCCTCAGATTAATTTCAGCTGGCCCTTTTCCAAGCACCACAGGAGGAGAAATTGCAGACTTAATTCTGAAGCCCAGGAGAAAATGACAGTTCTGTGACTATCACTTTCTTTTTTTTTTTTTTGAGACAGAGTCTCGCTCTGTTGCCCGGGCTAGAGTGCGTGCCATGGCGTTAGCCTAGCTCACACCAACCTCAAACTCCTGGGCTTAAGCGATTCTACTGCCTCAGCCTCCTGAGTAGCTGGGACTACAGGCATGCGCCACCATGCAGGGCTAATTTTTTCTATATATATTTTAGTTGGCCAGATAATTTCTTTCTATTTTTAGTAGAGACGGGGGTCTCACTCTTGCTCAGGCTGGTCTCGAACTCCTGACCTCGAGCGATCCACCCGCCTCAGCCTCCCAAAGTGCCAGGATTACAGGCGTGAGCCACTGCGCCCAGCCTGTGACTATCACTTGCTAAGTAGACAATCTAAGTTTGATAAGAACCATTGAAGAGCTGCCATTAGCAAAGAGAAGTAACATGGAATAGTGGAAGGATATTCATAAAAAGAGACTTTACTACAACTCTCACACTTGCGTGTTCCCCAGCTCTGTACAACTTGCCTAGCATTTATCTAATTTGGTGAGATTTCTAGTTAATGCTTTCCAAATTTTATGACAGTATTTAATAATTAACCCTAAAAACCTTAAATGATCATTATAATATTCCGTGTGCATGATCTATGCCTCCTTAATACTACCGCTATGTGGTATTATATAATTTAATTCTTCAAAAATTTATTAAAAACTTATATTCTCTAGAGCTCTGAATCAGACCTAATCCCTGTCTGCAAGGCACTTGGACTATCATAATCTATGCTTTATCTAATTTTATCTGCAAGATATTTTTAAAGGAAAAAAATTCTCAAGGATCATGATTATTGATTTAAATTATTTATTACTATGTTAACTAAATATGTACAAACATATCACCAATTACAAAATAGGTAGGCTTATAGTCTACATAAGATAGTTTTATAGATTTTATAGTTTTATAGATTTAATTTACAAAAGAAACACCAACATGGAAAACCACTGAAATTTGGATTGACATTAGTTTTAGCATTAATTTATTGTGACAATTGCTTTTCAATTTGTTTAGGGTATTGCCTTCAATGGCACAGGTTCTTTTGAGTTCAGCATGAATTTATGATCACCATTTGATGAATCAATTCCTCCAAAATTTTCACTGTTTGAAATACTGTAAAACCTTTCTCACTCACAGTGTGCATTCATGATATTCTAATCTTCATTTGGTGCTAACACAGCACGTCTGTATTAGTCTGACTCTCTTTGGCTATCCTTAGCTCGTGATAATGAACAGTCCTATTTAGCTCCGGAAGAGTAAAATAGACACAAATATGAAGACTAACACTTCATGGCAAGGCTCAGTTATAATGGCATCTCACAAATAACTCAGAATATGTTCATGTGCCAATATATGTTATTTAATTCTCATCAAATTTAAAACATAAAATAACTTCTGTGGAACATTTTCAGACCATATGAAGGCAAAAGCCAACTCCCTGAAGTCCAAGAAAACACCCCAGCGGAGACTTTCCACTGGAGGCAGGATGAGTATAAGGGTCAACAGAAGCTAATCTCACAAGCATCCACTAACTATTCGACTCGCAACATGTCATAAGCAAAGAACATTAAATATAAATTCTATCTCCCAAATCCATGATCAAATAAGAGATACTTTTAAACATTCAAATTAAAGTGTGTACTCTCTCCCTGATCTGGTTAGGCAAAACGCAACAATCACAGACTTTGAAGTCAGAGAGATGATTATTTCACCCCCTCTAAGCATCAGTTCCTTTATCTGTAAAATCAAGATAAAAATATACACTCATGGCCATTGTAAAAACTAAACACAGTCACATAGATCAGGTTATGCATGGTGTCTGGTACGATTCTTTTATTCTACCTTATCAGTACTATCTCCTTTGGGAATAAAATTTAAGGATGATTATTTTATATTATTATACCTGAATAAAATCTATATTCAATAATATAAGGTAAATTTATTTAATTCTATTTATAAATTTATTTAATTTTATGAAAGTTGTTAAAAGTTGACAAGTATAATTTTGCAAATATATAATAGTAATTTAGGGGCTAACATAGGAAAATAATGGACTCATTTAAATAAAACAAATTAACAGTGTTCATATAGTGCTGATGAGTGTTTCTGTCTGGTTATCTTCACATGTTACATGGATATTATGAGCTAGTATTCATATTATGAATATTTAAATGGGCTTTGCTATGTCAAAAGTATGTCTCAATAAACCCACCATAAATTGAAAATATCATCAAGTCGAAAATGCATTTACTACACCTAACCTACCAAACATCATAGCTTAGCCTCACCTACCTTCAATGTGCCCAGAACACTTACATTACACTACAGTTGGGCATAATCATCTAAGACAAAGCTCATGTAATTTAGTGAATACTGTATGGAAAGTCAAAAAAGGAATGCTTATGTAGGTACCATCATAAAGTAAAAAAAAAAAGTCAAACTATCATAAGACAGGAACCATGTCTATACAATTATAGACATGTATACTTATATTATTATTTAGGTAAATAAATATATATGTGTATATGTAGTCCATACACTCAAATATACTCTCACATACTATATACTCTCACATACTATATACATACTATATACATACTATATACTCTCACGTACTATATACTCTCACATACTATATACTATACATATATACATACAGTATATATATGTATAAATACATATGCATATATATACACACACACACTTAAGGATAGACATTGCAATATTTTTTATAATAGTGAAATTTTAAAAGCAGACTTTATAAAAACAGGGACAAGGTCAATATTATGTACTTTTCAAAAAATAAAAAGTGCATTCTTATGCCTTGAAGAATCTTCATTGAATTACTAATCTGTGGATTTCTTTTCAGAATATTTTTAAAAGTTAACATAATGTCTAAAGATTATATTCCTAAAAATAGTCCTTGCACAAAAATCTGACATCTTTTTGACAATTACCTCTCTTGAAAAACTTTAATTTCTGAATCACATGTAAGTTATCACTACAAATGTTCAGAATGAGTTCAGTTAGCAAAAGTCAAAAGAAGATTCATCACAGCTTAAACAATATGATGATCAGAAATTCACCTCATATCTGTAGTAAACAAAGAATTCAGTTTGCTGTAAACATAAAGTTAGCAAGATGCCTATTCATGTCCCTTTCGATCTAGAAAATAGGTTTAAGTCTCTTACTTTGCCTTTGTGTACAGACACTCATAGTCCATGTAAGCAATGAGAATATATCCCCATGCTCTCAGGGACTAAGGTGATCCAAACTGGGAAATGGAATTTACAGCATGTCTATGTATTGTCAAGCCTTTAAAGAACTCTTTCAATGGTGTTATAATTTGATTAGCATAATCACTCTAGGATTCTAAGATAATGTATTGAGATAATACTTTTTTTACTAGTTCTATAACTCAGGTAACACACAATGATCCCTAGTGAATAGGAATATCTGCTACTATAATATGAAATAGAATAGTAAGAATTTAAGATATGTCTGAGCATTATGTCTTTATACCCTCAAGCTTTAAGGTCATCTCATCTTGAGACAGTGATTATAAAAAGACTTTCTATGTTAATTAATATTACAGGGTCTGCATGAAAAAGCTATGAGCGTCTTTATTTCCAGCCCATTATCAACCCCAGTGAAGATTATTTATGTCCCAAATGTAAATTTGAACTCACTGAAATAAACTTCACTATATTGCATTAACTCAAAGCATCATTCAGATAGAATAAGACTTTCCATATTCTAAGTCTTCATTTAGCAAAAACCCAGACTTGTATTTTGTCTTTTATTTTTAATCTAAAAATCGTTTATATTCAAACCTAGTAGTGTAACTAAACTTACATTTAGACAAGCAAGTAGCAGGCTTGGTTTTTAATTCAAAACAACTTGTTTTAATATTATGTTATGTGGAAAGAAAAATTCAAAGTATGTAACTTCTAAGTTTGTTTTATTTTTCAAATCATGCACAGAGATAGTCCCTTTTGACAAGAAGATACATCGGTGAATACAGCCTAATGTTCAGAATGACTTGAAGCTCCACAAAAGAAGGCATAGCACCTGATCCTGAAGCACTTACATTCAAGTGGATGAGATAGAAACCAAAAAGAGAGTGCGAGTGAAAGAGAACTCCAAATGAAGACAGATAATTCTTCTACACAGAGAAGAAAGGAAGACTTTGTGGAGGTTTGAAATAGCTCTTGAAGGAAAGTCTACATAACTGGAAAAGGAGAGGACTCCAGACCAAGAGAACAGGTGAGCAAAACCAGAGTCAGAAACGCGTAAGGAATGCGAATGGCCAGGTGGAGCCTGGGGCCGCAAAGCAGGTGTGCGGGCAGCAGGAGAGGGAGCTGTGCAGCAGGCAGCTCTAGGCCGTGTGTTCCATATACATTTTAATTTTTTTTTCTGGACTCCCACTTATGGAGTCCCCCATATAAGATCCTCATATTATATCTGTCAAAGAAGCAAAAAAAAAAAAAAAAAATGGAGCATAGTTATGTCCACGACCTTCCTTGCAGCGAGGGGGCAGAAATCTGACCTGGGATGTCCCCGTCAGACCCACTTGACACAGGAAGCCTGTGACACAGAGAAGCAAAAACAGAGAGACTGCTTCCCTGCAAAAGTGACGACCACTGAGGCAGCCACCTCTGATTTCCAGGAGCAGCAGGGACAGTGTTTCCAAGGCCAGCGTCTGCTGACCACGTCCCGGTGGGTGCCCCGCCGCGGCACCTGACAAGCCACCAGGTGGGAGCCAGGCACAACCCTGGGCCCTGTCCCTGGCAGCCTGGAAGTCAGACTGGTTCTTAGGCTGTGCCAGGACTCTGTGAATTGCCCAAGATCCTTTAATAAATCCTCTTCTATTTAACTTAGCCAGAGGTGGTCTTTTTACTTTCAACCAAGAATCTTGACTGACATGCCACGCAAAATTGCTTGGCCTTTATTTTGTAGGACATGTAGAACCAAAAGTCAACTGGTGGCAAGTTATAATAATTTTCTCCAAATCTAAGTTTGATTTAGAAGTGTTATTTCTTTCTATCCTCTAATAAATTTCAAAAAGTCTATCAAGCTTGACTCAGAATTTGGAACAATATCAATCAAAAGAGTATCCCCATCTTCTTTCTAAGTGTAACAATTTTAGGTTTCCTTTTCCACCCATTCTTCCTTTTTATTCAAGTAATTCCATTTGTGAATAATTGCACTTATGCAGTTATTTGTTATCCTAGTTGTGGATGAATGAACACTGAGACTGGAAACTGTGCCAAATGAATATTTTGTCCAAATGATAGATTGTCAAGGACCAGCCTTTCCATCAGATGTCTGACATGATGGCCACAAGAGTGATGCCTGTCCTCTTTTATTTGGCACAAGAAAGTGAGTGTTCTGAGGTAAGGCCCTGTCGTGAGTCTAATTTAGAGACATAGAATAAAAATATAAATTGCCAAAATTAAACAAAAAATGTCTTTGATCTTATTTCATATTTCATGTATGACTATATGTAACTACAAGGAAGAAAGATAATATGTAATAAGGTAACCCCTCTCATGTTTGTGATCAGAAAGAGAGGCTATTTAAACACCAAAGGGAATGATCAAAACAAAATATTTCAGAAAGTTTACCTCAGAAATATGAATTTGAATACTTAAAATTTCCTCACAATAATAAGACATAAGTGCACAAGCTAAAGAAGGCTGTAACCAAAGAAACTTTATCTTTACAAGAAACGTACTTCCTAGCACAGTAATTAAAATAGCTGTTTTAGTAGTTTATCTTCCTTTTATAGCCCAGCTCTTGGTAGATTCTTTTACAGTGAGGGTCTAATTCTCACCATGACTAGGAATGTCACTGCGTTTTCAGGGCCAGCCTCCCGTGCCTGCCGTGGGACCTACACCTCTTTGGAGCAACCCGTTTCCTCATTGTTTCTCTTCTCTTTTCTCATACCTCATTCATAACAGACCCCTACTGGAAATAAAAAGATGTCACTATTAGTTTTGGAATACGGTATCTATGTTTAATTATCAATTCTACCCAGGACTAGTATTGGGCCCTTTTTTTTGATATACTCCAGGACAAATGAACAAACTGTCCTGAACAAATGAAAAAACAAAAGCTTCCTACCTACCTCTTCAAATATAGAATTACTCCTCTCGAATTTTCCACACACTGCTGCTTCAGTTATCTTCCTAAAAGGGTATTGTAATCACAGAACTTCAGTACTATTGTATTAAATTCAAATGAATTGTTCGGTATTTTACTACATACCTATCTTCTGGCAATAAAACCACCATGTTTGGGTTTTTTTTTTTTTTTTTTCATTTCCTCACATAAAAAAGCACTTTAATTTGCAGTAAATAGAGCATCTGCAGCATTATACATATTAACATATTCTTATCAAGTATAAAAGAGTACAAGGTACTGCCCCCAAATGCGTAATTATATTGCAATAGATAATTATATATTGAACTGAGATAAAGATTTGTATTCTATTTTTTAATCCCATTATTTTCACACATCACTATATCATAGCATTTTTATATTTCATATAATATAAATAAGAAATCATTTTTAGGGCCGGGCACGGTGGCTCATGTCTGTAATCCTAGCACTCCGGGAGGCCGAGGCGGGAGGATCGCTTGAGCTCAGGAGTTCGTGACCAGCCTGAGCAAGAGCAAGACCCCGTCTCTATAAAAACATGAAAAAAAAAAAAAAAGAAATCATTTTTAATGGTTGTCTATAATTCTGTCATATGGATGCACAGTAATTTATTTAACCACTTTCTTATATTGTTTAGGTTGTCTCACATTATAAATATCATTACACACAAATCTAAAATCATCTCTGTCTTCCTTAGGATGAATGACTAAAAGTGACATTGCTAGGTCAAAGGATAGATTACACAAAAGAAACACTGAGAACTTGAAACTAAAATTGAAATTGTAAGTGTCCATTTCATGTGAATATCAAGAAAAAGTGTTAACAGCTGGTGTTTAAGGGTTTCAAAATTAATGTTTTTAATAAATTTAAATGCTAGGCACAGCTTCTAAATAATTCTCCCAAATACATTTAGAATTATAGAAAGAATTCAGAGATGATGTTAAATAAATTTAGGGTTATATAAATCCCATTCCATGGGTACATTTATTATTAACTATTTTTGGAAGTTTTGCTGATTGAATATGCTTAAAATTATGGCTCACTGAATTAAGAAACTGTAAATGACTTTCAGTTTACCTAATTATTCTACACACAAGTAAAATTAAGTATCACATCACTTTAGACTATTTAAAGGATGTTCTTAAAAATAAATACATCAGGTAAACACTTCTGTTACACTCTTCTTTATATAGTTTTTTAAAAATAATATTTACATTTATAAACTTGCCCTTAAAAATCATTCTTTAAATTGGATTTTCCCCAGTTTTACTGAATTGTTAGTCGTGTATTTCCAAGGGAAGGGCCAAAACACGCATAAACAGAAACAGCTGTCATGCTGACCAGACCTGACAGCCTGATTTCAAAACATTCCTCACTCTGCCAGGAAACTGCCCATCTTTCCACTGAATCACACTTTTACAGGACAGGTGGTGGCTATACCTTTGAGGCCATGTAGACTACCAGAGTATGGACCGGATCATTGTGAATCTGCATTCAGCTCTAAGGTTCTTCTCTGACGGTTCGTCAGCCACATCATCCTCCAGTCACAGAGGAGGTTACCATGGCATTGATCATTATATTCTAGTGCTGCTTTGTATATTTTATCACTCTATGCTAAAGATTTTTTTAAATCTGTTATTTCATCTGTCACAGTCTAGTAGCAAAGCCAGGGGATCAGAAAGGCAAGGTGATAAACTGTCCAATGTCAGAAATAATATAAAAATCTAGGTCTCCTCATTCCAGGCAGTCAACATTCCACTATCCCTCCTAATATTCTCTGGTCCATTTGGGTAAAAGTAATCCTTACCGGTTAAAATGTTTAAAGTCATTTACTACCTTAGGACAGAATAAGAGCCTAAGAAATCTCAATACACATTTAAAAAAAAAAAAAAAAAAGGTCTGTTTTAAAAATGGATATTAGTCAGTGTTTTAACTCTAATTCCAAATTAACAAAAGCATTTCCTGGGATACATAGAAACATTACTACATTTAAAATATATGAATTAATACACATGAATCAGAAAGATGTCAACCCAAAGAAGCTGATGGTGGACTTTAGTATTCAAAAGTTGTAAACCATTGATCATTATCAAATCTTAGTTGTTAATGTAGATGTGGTGGTTAAATGTTTGTGTCAATCTGGCTAGGAGATTGTGTCCAGTTTGCTCAAACATCAGTCTAGATGTTGTTGTGTAGGTAATTTTTTAGATGTGATTAACATTTAAATCAGTAGATTCTGAATAAAGCACATTACTCTCCATATTATGGGTTGGCCTCATCCAATCAATTGAAGGACTTAAGGGAAAAGAGTGATGTCCCTAAAGAAGAAGGAATTCTGTCTGCAGACTGCCTTCAGACTTAAGCTCTGATATCAGTTCCTCCTAGAATTTCCAGTCTGCCACCCCGCCCCGCAGATTTTAAACTTCTATCCCCCAGCCCCCGCAATAATGTGAACCAATTCCTTTTTTAAAAAATCCTTTCTCTCTCTCTCTCTTTCTCTCTCTCTCTCTCGCTTTCATATATATAGCTTCTGCTATGAAACCTAGAATGTAAGTATTCAATTTACCTCCCTCTTTTGCAGCTAAGGGGGATTATATGATATAATTTTGATAAGACTATGTAAGCAGAAGTCCATGGGGAGGACTTTTATCCATGCAGAGAAGACTAAATTCATGTCAGGAAAAAGTCTTTCTCCTTCCTACCTGGAACTAGAATTAGATACTTAAAGGTGTCTGAAATCTAAAAGCATGAGAACAAAAGCCAACACTCAAAGCAAAGTAAAAAGATAATAAAAGCATGAGACCATGACGGCATCATTTAACATCACTTAGTTACCCACACATCTGGAAAATGGAAAACCAAAAGCCATGTGGCCAAGTTTTCTGTTTTCTTTAGTCAAGTACATTCTTAAATGACACAATAACTTGTGTAATGTCTGTATACACATCTATCCAAATATCTATAGATCAAATATCTATAGCTGTCAACTGGCAAATATTTGTTTCCTTACAGAAAGGTTAATAAAAAATTTTAATGCAAGTATTAAAAGTCCATGGATAATTTATCAAGCATTTCATGATTTTCTTAATGAAAATGTAGGACAGCAATTATTGAGTGGTTTCTTTTAAGGGGCTTTCATTTAGAGGTATGCTGGAAGAAATTAGCCCTTCCAATCAGTGAAGACACACAAAGCAGAATGAGGACGTCAGTCTGTCCATGGGTACAAAGGGTTGTAGAACAACATAAACAAGAACATAGCCATATTTATAGGCTAGATATATTTTTTAGAAATATATATTTTTAAAATTATTTACAAAGCTATACTAAACAGTTGTTTCCAGTAGATTATTCAAAATGACAACAAAATATTTTTCAGTTAGCATGATATATGAGCCTACAAATGTTGCCATAGGCAGGTTGTAATAAAATCAGAGAGGCTAAGCAGAGGCAATTTAAAATCAACTGGATTGGAAAGACTGATGTGCACTGAACAAGAATTTGAATAAAGCTATTCCCCAAAGGAGATTAAATTAACCTAGTGGCCCCAGCGTTCCCAGAATCCTAAGACCTCAGCTTAATTGGGAGGCTAGAAGAGATGCTCAATCTCCAGTGGTAGGAGAGGATTCTCATTTACACTTGTCATGGTCTCTTTGTGGCTGTCATCTCATCTGTAGTCTTTCCATTTCTTCTACCAACAGATGGACTCTCATGCAGTCTCTGATGCAGTCAGCCCTATGTGGAAAGAATCTCTGTTTTCCTCTTTTGGTGCTGCGACCACCTTATCTACAGCTTTGACCTAGGGAAGGTCAGTCTGACCACCACACCCTCAGGACGTCACCTGCCGCCCATCTTGTCTATTCCTTCTCTATACTTGGGATGTTTACTTACCTACTCTTCCAAGTTAAGATCAACTTCATGAAGCCTTCCAGCCAAAACTTTATTGCCCCAAGTGATGGCTCCTTTTAAACATCTATAGTGTTTTTCTGACTTATCAATTCCATGTCAGTTTCTATGTTACTCATACTCTTATTTGGCTATCTTTTTTCCCCCTAGTTATACTCTTCAAGGAAAAAGGTTATGTGCTTAGAACAAGGCATGGAATCTTATACTTGGTAAGTGCTTCCGGTGCACTCATTCAGATACGGTCTGAAGTCCTGACATTTCCACTGTGTGACTCTGCATTTTGTAGGTGTACTTTTCTAAAGGGGCTCTATGAACCAGCATCCTCATTTCCGTATTCTAGCAACAGCTAAGCACAGGGCTGGCACTCAACACAACACTGCCTGCTATGATAATTATAATAAAGATGCTAATATTCCCATTTAGCCATATAAATCTTCCCAAGGATTTATTAACAACATAAATCAATGTAAAAGACATGCCCAGAAACTAAAAGTTATGAAACACTCATATTAAAAATCTCTGAAACAATAAGGATTTCTACAATGTTGTAGCTGTTTTATTCCCACTATTTATTCCTGAAAAGTTTCTTCTGTGTGTATAACATATATTTCTGTGCAGTAAATGAGAAGTCATCATTCTAATGTAAACTAATTACCAGAAAAAGGAATATTTTCCAGATAAAATAATGACTTCTCAGAATATATCCCAATATGTGAAATTCTAGTGTGATGTGTATGCCCATGTGCACTCTGCTCCTAAATAGTGCAGCTGAAAGAAAAACAATTACTTTAGATAAAACTGACAACCTACATTTTTATTCTTGCCCTGAGGCACAGTAAAAGATACAATTTTCTGTTTCTATTGGAAATGAAAGCTTTATTCTTATATATTTTTCCCATAAACATGTTAAGGACTGAAAGGAAGGTAGCAATTTTGGTCTCTTGCATTCACTCCTAACAGTTCTCTCCTGAAAAGATGAAGTGACCCTTTAGCTCCAACTCTCTAGCAGAAGAGAATGCAAACATTGATGACAGCAGTTCTCCATTCTGGGCCTTTACTGTCTGACCTTTGTCACCTACCTCTTTTCTTTCCAATTTCCTTATGTTGTATATACTTGCACTTGTCTATCCAATCTGACATCATAGTTTTAAAGTAAAAATGAAATGTCATCCTTAGACTTCACAGACAGAATGTCAATGTAATATTTTGAGAAGAATATGGCCTTTGAAATTAAAAAAAAAAAGACAAAACAGAGTTCAAAGCAAGACCCTAACAAATCTCTAGCCGTGTGACTTGGGGAAAGTTAGTAAATTTCTCTGAGCCTGTTTATAGCACAGGGCAAAGGAAACTTCATTTCACTTAATCCCCTTAACAGCTCAGAAAACTATGCTGAAGCACCTAGTACAGAGCTTGTTATGTAACTAATGGTCAATAATTATTGTTATAGCTACATATAAATATAAATCTATTTGATGTTTATTCCTATTATTTTATACACTCAGAAATGTTCAAAAGTTTAGATTATTATTCATCATAAGCATAATAAAATACTAAACATTTCATATATTTCTTAGCATAGTCTTAATTCTATAATGTAAGAGAGTAGAAATTAATAGAATCACACTGAGCTACAGCTCACCATTTAGTCAGGTTGTCTACACTGGTTTTTAAGGTACAATAAGTCCTTGTTCCAATTTCCACTTCCTCCACAAGTTACATAATATTTTAAGTGTTAAAATGATGCAGAGACGCATCTAAATTTACTTCAATTATAACACTCCAAAGAAGCAAAGCTAATCAAAACAGCTCTACAAAATGATGCCAGTGAATTTTTAAATAAAAGAAAATCTATTAGATTCAGATCTAGATTAATTTGGCCAAGTCATATTAATTCCATTATACAGAAAAAAATGACAAATATGAGCTATTAATAACAAAAGCATTTTTCATAATTTTCTAATATTCTAAAATCTGTGACTAATAACCATATAAATTGGCCAATAAGAATCACATAACACTAACATCATTCTTGATTCATTTTGCCTAAGACTTGTGGGAGATAGCTGGTAAACTAGATATCCCCAAAACTCATGCATACAAACTGCAATTTAACATTAGTATGGAGAAATGGAAAAACAAAAAAGGTATTAACCATTCCAGTCCTTTACAAAGAATTTTTTCCATGTAGTGTTTTCAATCACATATCTTCTTTTGGACAAGGAACAAGATGAAAGCAGGAGTTCTTTAGAAAACATAAAATACAAATGTTTTACATAATCAGGAATTGTCAGTATCACTTCTACACAAAATTGATCATTGATTGATTTATACAATAAAACTTGGAAAGCAATGAAATGCATTTTCCTTCAATTATTCACAGACACGTTTTACAACTGTCTGCCAAATTTGATAAAATCAATTTCACTCATTATCAACTGTTTCAAACAATTCTCCAAATGACATACTTGATGAAATAGAACTTTGGTGTAATTCAAACGAGATTTAAGTTTTATAAGTTTTGGATAGTTTAAGTGTGTCTGGCAGCTGAGTTTTGAATCTATGAGCACAGTGTCATGAACATAAAACCTAGTTCATATGACCATTTTTTAAAAGCGTCAGGTTTTCCAAGAAAAGTATAATCAAAATTCATAATGTGTCAAGAATATCAGGATGATGTTGCCATATCTGACAGCTAAGGAATCATTTCAAAAATGGATTGAAGCAAAATAAAACCTGATAATAGCATTGAACACTATAAGCACTAGAAAACAAAGAAATATTAGAGCAATAACTAACAGAAAATGAAAACTAGTTATGATGAAGAAAATTAGAACTTAGTTAAGATAAAGAAAAGACAGAATCTTAATGTTTATTTAAATCAGGCCTTATAGGACCTCATGAAAATATCTACATTTATAGGGTTTGCTTCAAGTAATTTTGTTTTATTATAGAAGTATCATAATTATTTTATAATTATAATTACATATTTTAATTAATACACTACCATTCATTAGATTGCTTAGATTTAAAAAAAAAAACTAATGTATGGCAAATGAGACAAAAAATCAATTTTAATGGATTTAAAATTATTTTTATAACTGACAAGGCATTAAACATTCTATATGCAAAATTTATTGCACTGAATATATAAATATTATGGTAACATATATATCTAAAAGCAAGATTAATCATCAATTACATGGCAATAAAAGGGGAAAAAAAACATTCACAAACACTACTGTAAAATATGTTCTCAGAAGAGCAAATACTGATTAACAAACGTTATTTGATTATCATGGGTCTTTCCATAGACTTTCCAAAGTCAGAAGACATTCTTGCTGATATTTGATTTACCACGTCTTCATAAACCTTTAAAGTTATTTAATAAAAAAGGGAAACCAAGACAAAACGAAGGTCAAATATGAGAAATGAAGACCTTTAAACAACCGTAGGGAAATCGTATGAATCTTAGTATAAGCAATTATATGAGTAGAAAATCAAGGAGGATGGATTTACATATTATGTAGTTAATCTAAGGTTATCTTGCTTAGATTTGTAGCAGAAACACCTACAACTTAATTAATTAAAACACAAAACAAAACTACATGTTCATAAATCCAAAACTCCAGTTTCACAAAAGAAGACAAATATATCGTAAGAGATTTAGAACACTAAACTGAAGTCATTTTTTTTGTCATCTTAGAACACTAAAATAAAGTCATTTATAAAGAAACTTTATAAAATGATTTTATATTAGAAAAATAACCTCTAGGTTTGTCAAATAATATAATGTAAACATACAGTTAGTTGCCTATCGAAAAATATCAATTACATTTTCAAGGGAAATAAAAAGACCTTTAGTCCATGACAAGTAATAATGTATGACAAACTTCCATCCACATGCTTTAGTTAAGTTACCCAAACTTCCATCCATATGCATTAGTTAAGTTAACCCTAATTCAGAAAACTCTACAATGACACAATATGTTGCATTCAAGTTCTTGTAAATCATAGAAGCTCACATTTGCAACTAGAGACTTAATATGCTTTATGCCCATTATTTTCTACTGGCCATTTAGTAACAAAGCATCTCTGTGACTCACTACTGTACCTGCCCTCACAAGATCATGGAGTGATAAATGTTCTACATACATACATGTGTGTATTAATATATGTGTGTATGTATATGTATAAGTGTATATATGTATAAGAAATATTCAGGAAATATAAAATGTGTTCTTAAAATTACAATTTATACCAAGATACCTTTGAAATCACACTACATGTTTCTAAAAAAGCTGAACTCACAGAAACAGAGTGCAGAATGGTGGTTACCAGAAGTCGGAGGCTAGGGTTGAGGAGATGTCGGTCAAAGGATACAAAATTTCAGTTAGACTACAGAAATAATTTCAAGAGATCTACGGTATACCATGGTGATTGCAGTTAATAAAAATATATTGTATACCTGAAATTGCTAAAACAGTATATTTTAAATGTTCTCACCACAAAAAAAAAATGGTATGTGAGGTAATGCATGTTAATCAGCTTGATTTAGCCATTCTACAATGTATACATATATCAAAACATCATGTTGTATGCCACAAATATATACAATTTTTATTTGTAAGTTAAAAAGTAAAACAAAATTTGATTTAAAAAGAACATAAAGCTATAAATAAGGCAAACCACTTAGCTCTTTAAAATCTTTCAAGCCTTCTTGTTTCTCTTATGAAACTTCTCTTCCATCATCCAGCTCCTGTATGTCTGGAATCTCATTCTCATATGACTTAACCTTGAATGTTTATATGTCAACCACATTGGCCTCCTACCAGTACCACACACACCTCAGGACCTTTGCACTTTCTATTTCTGTAGTCTGGCTATTCAACTCTTCCTGGGTTCATTCTCATGATTTGCCTCTGGGTTCAATTGCCACCTTTTCCCAGAAGCCTTCTCTGGTGCATTTATTGATGTAGCCTCTGCATTTACTCTTTCCAGCCTCATCCTGCTCATTTCTTCTCAGTTCGTGATAATCTAGTTGTTTACTTCTTTATTATACATCTCCATCCAAGAGACCATAAATTCCACAAGGACAGAGAACTCACCTATCGCACCACCTACCAATGTATCTGCTTCCCAGGAGCTACTCAGTAGATGAGGAACAATTAAATGAAACATAGTAAAGAGAGAGAATCATTGGAGGAGTCTGCAACTCTTTGTGAATTATTCTTTTAGCACACTAGAAAGGGTGGGGATTTGCATATTGATTTGAAGATGTGCGAGCAGTCCATTTTCCTCTTGCCCTCCCAGAAATGCAGGCACTTCTTTAAAAATAATCATTCAATTGTTTTGAAGTGTCATCCAGCATTAAAATAAAAAAAGAATGAGGATGACATATGGATACTAACATAAGAATAATCCTAAGAAATAATCCTAATTTTAAAAAGCAGCATTCAGGAACAATGTGTATAATAAGCCACCTCTTGTGAAAAATAAAAACTGAAGGTGGGGGAGATACTATATATACAAATGTGTGTGACATTCCACAGAAACTGTGAAAATATTAAAAAAAAAGTGGTTAGTTGGGGGCGGGGGCGGGGGGGGGGGGGGACTCTCCAGGCAGAATTGAAAGATTTTTCACTGTATGTATATTCATGCATTTTAGCTTTTGAATCATTTTACACTGATGGTTCAAATAACTAAATAAAATTTTAATTTCAAATCATTTACAACAAATTACTAATTTTAATAAATCAAATTTTACAGGAATTAAACTTTTTTATTCTATGGCTATGACATGACTTTTTAAAAATGTTAAACACTAATTGCTTTACCCATGAGTAAAGTTTGCTAAAAACAAATGCATTTATGTTGTCTGAAAATACAATAGATTGGTACCGCTGTCTTCCTAATCTGGGAAAGTTATTCAGCTACATGAGCTTAACTTTTCTACTAAAAAGTTCTTACAAAGGGCTGCAAAATTGTACGTCATCTCTGCCCTCAACTCCCATCTTTTTTCCTCTCTGACCTCACATTTTACAACTCCCCAGTCCCTTACTCAACTCTAGTTTCCCTTGCCTTCTAGCCAGTTCTCCACCTGTCAAGTGCATTTCCCTGGAGATTGTCTACCTACTGCTCCTTGGCTGGAAAGCTTCTCCCTCCGATATCGGCATGGCTCAAATATTATCATCTCAGTGAGGCCTACCTAACCACCCTGTTTAAAACTGCACACCTACCACCTTGCATTCCTTAGCCTTCCTCTACTTATTTATTGTCTTTCTGCACTAGAATATAAGGCAAGGAAGGAGTCTTGTTTGTTTTTTTGACTGCTCCAAGTTCAGCACCTGAAATAGGGCCTGGCATAGTAGATGTTTAATAAGTATTTACTGGGTAAATGAATAATGAGTAAAACCCACGTACCCAAAGCAGAACTTACTCCTCTTAGCCCTCTGCCAATGGTTCAAACACACCTATCACCCAAACTTACTCTTCTTCTCTTATACCCTATCTCTAGGAATGTTTACAGTGAGCCCAAAACCTAGGCCTCACTGTAAACATTCTCCCAGTCCACTCCTACATCTCTAACCAAACTCTAGTCTTGCCAATTCTCTCTCCTCATTAGCTCTTAAGTCCATCTCCTCACTTCCATTTCCGCTGTGACTTCAGACTCATCTCTCACTTGTCTGGGGTGATAGCTAATGGTCATGTGTCACAACCCCAAAGCATCAAAGCCTCCAGTGCAGCCTTCTGTCCTACAGCCATTAGGGAATCTGAACACGGTACTCACTCAGAACTCTCCAAAGCTCGCACTATCTACGGAGTTGATTTTCCACTGTGATTGCTCACTAAAATCACCCAGAAAGATTTTTAACAATGTTATGTACGGGTTCCACTCTAGACCAATCACATTACCTCAGGTGATTCTAATAACTGGTCTCGGCACAACAAAGGAAACAATTAACAGAGTAAAGAGGCAACTTAAGGATTGGGAGAAAATATTTGTAAGTGATACAGCTAATAAAGGATTAAAATGTACAATGTATAAGAAACTGGACCAACTCCACAGAAAGAAAACAAATAATGTGATTAAGAACTAGGCAAAGGATCTGAAGAGACATTTCTCAAAGGAAGACTAATAAATACATGAAAAAATGCTCAACATCACTAATCATTAGGGAGATGTAAATTGAAACCACAATGAAATATCACCTCGTAACTGTCAGAATGGTTATTATCAAAAAGATGAAAGGTAAGTGTTGGTGAGGATATGGAGAAAAGTGAGCCCTTGCCCTCTTGGTGAGAATGTAAATTAGTACAGCCATTATGGAAAACTGAATGGAAGTTTTCCAAAAATTTAAAATAGAACTACCATATAATCCAGCACATCTGCTTCTGAGTATATGTGGAAACAAAATGAATTCAGTACGTCAAAGATATACCTGCACTCCCATGTTTACTGCAGCACTATTCACAACAGCCAAGATACGTAATCAACCTAAGTGTCCATCAACAAATGAATGGATAAAGAAAATACAGTGTGTACACACAGTGGAATACTATTTGGCCTTAAATGAAAGAAGAAATTCTGTCATTTGTGAGAACATGGATGGAACTGGAGAACATTAAGCTAAATGCAATAAGACAAATACGATTGTCTTCCTTATCTGTAGTTTTGCTTTCCGTGGTTTCAATTACCTAAGCTCAAACGTGGTGCAAATATATTAAATGAGAAATTCCAGAAATAAATAATCTGTAAGTTTTAAATTCTGAGTAGCATGATGAAATTTTAAGCCATCTCCCTTATGCCACCCAGAATGTGAATCCTCCCTTTGTCCCGTGCATTCCTGCTACAGACACACCCTGCCCCCAGCCACTGGTTATCAGATCAAATGCTGTGCACCACAGCGCTGGCGCTCCAGGAAGCCTTGTTTTACCACTAATGGCCCCAGAGAGCAAGGGCAGTAATGTTGCCAAAGAGAAGCCATAAAGTGCCTCTTCTAAGTGGAAAGGTAAAAGTTCTGGATTTAATGAGAAAAAAAAAAAATCATATGTTGAGGTCACTAAGCTGTAATGTAGGCATGAATCTTCTATCCATGAAATTGTGAAGAAGGAAAAAGAACTTGGTGCTAGTTTTGCTGACATACCTCAAGCTGTAAAAGTTACAACCATGGTATATGATGATAAATGCTTAGTTAAGTTGGAAAAAGCATTAAATTTGTGGGTGGGAGACATGAAGAGAAACATGTTCCAGTTGATGGCAGTTGGGTCTGGTACCATCCAAGGTGTCAGGCATACACTGGGGGTTTTGGGTGTATCCTTCTCAGATAAGGGGGGACTGCTGCACCACATATTCTCACTTACATGTGGAATCTAAAACAACTGAACTCATAGAACCAGAGAGTAGAATGGTGGTCACCAGCGGCTGTATAAAGTCTCAGTTAGATAGAAGGAATAAGTTTGATTATTATTATGAGATCTATTGCACAGCATGGTAAATAAAGCTAATAATTGAATGCTGTACATTTCAGCATTCCAAGAGAGTAAATATATACAACTGTAATTTGTCAATATATGATAATAAAAATAATAAAAAATTTAAAAAACTGATAGTCCTATAAATCAGTGTTGTTGATAGAATACAAACAGTTCCACTGAAATGCAATTGATTAGCTGATAGCACCTTATGGATAGTGACAGTTTTCCCACTTTCGCATCTATTTGTACATTCATCCCACCATTCCTTACTGCTCACAGGAATGTCTGTCTTTGGATTCTTCTCTGAAACAGTAGTAACATCTTACTTGTTTCTTCACTAATTGATGAAATAAATAACACTTCTAATGTGTATATTTTTGTAAGAATCATGATTTTATCTTTTAAAAAATATATGTTAGCAGAATAAATTCTTTATATGAAAAAAACAGGCCGGGCGCGGTGGCTCACACCTGTAATCCTAGCACTTGGGAGGCCGAGGCGGGCGGATTGTTTGAGCTCAGGAGTTTGAGACCAGCCTGAGCAAGAGCGAGACCCCGTCTCTACTAAAAATAGAAAAAGATGATCTGGCCAACTAAAAATATATATAGAAAAAATTAGCCGGGCATGATGGCGCATGCCTGTAGTCCCAGCTACTAGGGAGGCTGAGGCAGTAGGATCGCTTAAGCCCAGGAGTTTGAGGTTGCTGTGAGCTAGGCTGACGCCACGGCACTCACTGTAGCCCGGGCAACAGAGTGAGACTCTGTCCCAAAAAAAAAAAAAAAAAAAGAAAGAAAAAAACAATCACTGACCTACAGCATACAATCTAAACCTTTGAGCATGGCATGCAAGATCTTTCCTACTCAGGTCCTACCCACAGCTTTTGAGCCTCTTTTCTGCCTCTTGACATGCTAGAACCAAAGACACGACTGTCCAGCATGCCGCCCTTCCACCTTCGCCTGCCCCAGCCTCCCCACTCACCTGGAAACGCCCCTCTGCATCACTTCCAGCTTGGAGGCAGCACTGCATTGTCCTGCTCTCCTGGGGCATTTCTCCCTCACGTTCCTGCCGACCCTGCACTGTCCTCCGGGAGGCAGTCAGCTATGGCAGTGGGCTCAGAAATACTTGCTGAGAATGGATGAAATCAAAGTTGCACGTTGAGTTTTTAAAAAATCTAAAAAGTTGTTGTTTCTGCAATTAGTCACACAGATCAATCTGATATTGTTTTCCTTCAGAGCCCAAATTCTATAAGTCAATGCTAAAGGAATCAAGTCAATAATAGCATTCCATCTATATTTTAAGAACTCATGTTACTCAAATGTAATAAATAAAAACAGCTATAAAACCTTAGGTTGTGCACATGTAAAAATTTATCTTTTTTCTAAGAATGTTTTAAAATCCACCTTGATTTTTTTTTTTTTTTAAAAAGAGTAATATATAAACCATGAAAATCAAAACATAAGAGGGAAGAGACAAGATGGCTGACCAGAGACATCAGCTGCCAGATCATCCCAGCAAGAAGGAAAAGTTTTAGATGAAGAAGAAACAAACAAACAAACATAGATTAGGTATAATTCTGAGTGAAAAGCGCCAGAACCTACCAGAGATTCCACTGGAAGAAGTTACAGAGCAGAACGAGAGGGAGCAAGACATCTGCAGAGGCCAAGCCCCGGGCGGCCTGGAGTCAGGTGGGAAGGGCAGGTGGGGCGTGCTTTCCCCCCTCCCTCCCCTCGCTGGCCGTCAGCAGGCTCCCAAGCTGCTGGACAGCCTTCTACCCTCAGAAGTCCAGCCCCCCAGGGGTCACTTCCTGTCGCCACAAACCCCAGCAGAGACGGCAGGCACCATATTGCTTCTCCAAGCGCCGTGCACCTTGTTCCTCCCCAGGGGGCTTAAGTCCCTCAGTCTGCATCTTGCTAGTTCCCACGCAAACATTGCCCACTCCGGCCCAGACTGCGGGAGCAACGGGGTGCCCATGGGTCCTGGGGAATCTGCGTGACTCCAGAGCCTGGACATTCCGGGCAGGCTGCCTTCCAGAGAGGACAGACAGAGATGACCAGCGTGCTACCTTTACTCCACCCAGGCTCTTTACCTCCCCTGCCCCTCCTCCACCAGTGGCTGCTGAGAGAGATGACCGAGCTGGGGCTCTCAGGAGTGGCTGTTTCCCCTCTCTTGGTGTGTCCACCACACCAAGGCACCCACAGAGAGTGGGGCTCAAACCTTTCCTCTTAAAGACCTGCAGGAGACTAAGGGGTGCTCAGACCGTGAGCTCCCTGCTCACCAGCCCTTCTCAGTGCTGCTTGTCCCGCTACGCCATCAGAGCAAAGCACCCACCGAAGCAGAGGGACATCAAACCTGCTTGAGCACCCCGGGCAACTTGAGATCAGCACACTTCTCCCTGGAACATCAGGGATTGATCTACAGGGACCCACAGGACTCGATAATGTTGCTCAGGGGTGTGGAGGGGAGATCTGTGAACTAATCTCCAGAGGCAATGGAGCCTGCGTGGGCTGAACGGAAACAAGTGCAGCACCGTCTCAGCCACAGCACACAGGAAGGCCGTGCTCTCAGCCCAGACAGACCCTAAACAGGGAGCTCCCAGCCCACAGCACCATGGGGGGGGGGGTGGGCTCATCCAGACTGAACTCCTGCCTGCTGGCAGACCCAGAGGGAGACTGCAGAGCAGGGAAGGAGGAAAAGAGTGAAACCCTCACCATATGGCCAGTTTGTGAATCTCAGATGGTCCCTCCCCTACAAGCAGACTTTCTGGCTGGGTGGGGCCACTTCAGCCCCTCCTTGGCAGCTTTCCCCAGATGCCTGAGAGTGAACCTCTGACCCCTGCCAAAACAGCTTTGCTGAAGCCTGAGGGCAGGCTCACCTGACCCACCCCTGCACAGCCTCACTCCCACCTCCCCCTTTGCTCTGGTGGAGAATTAAGCACTCACCTGGAAGTTACAAGGCCTTACCCACCCCCTGAGGCACTGGAGTCCTACTTCTGAGGACATAGTTCCGGACACAGGTCCTAAACACAACACTTCAGCTTGTTCCTCTGGCAAGTGCCACCTACTGCTATGGAGGTCAATTTGCACAGCTCTTTACAGCAGTTACTAGCTCAATCACACAGAGTATGGTTAATTCTTATTCACGAACACCACCTACTGTCTCGGAGATTAAATTGCCAATACAATTCACACTGTTAAAAAAAACTACAGGGCTGGGGAAAGAGAAAGGATTTCAAAGACCTCCATCCTCCCTCATCAATGAGAGACAGGGAATCTGCCATACACATAGCCCACCGAGGCTATAGCCTACAAACAACTAGCAACCAAGAAAACCACCACACCAAGGATATCTATAACCAAGGCATCAATCCACAACCTAGACTGCCATCAAAGCACCCACAAACAAAGCCAAAGGTTCTAACCCAACATATGCTACAGACACACCTTTACGAGTGTGTGTGGGAGGGAAGCCCCATGTAAACAAAAGAAAATCTAAAAATAAGAAGCAATAGCTTTTGCAGATGACAAGGAATCGGTGAAAGAACTCCAGAAGTATGAAAAATCAGACCAAAAAGACACCCCCAAAGGGGGACAACAGTTCTGTAATAATGCCTAGCAACGAAAATGAATATACTCAAATGACAGATAAAAAGCTGCAAATATGGATTGTAAGGAAATTCAATGGGATACAAGAGAAAATGGAAAACCTACTCAAAGAAACCAGAAAAACAATTCAGGAAATAAATAAAAATTCATTAAATAGATGAACATATTTAAAAAATAAATAAATAAAACTTCTGAAAATGAAAAATTAATTTAAGGAAATACAAAACACAGTGGAAAGTTTTAAGAATAGAATATACCAGGCAGAAGAAAGAATCTCAGAGCTTGAAGATAATTCTTTCAAATTAACTCAGTCAGTCAAAAATAAAGAATAGAGAATTAAGAGGAATGAACAAATCCTACAAGAAATATGAGATTATGTAAAATGGGTAAATATAAGAATCATAGGCATCCTTAGGGTAAAGAAGAAAATGCACAAGGGCTGGAAAAGCTATTTGAGGAAATAATTGAGAAAAACTTCCCTGGTCTTACTAGAGAATTAGACATCCAGGGACAAGAAGCTCAACGAACACCTGAGAGAGTCATTGCAAAGAGGCAATCACCAAGACACATGGTCATCAAATTGGCCAAAGTCAACATGAAAGAGGAACTTCTGTGAGCCATGAGGTGAAAATATGAAGTAACTTACAATGGAAAACCCATGAGGCTGACTGCAGACTTCTCAATGGAGACCTTACAAGGCAGAAGGGATTGGGGTTCCATCTTCAGTCTTCTTAAACCGAACAACTGCCAGCCTAGAATTTTGTATCCTGCAAAACTAAGTTTCATATATGAAGGAGAAATAAAGACTTTTTAGACAAGCAAACACTGAGCAAATTTGTCAAGACCAGACATGCTCTGCAGGAAATACTCAGAGCTGCATTATACTTGAATCAGCACAATATACACTCACCAGTGTAAAACCACCCAAAGGCAAAAGCTCAGAGCTCATAAAATAATAGCACAAGAGGGTAAACAAAGCAATAAGGTACTACCCAACAGGGTGAACAGAACAGCATCCCACATATCAATTCTACTAATTAATGTGAATGGTCTGAATGTCCCACGCAAGAGACATAGGCTGGTTGAATGGTTGAAAAAATACATCTGCTGGTTCCAGGAAACACATCTAACCTACGAGGACTTCTACGGATTCAACATGAAGGGATGGAAAAAAATACTCCATGCAAATGGAAACCAAGAGAAAGTAGGTATAGCTATTCTCATGTCAGATTAAATTGACTTTAAATCAACAATAGTAAAGAAAGACAAAGATGGTCATTATTTAATAGTAAAGGGAGCAATTCAACAAGAAGACATAAGCATCCTAAATATTTATGCATCTAACACATGAGCACCCAGATTCATGAAGAAATCTACTAGATCTAAGGAAAGAGATAAACAGCAGCATTGTAATTGCCAGGGACCTCAACACCCCACTGACAGAACTGGACAGATCATACAAGTGGAAAATAAATAAACACTGGACTTAAACAAAACTTTAGAACAAATGGGCATAATGGACATTTACAGATCATTTTACCCAAAAATTATGAATGTACACACTTCTCATCCGCACATGGAACATTCTCCAAGATTGCTCATCTCTTAGGCCATAAAACATGGCTCAAAGAATTCAAAAAAATGCAATCATACCATGTATCTTCTCAGACATCAGCGGAATAAAACTAGAAATCAACTCTAAGAGAAACACTCAGTTCTACACAAAGTCATGGCAATTAAACAAGCTGCTCCTGAATGATTATCTGATCAATAATGAAATTAATATGGGTATCAAAATATTCCTCAAACTGAACAACAAAGAGGACACAAGCTATCAAAAATTATGGGATTCAGCAAAACCAGTCCTAAGGGGAAAATCAATAGCCTTAAATGCCTACATGAAAAAGAAAGAAATATCACAAATTAACAATATAATGACACATCTCAAGAAACTAGAAAAGAAAAAGCAAACCAAACCCAAAGCCAGCAGAAGAAAATAAATAACTAAGGTTAGAGCAGAACTAAATGAAATGGGAAAATAAAAAAAACAATACAAAGGATCAATAAAACAAAAATTTAGGTCTTAGATAAGATAAACAAAATTGATTGACTTCTTCCTAATTTAACCAGGAATAGAAGAGAAAGGATGAAAATAAGCTCAATAAGAAAGGGAAAAGGAAATATTATAACTGATACCACAGAAATAAAAATATCATCTGTGAATACCATGAAAATCTCTATGCATATAAACTCAAAAATGTAGAGGAAATGGACAAATTCTCGAAAACACACAACCTCCCAAGACTCAATCAGGAAGACATAGAACTCCTAAACAGACCAATAACAAGCAAAATGATTGAAACAGTAACAAAAAGTCGTCCAACAAGAAAAGCGTCAGACCAGATGGATTCACAGCCAAATGTCACCAGACCTAAATACAATAGCAGTATCTATACTGCAGAAATTATTCCATAAAATTGAGAATCAGGAAATCCTCCCCAACTCATAGTACAAAGCCAGTACCTTGATACCAAAGCCAGGAAAGGATACAACAAAAAAAAGATAACTACAGATAGACCAATATCCCTTATGAATATAGACGTAAAAATCCTCAATAAAATACTAGTAAACCAAATTCAAAAAGCACATCAAAAAAATAATTCACCATGACCAAGTGGGCTTCATCCCAGGGATACAAGGATGGTTCAATATATGTAAATTAATAAATGTGATTCACCACATAAACAGAAGCAAAAACAAAGACCATATGATCATCTCAATAGATGCAGAAAAAACATTCAACAAAATTCATCACCATTGAAAGATAAAAGCCCTCAATACACTAGGCATAGAAGGAACATATCTCAAAATTATAAAAGCCATATATGACAAACCCACAGCCAACATCATTTTGAACGGGGAAAAGTTGAAAGCATTCCCACTAAGAACTGGAACAAGACAAGGGTGCCCACTGTCACAACTTCTATTCAACACAGTGCTGAAAGTCCTAGCCAGAGCAATCAGGTAGGAGAAAGAAATAAAGGGTATCCAAATTGGGAAAGAGGTAGTCAAACTATCGTTCTTTGATGATGATATGATGTTATCTCTAGAAAACCCCAAAGATTCCACCAAGAGACCCCTATAATTGATAAAGAAATTCAGAAAAGTCTAAGGCTACAAAATCAATGTACACATATCAGTAGCATTCCTGTACACCAAGAACAGCCAAGCTGAGACTCAAATCAAAGACTCAATACCTTTCACAATAGCTGCAAAGAAAATAAAATACCCAGGAATATATTTAACCAAGGAGGTGACAGATCTCTACAAAGAGAACTATGAATCACTGAGGAAAGAAACTACAAATGATGTAAACAAATGGAAAAACATATCATGCTCATGGATCAACAGAATTAAATTAAGATTTCCATACTACCCAAAGTGATTTACAGATTCAATGCAATCCCCATCAAAATACTTATGTCATATTTCACAGATCTAGAAAAAATAATTCTATTCTTCATTTGGAACCATAATAGAGCCCCAATAATCAAAGCAATCTTAAGCAAAAGGAACAAATCTGGAGGCATCATTTTAACAGACTTCAACCTAGACTACAAGGTCACAGTAACCAAAACAGCAAGATATTGGCACAAAAATAAAGACATAGACCAATGGAACAGAAGAGAGAATCCAGATATAAAACCATCCACATACAGTCAACTCATCTTTGACAAAGCAGACAACAATTACATTGAGGAAAAGAAGCCCTATACAATAAAAATGGTTCTGGGAAAATTGGATAGCCACATGCAGAAGAATGAAACAGGATCAATATCTCACACCATTCACAAAAATTAATTCAAGATGGATAAAATATTTAAATGTAAGGCATGAAACCATAAGAATTCTAGAATAAAATGTAGGAAAAACTCTTCTAGATATTGGCCTAAGCAAAGAATTTATGAAAAATACCCCTATGGCAATAATAGCAACAACAAAAATGAATAAATGGGACTTTATAAAATTAAAAAACTTCTGCAAAGCTAAGGAAATAATCAACAAAACAAACAGACAACCTGCAGAATGGGAGAAAATATTCACAAGCTATACATCTGTTAAAGGGCATAAACCAGAATCTGCAAAAAACTGAAGCAAATCAGCAAAAAAAATCAAACAACCCCATTAAAAAGTGGACAAAATTCATGAATAGAAACTTTTCAAAAGAAGATAGACAAATGGCCAATAAACATATGAAAAAATGCTCAACATCACTAATCATAGGGGAAACTCAAACTAAAGCCACAAGGAGATATCACATTAACCCTGTCAGAACGGCTTTTATTAAAAAGTCCAAAAACAATAGATGCTGGCATGGATGCTGAGAGAAAGGAACACTTATATACTGTTGGTGGGGCTGCAAATTAGTATAACCTCTGTGGAGCACAGTATAGAGATCCTTCAAAGAAGTAAAAGTAAATCTACCATTCAATCCTGCAATCCCACTACCGGGTATCTACCCAAAGGAAAAGAAGTCATTTTATCAAAGACACCTGTACTCAAATGTTTATTACAGCACAATTCGCAATTGCAAAGATGTGGAATCACCCCAAGGACCCATCAATTCATAAGTGGATTAACAAAATGTGGTATATGTATACCATGGAACACTACTGAGCCATAAAAATGATGAATTAATAATGCCTTTTGCAATAATTTGGATGCAACTAGAAACCATTAGCCTAAGTGAAGTATCTAAAGAATGGAAAAAGAAACATCACATTTACTCGCTATTAAATTGGAACTAACCAATGAGCACATGTGCACAGAGTGAAGTAAAATTCAGTGCAAATCAAGCAGGGGGAGTAGGGAGGAGGGGATGGGCAAAAACCTACCTAAGAGGTACAATTTACACCTTCTGGGTTATGGGAACACTTATAGCCCTGACTCAAGCATTACAAAAGCAACATGTAACCAAAAGCATTTGTAAGTCCATAATATTTTGAAATAAAAAAAAAAAAGTCAGAACATGAGGTAACACAGTTATGCATGATGACTTCATATTCATTTTCTTAAAGTCCAGTGATTAGGTCTCTGGAACAGATTGAGTAACAGGACAAAGATAGAAATGCAGAAGTCCTGATTACTCTCCTGTGATTCCAGTTTTAAAAAAAAAAGACTGGATATTTGAATAAGGAAAATTAAGAAACTAATTTACACAGTGGTCTAAATCCTAGAGCCACATGGGAGTCACTGCGGAGTTTTAAACAATACTCACACTGCAGTCCTCACCTGTAAGTGAGAGATTTTGACATAATGGCCCAAGGGTGGGGTCCATCCTCAGAATTTTTTTTTCAAAGTCCCCCAAGGGGACTCCACTGTGCAGTCAGGGCAGACCACTGAATCAACACTCCCTACTACAGCAAAGCCCGTCTTACAAAAAGAAAGCGCATTTAAACCCATTCCAATCAACATTATCCCACTCCTATGGGGCAAAAAGAATATGAATATTGTAAGCTAGAAAATATTAAAAAGAGTTAATACTTATGCAGGGCTTATGATGGATCAAGCATTATTCTAAGGGCTTCGAATACACTGACCTTTCCATTTCTCACAACAACTCTGTAAAGTTCGCACTATTTTATGCCTTTCTGCTTCTGCAAAAATAGCTGGCAGTTGAAGAATGCTTAACACTGCTACACACTATTCCGAATGCTCCTATATGCATTGGCTCATTTAATCCTCAGGACAGTTCTATGAAGTAAGTACTATTATCACACTAGGCCCTCTGTATCCGCAGATGTAGAACCTGCGGATCGAGAGGGCCAACCGTACTATACACCGTTTTATAGAAATGACTTGAGCACCCTCATATTTTGGTATCCAAGGGGGTCCTGGAACCAAGCCTCCTCAGACAGAGGGCTAACTTCAGGATATCCATTCTATAGATTAGAAAACTAAGGCACAGAGAGGTTAAACAACTTTTCTAAGGCCATACAACTAGTGAAGGGAAAAACTGGGTTTTGAAGCCAGATTTAATTAAAAAACAAAATCCTAGTGATTTGTGGTATGCAACAGGCACAAAACATGTTAATAGAAAACAAAGTTACTAAAAATGTCTTTATAGTTCTCCTCTTCAATGGAAAGTAATATAAACAGGAGAAGCAGCTAACTTAAAAAATACTGAAATAAAAATAATTTTATACTAATTCTGAGAGACATACTACTGTTGGACCCAACTGGAGATTTCATGACTGAGAATGGAAAAAAGAATTTAGAAGGATGTCAGAGATGAGAAACCCAGCTCTGTATCCAACGTGAAAGCAAGAGATGGGTTAGCAGCCTGACGCCTCTTCCACGAGGACAAGGCAGGCATGTGTGCTGTTCACTGCCGACAGAAAGCGCTCCGTACATACATTTGAGCAAATGAAATCAGTTAGCTATACAAGATTCACGATGACTGAATTCTAAGCCAGAACATTGGCAATTTATTTGAACACTATATTTTTTCATATTTTATGAAATATATTCTTATACATTAATCTTATTTCATATCAAATTTATTTCTGTATAAGATATTAGATTGTTAAAATAAACTTTTAATTAAATGTTGATTTTTCCATTTTGTTTTATACATACAAATTTCACCTTAAAATTACATTATTATTTATAAAAATAGGCATTTCCAAAAATCATCTCAGTAGCTAGGTGACCACATTTCTAACTGTAAGCCAAGCTGTCTGTAATTCTCTTGGACTTTGTTTCTGCTCAGGTGGCGTGGCCACCCTGTCCTTATCTGGCTGAGACTGAATTCCTCATTCTGTACCTGGCATCTCTCCCCTCTTCTTGATTAGCAAAGCACAACTATAGATCTCCCCATAGTCAACAACACAATAGCTGCACTCTGGGTTCTCACCAGAGAATTTACATATTTAAAACTTCCTGCTGACCAACCTAATATGAAACATTTGAGTGAGACATAATAGCCAAGGAGGGCTCTTTGAAGAGTGTCCTAAATTTTAAAATGAAATCAAGTAAGGCACCAAGCAATGGTATATCTGACCACAATTGCACTGTCTCTAAGTTGAATTCCCTTTGCAGAAATGCCCTTCTGTGTTCCAGCCCCGGCTTCTACTGAAGGGATCCGTAAGAAACATCCTACTGAACCTTGCTATTCTTCTCATTACAGACGTGGTGCTGAGGATGCGATACGCTGCATCTCTCCCAGCCCCTTCTGTTTTATGGGGAAGATTTCTCAGCTCTCAGTATCAAGATAAGTTAGGGTTCTCTTTAATGCCAGGAAAACAGGAGCTTAACATATATATTTATAGTTATATATTTTTGTGCACATTTTATTTTTTCTCTGATTTCTTCACTCTTTTTTTTTTCTCTGCAGGTGAGGTCTTGCTATGTTTCCAAGGATGGCCTTGAACTCCCAGGCTCGAGCGATCCTCCTGCCTCAGCCTCCAGAGTAGGTGGGACTACAGACAGGCACCACCACACCTAGCTGATTTCATCACATTTTAATATTATTTTACTACATATTCTTTTTATTAATATGTATATTTCTTTAAACTATCTCTTTTTTGAGATACAGGAACTCTATAAAGAGCAAATATTAATAGCTTTACAATAAAAACGAATGAAACTGAAAGAGAAAACGAAAAGTTCAGATATCATTGATGGTGAAGAATAAAGGATACAGCTTTCAAAATTACAAATGGTGAATCAACATTTTTAAATCTCAAAAAATTAAGAAATGCATTTTATTCATCTGTTAGTTCCAAAATAGTGCCTGCTGAATATTTTTAAAGTATATTATTTTGATTCAGTTAATTTAGAAACTTGTAACATACTTTCTTTACTATAAATGACCAACACCTTCCCAAGACAGAGGAACCTTAAATGCATATCATGGCTCAAATTGATTTATATGTGGTCAAGTCTCAGCTAGTGTTGTTTAATGGTTGGGACAGTATATAAAATATTAAAATTAGTTTCCATCAATACATGAGTGCATTAATAAAATGTGGTATATGTATACCATGGAGTACTACTTAGCTATAAGAAATAATGGTAATATAGCACCTCTTGTATTTTCCTGGATAGACTTGTAACCCATTCTACTAAGTGAAGTATTCTGAGAATGGAAAAATAAGCAGCACATGTACTCACCATCAAATTGTTTTCACTGATCATCACCTTAGGAATAACATTAATCGGGTGACAGGCAGATGTGGGGGGGAGGGGGACGGGTGTATACCTACATAATGAGTGTGATGTGCCCTGTCTGGGGGATGGACACGCTTGAAGCTCTAATTGGGGGGGCGGGGCAAGGGCAATATACGTAACCTAAACTTTTGTACCCCCATAATATGCTGAAATAAAAAAAAAATGTAACAAAAAAAAGTATTAAAATTGTGAGGAACTGCAAACCCTCAATTTTTCAGTTTACTTAGGTTTCCTATTGTTCAATAATATCAAATATGACTCATGTAACTCAAGACACTCATTTTCTTCTAATGTTAATGAAATTTCTTTAACTGAAATGCCTAATTAAAAGTTACACCTTTGTGCAAAAGGCATGTTATAGTCAAGACAAAATGCAGTATAATCACATAATAGAATATGTTTCTTTGCATTTTAAACACTAATTCACCAGATAGAAAAGAGAGTGAAATAAATGTTTCTCAAAATATAGCTTTTTATACACCAAGAAAAATAAAGTGAAAGTAGGAAACTGACTTGGAACTTCTTTAGAAAATTAAAATATTTGTGATCAATTAAAGAGAAAGAATGTTTAAAGTTTTTAAACTGATAATGAGTATTTATGTTACCATGGAGCTTACTTTAAATTGCCTAGAGGTATCTTCGAAACTTAACAGTTTTCATAATTGTTGAAAATCACCTTCTTGGAAAGTATAAATTGTCAGAATTTAGGTGATAAAGCCATCAGTTATCAAAGAAATGAAGCACCTAAGCCTTCAAATTATGTAAAAAACATACCATGCTTCTCCATCAACTCAGAATGCCATTTCATTGGAACAATGAAGAAAACAGTGTGGCAGAAAAGAAATTTCATGAAATCATTGCATGAGGATTTCATGTGACAAGTGGGATAGGGGTGGGAAGAGTAGGTGTGAGAAGTTCACTGGTTTTAGTAAAGTTAAAAACTAAATGTGACTCAATTGGACCAAAGAAAGATTTTTGAAAGACTGAATTTTAGATCAAAATCCCAGTCTTATACTTTTCCATATATATTAATATACTTTTGAGTCATAAACCATAATCATGATAAAGCAAAATTAACATTAGAAAAGAGGGACGTTCATAAGGAATAGGAAGTAGCTAAGAAGGATGTGCAATAGCCTCATAAAAATCACACACGTACCTTAATCTTAATGAATATGTTCTAAAGAACTTATATCTCATTGAATTTCTTATGGTGTAGTTCCCTTATTTACAGGCTCAGGGAAACACTTGCAGACCATATCCTTTTGTGAAATAATGGAATTTTTTAGGGTGTTTATAGCCTTTAGGAGGCTAAGATTGAATATAAGACATCCTACTGTAAAATTAACTTTTCAAGGAGCTTAACAAAAATCTGTTTAGTCAGATAAAATGGTTTTTTAAATCTACAGAGAAATATTTTTAGCAGCATAAAAATCTGGGTTTTTTTTAAAACAACACAATTGAATGAAATAAAGATACACTTTCTTTGGTTCCATTTTACTGCAAGCATTAAAATGATAAATACAAACTACGCTTAAAATGACTATTAGATGAAATGAAAAATTTCGTCACAGGGAGAAGAACAATCATTGTAATTAAAATTATTTTAATGCTTGAGTATAAGTGATTTTGCTAAAAACAAAAGTAGAAAACAAAACTCCCAATTCTGCTAATACAAACTGAACATGGAAATATAAATAATTTTTAAAAGTGAAGGCTTTCTTGTTATTTACTAAAATCATATCTATAACAAAGACAGTGCAACTGTATTATATGATATACAATTTTAATGGTCAAATTTGAAAAATATTAATTCTTCTGTAATTTAAAGTATTTAAAATATACCTCTCATTCTCACTGGAAAATCGCTTCATTTTCTAAAGTATATTGTCATGAAATTTGCAACATATGGATTATGTGGTTCAAAAGATCAAAACTTTTGTCCATACCTGGGCCAGAGAGTTAAAATAAATGTGCAAGGAGAGCTTGATATACAACAATAGGACATGAAGAGAACTCAAGATTGCCTATCTCTGCTAAAGGCACCAAAAAACAAAACAAAAAAAAATTTAAATACTCTATGTGCCAAATAATGTTTAAGAGCCATATGCAGCCTCCCAAGCTGCCAGATTGCAGCTCTAAAAAAACAGTAGCCAAGTTAGAGCTCAACCAAAAGTGCGATCTTTGCCAACAGGAGATGCCAATAAATTCTAACACTCACAGGGTGAATAGAATAGAATGATTTTTTCATGAAGGTGCTTCATTCAGTTAGTAATCTTTACTTATAAAGTTTGAGGCATAAAGGAGTATAACAACGCAACCCATGAAGTCTGTTGATTAACATCTGCCATATGGCCTCAAAAATTAGGTGCCTCAACCCCAGGTGGGAAAGGGAGACTCTCAATTTGGACTCGCCAAGCTTCCAGGCACACAGAGGACCAGTCTGCCTGGGGCTCACCAGCAGCGAAAGGCACTCTATTCAGGAGAGGCCAGGCCACGTGGGGCCCTAATGTGATTTACTGTCATCTGGGTACACGTCCTGCAACCTTTTGGGATATCAGGGTTAGCCTGTATGAGCATATTAATTTACTGGGAACCTCACGAAAAACAGTGCATATCAAAATACATTTGTAATTTATTTTATCTATCATTAAAGACAGAAGAAAAAAAATAAAAAGTGAGTGGAGAAGACAGAGAGAGAAACAGCAAAACCCAGCAGACAAGACATATTTTCCCAGGCCACCTGGGACCTCATTATTTCCCAGAAGCCCTGGGGTACAGCAGGAGGAGAGCCCAGCTGCTTTGAAAGACAAGCCCCTGGCGTCCTGTGAGCCACTGCAGAGTGGGACAGCACTCACTTCCTTTCCTACTAGAGACTCCAGAGAAACTCAGAAAAAGGAGCCATTGTTCTGGCAACTAATCTAGAAATATATGCAGTAATTTTTTTGTCTATGTAGATCTGTTTGGGATTCTTTAAATATGCACACCAAATAATGACTTGTTAAATAATATTTTCCACACAATCTCCTTAAGATCAGTTATTTAATATGTGCACAGACTGAACCAAATATTGGTAACGCTCTTTTTAAACAGACATCCATGTTCCATAGTAAGTTTTACTAATATTGGATTCCTCATATGTATAAAATACTGCAACATATTGGTTTCTTATTATTTGCCAAAAAACTTAAACTTGAATTCTCTAACTGAAAATTTATTTTTATTTTGGTCCTTTTGATATAAATGAAATACTTACTACTAATAATTAAGTAAAACACATGAATGCATGTTCTATAATATAGTACATGATTTCTATAGCATCAAGACAATAAAAACTAATATCTATTGATAATTTACTATGTGCCACACACTATATTAAGGGCTTTATGTGGATCATTTCATCATTCCACTTAATCTTCCCTGAAATTTCTGAGGTAGATACTATTACAATCTCCACTTTCAGTTGAATTAAACAACGGTTAAAGAAGCAACTTGCAAAATGCAATGAAGCTAATAAGCAGCAGAATGGTGGCTCAAACTCCAACTCAATCCCCGCCCCCATGATAAATGTCTCTCTTTCTCTCTCCCTCCCTCTTTCACAAATTCTCAATTGTATATACAACACAGAGAAAGTAGACTTCAATTTATCAGTAGAGAAGAATGCTAGAAGATTCATTCCTAGATTTTGTAAAACTATAATTATATTCAAGGAAAACTACACATTCTATATATTTTATTTAATAATTTGTCCAATTCTCTTTCTATAAGATCTGCAAGCCTGTTTATTATTTTTAAAAGATAACATTCTTTATCATGAATGTTTCATCTATTCAAACTCAAAAATCATGAACATGCTTCTGCAATAGTACTTTCAACTCTGAAAGAATTTTTATTAGGAGGAAAAACCAAACAAAATCCTGAAATTCATGAAAGGTACAGATAAAGGAAATTTCAAATTTTAAGAAAATTCTGTTGCAGATGGTTCTTTTAAAATAAATATGGAAATAGCATTAATTATCAATTGTATAGCTTTTTCTGTGACCAGGTGTGAAATTTCACCTTCACTGAGGATGCCAACTCAGAGCAGAATAATCTTTCTATATAATATGAACAGTATCATATACGGACACCATTCCCACTAGCACATAATCCAAACTAGAAAGTGACATACAGGATTTGTGTATGTCATACCCTAGTCTGGCTGTGCCCCAATTTATCTACTCAGGTGTCTCATGAAACATAGAACACCCACTAGTATTAAAATTCTTAGACAAAATTTTGTGTATTTATCTTTACTAATTTTATTAACAAATGCTATTTAATATATCTCTTGGTAATACAATTTGCCATTGTTTCTTTACACTACTTTGGAGGTTTTGTATCAAGATTAAATCAATGCTTCCTTTAAATAAATACTGTTTAAATAGCTCCTTTAAAGACAGAAATTCCAAAACAAAGTAAGTTCTATATAATAGCCTAGCAAAAATAAAGTCAACGTTCTACAACATTATTTTTCTGGAAAATATTTTCTAATGGTAGGAAAGATGTTGAAATGATTTCTTTTATGCAGATTCATAAATCAGTGATGTACATGTGTCAGTCTAGGGTCAAAGGCATAGTGAAAAGTTACTGAAAATGATATGTTCACCAAGTTACCACTTGTAAGACTCAGAGTCTCTTTTGTTTGTCTCTTCTTTAACATCAGTTAATAAAAAGATCTAACATTTCACTTATTCTTACAGAGAGGGTACACATCTATGGTAAGTTCTCTTCACACTAACCAGGACAAATACCTATATTATAAATAAAATATTAATCAATTCTTGAACTTGTAGGTCATCTGAGCATATCTGACTCTCCCAGAGCATGTATGGGTAGTATGCTATGTGAGGACTAGAACTTCATAGGAGAATCAACAAGAATTTTGATTTGAAATCTTTGTTAAAATTTAGATGTGATGTTAAGGCAATAAAGTATCAAATAAAACATAATTTCCCATGTTTATTGTTAATTACAAATGAGTTTTTTTTTACTCAGTTATACATAGTAAATGTCTGCCAAATAATGTCTCCATGTAAACAAAATCAACTGAATGTGTTTGCTATACTGAATATTTATTTATTTTTGCCTTTTAATTTTATATCAAATAAATAGACAAATCTTTTTTATTGAATTTATTCTAAGTTACCTACCTTTAACCTATAATATTTTTGCATAAACTTTTATATAAAAGGGTGGTTGTAGGATAGTTTTATAAGAGAAAAATTACTATTATCAAAGTAGATTAGCTATGTGATCATTTTTATTTTTCATAATGCCTATTCCAAATAACTAGTTAACAACAATTTTCAGTTTCCATAGTAAACATACAAAATATTTCCCCAAAGTATAAATACCACTAAGTATAAAAAAGAAGTCAAAATGATTACACTTCTAAAAGAAAAATAAATGGAACTCTGTAACTTTGAGGAACAATGACTTCAAAGAGAATATATTTTCATAAATGTTTCTTCTAAGATAAGTAACATGGAATATTTGAAAAGATAAGCAAATGAATTAAGATATAATTTACAGAGGTACGCACTGGGTAGCTAAAATAATATTTAATTTAAATCATTCAAAAACCAAACTCTACTGAAAACTATAATGCATTATTTAAATGTTAAATCATTTTTTACTAAGATTATCTTTTAGGAAATCTATTTTAAATAAAAGGTTATTTCATTTCAAAATCAATTTCTGAAGGAAAAATATCCCAGAGTATTTCATAAAACTAATTACTACAATAAACAAATAGTTCATATTATTTAAATAATGATTGCTGTTCAGAAAATGGTATAAGGGCAGACATAAACAAATTCTAGTGAACCTGTCAAAAATATTATTCAGCTATATAACACCTTCAAAACTTCTATTTTTTCCAGATAACTCATTCTTTTAGATGCCCAACAAATTATCAAATAGTGATTAAAATTTTGTGAATAAATCTATCATAAGTGATACGTTATTAGTTAACTTTTCCTGTTTTTACAAAATATTTTAAATTTCCACTTCAAAATCTTCAAAGAAACTTCAGATTTTAACTATTTTAAAACAAAGAGATGCCATTACATATCTAACCAAAAAAAAAAAAAAGAAAGAAAGAAAGCACAGTACCAAATGCTAAAAGCTACAGCTGAAGAGAATAAAATTAATCCTTTTCTTAGAGACAGGAGATGGGTACACACGTATAATAAACACTAATAAAACAATTAAAGGGGGAAATAGCATCTTCCACAGATGTGACCATATAAATAAGCTGCTGCTTAAAGTTAACCGTCATGTTAATAACAAAGCTTCAGCCAGGAATTAGACCTAATAAGAAAGGTATCTCCCACAATCACTCTTGTATCCATGAAAGGATGCTACTAGCATTTTCAAGTAAATACAAAGATACAGACAGAATAAATAGAATCGCTGTCCCAGACTGTAAAATGGCATGCACCTGTAATGTGTGAACATTTTCATCACAGCTCAAGGCTTACCTCATAAGACCAGACACACTGAGTCCCACCAAAACGGCGAACACATCTTCCTACTTCCACGTCCTCGTGAGTCGTGTACATTTCTCTAAGGCATTCACCAATATGTGGCACCATCCTCCTGAGAACTTCTCGACTGAAGATCATGCCAGGTCCTCCCATACAGAAGTTCTCCCCAGGCTCCAGCCCCAGCTTTCCAAGCTCTTCAATATTCCCCAGGCCAGTCTGCCCCAGGTAGAGAGGCTTGCTGCTATTCAGGGATCTAAGAAACTCTTCTAACTTATCACCTACAAAGAGAAAGGCAACAATCACTACTTTGCTTTATTTCATAATTATCTATAATGCACACGGTAAAGGAGAGAAATTTCAACATTGTGCTTAAAATCCTCACAAGTCATATAATTGAAAAGAAGAAAAACCTCTCTCAATAGTCTATTATGTTAAAATACTAATTTATAGGTATTAATTAAATCGAAATAAAATTTTATCAAATTCTGGTCCAGGTCATTGCCAAAACTTAAAGTCTAACAATCACCAATCTTTCTGTAAAAGGTGAAAAAATAAGGACAATAAAGACAGTCAGTCATTTTAGCATATTTGAAGTAATAAAAAATTTCCAAAAATATACAGTAATATTAATTATTGATTTTAGCATGGTTTTGGCAGGCTGTTAATATCTAATAAGTATTTTTTCCTGATAATTGATTTAGTTCAGTGCTTTACCATTAACTGAACTTCAATCATATCCAATCCATATAGTTTTAGAGGCTGTTTGAATCAAACCTGTCTTGAAATTTAACTTAGGCACCTTTTAAAAAGAAAATTAGCATTTGTTAAAAATTAGATAATGTAATTGGTTTCACTTGTAGTTTGTAAGTTCACCAGGAAAAACCACTTAAAAATAAAGAGTTGTAGCCAAAACAGTTCAAAAGCATTTATGCTTAGCACTTTTATGAAGTGATACATTGAAATAAGTAAACAGTCGCCTTGTTGATAGTCCCAGTCAGGCATCTTTACTGTTAGTTTTGAGGAGCACTTCATCTGCAGTCATTATCTTGATCCCATGCCTTGCTCTCTGGGTCTCAATGAGTTTCAGCTATTATGGGGTTCTTTTTTTTCCCCCAGGATATTATGGTTCTTAAACAAAATGCATTTCATTCTTACTAGAAATGGAAAGAATATGGCATTTCAATGTTCTGAAGGACAATCCTTCAAAGCATTAATACAAATGACAGAACTAGGTACTGTTAATGCATTTTAGAAATTCTCTGCGAAGTGTGGTAAACTGTTGCCAGGAAACCTTTGTGATTTTACTTAGTCACAGAATATAAGGGACTATAAGGTAGTGGAAGCTATTTTCTTTAAATCAATCCTAACTAGCAGCTACCAGAAATGTAGTAAGAGATCATTCTTTATTTTTGTATCCAATTATCAGTACTTCCTGTTCCAACCAGCCTTACAAATTCAAACCCCAGAGATCTCTAGTTATTAACGTTACACTAACTCCTTGTGCCAAAACAGGACAGTTAGGTTTATTGCTGTTTTTCTTTTTCTAATTTGTTTGTTTTTCCTTGTATTATGTACTACCTGGATTAGGATAAAACAATGAGGCTACAAGTAGACATAGGCATAAACTAAGGAAGGGCTGCCCTCCTTTGACCAAGAAGGTAGGAAATGTGGAAAGCTCGGAGAAACGTCGTTCGGCACAACTCTGTTACTTCCTGGCGTCCCTCTCCATCTGAGCAACTGGCTGGATTGGAAAGATTTACTTCTCTGATCTGACGAACTCTGATCCACCGAGTCTGGAAACTCTCTGGCCAGAGCCGCCCACACTCGGGGGGCGGGGGGGGTGCGGGAGACCGCGCCTCTTTTAAAACCGACAAGAAAGTTTTCTTGTGCTGTGGCTGCATGTGGCTCTGGGAAGGACTTCCAGGCTCTGCTTATCGCCGCAGCCACCAAGAGGCACTGGAAAGCAGCCAATACTAGTGTGGGCTGGTACAGCTTGGAGCTTCCAGGGTCTGGATACTTGGCGAGTTCTTTCCCCTTCTTCCCACCATTAATTCCTGACAACAGGCCTATCCTCTCGGGGGTCTTATCGAGGTGTGGCAGGAGGTTGGGGGGCAGCTTGGTGCTGCACTGTCGTGGCTGGAAGCAGCAGCGGGCTGGGGCGGTGGGAGTGCTCCAGGACTCCCAGTGTGTGGCGAATTCTGCCAAAGGGAAGGAACCCCGCAGGGAAGGGTCCCGGACAGCGAAGAGGATTCCTCAATTTCAGCAATCCCGAAAGCGCGCTAGATCCAGTTTAAACAAAAGGGCAAGGAATAAAGCAAGAACACTGGATCTCCAATGTGGCTCTAGCCAGCATCCTCTACCTCCACCAAGGACACGCCCCTCTGAACCGACAAGGTAAACTACCGCCACCAGAGGCTTTCAAAGGAGGGTAGAATGGGAATGGCCTTTGGTTTAGCTCTCAGGTCCCTTTCCACACCTCTCCCACACCCTAAAGAGTTAGGGGCAAGCGCTAGGCGGAACGGAGGAAAGCAAAAGTGAGGAAGGCGAATAAAGCCGCGCAGGTGTGAGGAGGGTGCACACTGCAGGAAAAGAGGCTGGCAATAGTGGGCGGGTGCGAGGGGTGGGGACCGCAGCCTGGGGCTGCGGGAGCCCGAAGCACGTGCTGGCAGAAAAGCAACGGAGGGGCTGGCTGGGCAGGGGTTGGGGCAGGTTACTGAGGAGGAATGGGGAGGCGGGCAGGCTGGAAAGCCGGCGCTGGGAGGTCACCTTTAATGTAGACATCATCGTCGGCGCGCATGAACCACTCATACTTGTCCAGGTAGTGGTCGTGCATGTACTTGATCATCATGAAGGACTTTTTCTGGGGAGGATAGGAGTCGTCCACCCCCGGCAGCGCGATGACAGGCAGGGGTGGCGGGGGCTGGCCAAGCCCGGCGTTGGGGGGCTGCTGGCTGGAAAAGAACTCCACGCGGCCAGGAATGAAGCGCGCCCAAGTCCGCTGCGCCGCCAGTGCGCGGCTGCCCAGGTACTTCTGCGCGGTCATCACCCCCACGTACAGGAAGTCGCGGGGTCCGGCGCTCGGGGCGGCGGCCCCCCAGTCCCCGCTGCCGTTGTGGCTACTTCCTGGCCGGCCGCCTCTCCGCTGCCCAGCGCCCCCATCCTCCTCCTCGGGTTCCCCCTCGGCGGCTGGAGCACCGGGAAGCCCCGTCGCACTCTCGGGCTCACGTCCTCGCCGCCGCTGCTGCAGCGAAGGTGGCTGTTGCCAGGGGCTGCTTCGAAAACTGGTAATCCCGGGCGCTGCCTCGGGCAGCTGTGGCCCCTGGAGCTCCTGGCGCGCAGGGGACGACGACTGCTCCTGCCGCGGCCGGGACTGGGGTTGGGGGAGCGGCTGCTGCGCGCCGGCACCGGGGCCAGCCGCCAAGCGGCCGTAGTAGGAGCAGAGGCTGGAGCCGCGTCTCTTCCTCTCGCTCAGCTCCGCCACCCTGGGGGCGATGAGCCAGGACGCGGCGGTGAAGCCCAGCACCAGCCCCAATGCCACGCTCATCCACGGGCGGCGGGAGCGCATGGCCATCGCGCTGCCCTGGGCGCGGACGCTCGCTGGGCGGCCGAGGCGCGGCGCGCGGGTCCGCCGGCTCACACCCGCCCCTCCTCCGCCTTCGCGCCCCCAGCCCCGGCCGCAGCCCGCCGCCGAGGCGCCGATGCCGGCTTGCGGTCCGGGCGCTCCGGATGCCTCGCCTGCCGCGGGCTGCAGCTGCCGGCTGGGGCTCCCCGCTCCGCGCTGGGCCGGGGCTCCGAGCGAGGGCTGGGAGTGAAACTTCTCCCGGCGGCGGCAGCAGCGAGAGGAGCTGCAGCAGGAGGAGGAGGACGAGGAGGAGGAGCAGCGGCGGCGGCAGCGCGTCCGCTCCTAGGCTGCCACCCTGTCACTGGCGCGCCTGGTCCCTCCTCCTGCCTCCTTCCCGAGCCCCCGCCCTCGCTCCCCGCCTCCCGCCACCACCGCCGCCGAGCCCGGGACGGGCCGGAGGAGGAGCCGCCAGCACCGCCGCCGCCCGGCGGAGGGAAGCGCGGGTCGCGGTAAGTCCCCGTCACCGCCCCGGACGCCCCCTGTCCGCGCCTACGTCCAGAGCCGGCCTCCTTTCCGGAAGGAAACGATCCCTGTCCGGCCGCCTCCGGCTTCCAGCGCCGACGCCCCCTCGTTCCTCCTCCCCCGGCTCTCGCTCTCCGTCCCATTTCCCGTCGCGTCCCGCCCCTCCGCCAGCCGCCGACACCCGCGTCCGGGGGCTCACGGGCCTCCTCCCGGCGCGT
>CM052439.1:92286620-92306414 GCA_028533085.1 Varecia variegata
AGCTGGAGAAAGAAGAACAGACTGACCCCAAACCCAGCAGAAGGAGAGAAATTATTAAGATCACATCAGAACTAAATGACAAGGACATCAAAAATTCCATAAGGGAGATTAATAAAACAAAAAGCTGGTTCTTTGAAAAGATAAACAAAATAGACACACCTCTGACTAGACTAACCAAGAGCAGAAAAGAAAAAGCTCTAATAACCTCCATCAGAAACATGAAAGGAGAAATCACGACTGATGCCACAGAGATACATGATATCATCTATGAATTCTATAAAAATCTTGATGCACACAAACTGGAAAATGTGGAGGAAATGGACAAATTTTTAGAAACACACAGTCTTCCCAGACTCAACCAGGTAGAAATAGAATTCCTGAATAAACCAATATCTAGATCTGAAATTGAAACAGCAATAAAAAACCTTCCCAAAAAGAAAAGCCCTGGACCAGATGGGTTCACACCTGAATTTTACCACACCTACAAAGAAGAACTGATGCCCATTTTACATAAACTATTCTCTAATATAGAGAAGGATGGAATTCTTCCCAATACATTTTACCAAGCCAATATAACATTGATACCAAAACCAGGAAAGGATGCAACAAAAAAAGAAAACTACAGACCAATATCTCTTATGAATATAGATGCAAAAATTCTCAATAAAATCCTAGCAAATCAAACCCAAGTACTTATCAAAAAAATAATCCATCACAACCAAGTAGGTTCAAAACTTTTTTGAGGTTAATTTATATCCAGTTACAAATTAGTATCTTTAACAAATTTAGGGGTGTACTTCTCATCTCTACAAAAATAAACTAGAAGATAATACATCATCTAAAATTCCAACCATTTTATATTATTGTATCACAGAAAAAAATGTCTCAATAAGTTAATTCTAGAGTGAGACAGTCATAAAATTTAGTGAGGAAAGAAGATAACATTGCCATACCAATAAAGTTGAAGGAGGAGCAATTATTTGCCTTTTGATGCCAATTGGAGCTCTGGGAACAGAGGGAATGAAAATCCAAATAAAGCTGTGTGAACTAATTAAAAAAGGTAAATTGGCTCTCATAAATGAAATTCCAGAGGAATTTGCAAGTGGTCATCACTTGGAAATTGCTACAAGAATATCATGATGGATGCAAAACAGGCAGCAGGGGTGGGGGCGGTGGTGGTGATACTCTCTGGTTGGGCCCCTGCAGCCGGCCTTATCTCTAAACCTGTACCGGGCAGAAGGAGGACCAAGTGAACAGCTGCAAACGAAGAATAAGAGCAAATGTAGCCTCATAGTTATGTGACTTTCCAGCAATGCTTTCCGCTTCGATCTCCCAACTGAGTACAAAGAAATTCAAAAGGAGGCCTGACTGAAGCACCCAGGAAATAGATGAGAGTTGGAGCACTGCATTCTTAAGACCTCGGCTAGAGTTCTGCTCACCCACCCTCCATTCTACATCACACTTGTTTTTCTTCCAGAGTGCTCGTCGCACATCTACCTTTACAGAAGAAGACAGAAATAGTAACAGCCTGAATCATATTAAAATGAAATTTAGGTTTTGGTATTAGCAGCACAGAATTGGGACTACAGGACACAGTATAGCCATCAGAGTTAGCTCCAACCTTCTGGTATGCATGTAGAACCCAACTCCCCATGACTTCTTACAAGTAATCAAAATGTTGGCACCTAAGTCAGTGTTTCTCAAAGTGGGATCCTCAGGATACCTACATAAGTATTTCTAATGCTTTATTGTGGCACAGCTATTAACAGTAAATCTGAATTCCTAGTGAATCAGAATCCCTGAGGGTGTGGCTGGGAATCCACATTGATAACAAGATACCTAAGCAATTCTTAAGCATACTAAAGTCTGTGAACTACTGTTTATAACTTCCTTGATAACTGGGATAACAGCACTCATTGAATTCAACAAACTAATAGAAAAAAACCCAAAACGATTGTATCCTTCTACTGACATTTACCAATCTCAAAAACAATGGACAGATAACTAAAATGCTGGGTTCTTCAGCCCAAAGCAATAGAAGAACCTTCATTAAGTTGTGCTTTTTGGGGTTTTTCCCCAAATGGAATGTATATATAGTTCCCTAAATTTTGGTATGCAGACCTTGAGAAAAGGATTGGCAAGCACATAGTTTATTTGGAAAATGACCCCAGGGAATATTTCCCCAGAGTGGGGAAGTGAAGAGGGAAAAGAAAGGGAAGAAAAGTAGCCAAAAAAGGGTGAATTCTGAAGCGGTAGATAACTAGGGTTTAATTCCACTTGAGAAATTCTGGTAGTCAATATAGGCCATTGCCCTCAGAATTACCCCATTGGAAGAGAAAAGAAGTTGGGGCATTGATACACAAATTCCTTTCGGTCGTTGATTAATGCCTGCTCCTAGGGGACAGTAACTCCCCCCCACTTCCAGCCAGCCCCGTGCACAGCCCCCGTGCGCCCCAGCGGCTGGAGGAAGCCCTGGCGAGCAGTCCACAGGGCCTGCAGGTGGAGGACGAACCACTGGCGGAGCCCTGCAGTGGGCAGGGCGAGGAGACGTGGGCAGGACTCTGGCAGCCTCCACTCTAACCCACACTTGAAAGTGACATTCACTCCTAAAGCAAACTTCTGGAATTTCTACACTGCTGCAGACATAAGCCATGCAAGTAAGTAATCCTTAATATACAAGTAATATTTTCAAACAATTTGTGTTGCAAATTCAGGCTTCTTGTAATTGAAGACTGTGTCTTATGTGAACAAACTTCTTTATGAAACTATTAGGGCTATGAATGTTTTCCTATGTCCACCCCTTGTCGAACTACCAGAATTCTTGAGAGAGGACCATTGTGGCCACCTTTCCATGTCTCAGTTTTGGGGATATTTTTTGGCTATTGAAAAAAAATTTACCATGGAAAATTTCAAACCTATACAAAGTACATAGACTAGAACTCCCTGGACTGATGATCATCCAGCTTCAACAGTTTTCAACCCTTGACCAATCTTGTTTTATCTGTATCACCAGCCACCTAATCCCTACTGGATTATTGTACAGCAAATCACAAAAGTGATATCATTTATCCATAAATATTTCAGGATGTATCTCTAAAAGATAAGGACTTAAAAAATAACCAGAATATTATTACCTTACAAAAAATTCAACAAACATTACTGAATATCATTAAATATTAAATAATTATTAAAATTCCCAGTAGTCTCATCAATTCCATATTATTTGACAATGATCTCATCAATTTCATAATCAGTATTATTTTATATGTTTCTCAAGCTTCTCTAATTGTTTATGCCTCCATCTCTTATTTTTCTTGTATTATATTCGAATAAAAAAAGGAAAAAAACTGGGTCATCTGCCCTGAGATTTCCCACAGTCTGAGATGTTGCAGACTCTATCCCTGTTGCGTCATCTGCCAGGCTTCTCCATGTTCTGTACACCTTGTGAATCCGTGAATTGGTAGTAGGACCTACAGAATTGCCGATGCAATTTTTCTTTTGAATAAAAGTTGGTATTGTCTTCTTTGAGGAAGCATATGTCTATTTCTGCTGTAAGCAACTGTTGATAATGAATTCCTAGATTCATTTAATTCATTAGAAGTTGCAAATGGCAATATTCTAATTCTACCATTGTTCTTCCTTTATTAAGTGAAATACTATTAAAAAGAGAAAACTTACTATTTAGTTATCTAGTGGTACAATATGCATAAAAATAGGACAAATGGTTCTTCCCTTTTACTCATTTTTGATTATCCAGAGATTTTGAAAGGTGATTGAGCAGTACCATTGTCTATACTCAGTTCTTTGGAAGCCTTGCACAGTAAAACTAATTGAAATAATCCAAAAATGGAAGCTTATTCCTACCAGAAGCAATCTCATTTTCTGGTATGCAATCCCTAATCACATCACTAGTATTAATATTTCAGTTTATACATCAGCACATAAAGTTATGGCTGTGATAAGAAAAAGAACTTATATTTTTATAATTTACTTTTTATTCATTAAGTTGCATTTATTGAACTTTTGTGGGTTTTTTGTATTTTTATTTATTGAACTTTTAAATAAGAAGTTGGAGATTATATATATATATATATATATAGTCCAAAAATCCCTAGGAATTATGTGTGTGTGTGTGTGTGTGTGTGTGTGTATACACACACACACAATTCCTAGACATCCTGAATTTTTGATATATTATATATGAATTACTTATGAATCATGGGAAATTTTTGCTTTGCATTCTAAAAGGGTTCATTGTGGTTAAATTTGGGGAAAAAACCTGCTAAACATGGTTCTTTTATTCTGTTTATGCCATCGTTTTCCATGTGGTTTTGGCTTCAGCTATGGTTTGGTGTCTTTTGCTGTTTGTATCTGTGCCCCTTTTCTTCTTAGGTTATTCATTAATGACACAGCAATGTCAAACATCAAGAGACCTACATTGTAATTCATAATCTTCTCTCAGGGATGCTACAATATCTGTCAACCTTTCACAGAACATTCAACTCTGCTAATAAGCACTTCTTCACCTGTAAACAGAGGGGCATTGGTCTAGAGTGGAGGTTGGCAAAGCATAGCCTACAGGCCATATCAAGGCCACCACCTGTTTTTGTATGGCCTACAAATTAAGAATGATTTTTACATTTTAAAATGGCTTTACATTGTAAAATGGTTACATTTTAAATGTTATACAAGCACCTACATAATAGCCTCAATTTTGCCATTTTGCCTGCAAAACCTGGAATATTTAATATTTGGCCCTTGTAGAAAATTTTGCCAATCCCTGACTACAGTGATAATTTTCAAAATACTTTCAGTAGCAGAATGTTAAAAAAGAGAAAAAAATTGTGTTATAACCCCCCCTGCTTAAAACAAATAAATATATATTTATTTAAATCAATTGAAAAGTTTTGATAATTACTAAAAAGTTCAATCAGGAACAATGAGGCTGCTTTGATGAACATTATAGACTCAAGGAAGGAACGATTTTGACATAGAGGATTGTAGATGACAATTATAGTTTTAGAGAATATTCAGCCTACAATTTATTCCTGTAGCTTTTTTGTTAGATTAGTTCAAAACTAAAATCCTGTTTCAAGTGTATAAGTGATTTTAAATAGTGGCAATTTTTTAACAACTGATTTGCAGTCTCAGAACACTCTGAAATTAAACTGATCCAAATTCTTAAAAGATAAATAGAAAATTTGTATTTTACTTACAACATCAAAAAATAGCTCTCATAATCAAAGTTCAGCAATCAGACAAGAAGCACCAACAACCTGGAAAAAGAGGTAATAAAGCTGTCTGTGTTTTATCACTTTCAGTGTTTTCTTGTCACTGTACCACTGAGGCAAAGGCACAGGGCAGATGAGTTTGCTGCTATAATTTTATGTGGGTGGACATAAGCAAGCTTGAATTTTAAAGAGAGCAATGAAGAACAACAACCTTCTTGTTTAAGGATCCCTTAACAGAATGTTGAAGTATGTGCACAAATATGACAGTTGAAGCTTTATTCTGAAATCCAGGCAGAAACAAGATAACTTGAAATAACAATGGGATTAAAGATAGTATAAATTGGAGTTCTGTTTGTAAGACATTAGATTAGAAAACAAAATGAAAATTCGATTGAGTAAAAATTACCTACGAACAGCCCTTATCTGCCTATATAGCAGATTGTATATACATGGTCTTGGATATACATCTTTCTATGACATACTTCATGCCACTTAGGTTTGAGGACTGCTGAGCCAAATTAAGGGAAAGAATTTATTCAGTTGTGTGGACTTTCTGCCTTTAAGATAACCTATTAAACCTTTGCAGTGACTAGAGCATGGATAGAGAATTCTGAAACACTCCTTGCATTTAGGGTTTAATTTCTATTGAAATACTTTAGCTTTGCAAATTGTGTGGATTACGTGAGTTAAACAAGATGTACACCAACAACATATGGTCTAGAACACAGAAAATACTTAAAAAATATTTCCTACATTTGATTATGACTCAAATACACACACATACACACACACACACACACACACACACACTGGCACACAAATTTATATTAAAAAATCTGAGTACTTGCTTTGATCTAAGATTTGCTTTTTGACTCCACCCATCATCTAGCCCCTTATTCTTTTATTCAGCAAAGACTCACTGAGCTCATTCTACGTGGCAGTGTTCTCTGCACTGGGAATTCATCATTAAATAAAGCACACGGAATTTCCTTGCCTTTGTCTCAGGATGCATATACACTTGCTGGAACTGACAGAAAATAAAATGAAACACATTATCAAATTGTATATAAGATGCCAAAAAAATCTATGAAAACTTAAGACATGGACGTGGGAAAAGAACTAGGAGACAGGGAGGCAATTTTTACATGTGGTGGTTAGGAAGGTCTCGCTCAGAAGAGAACACACGAGCAAATATTTGGAGGAGGTGAGGATGCAAACCCGGTGATGCCTGTGGAAAGAGCACTCCAGGCATACAGGAGCAGGTGTGATACGTTCTAGGAGCAGCACGGAGGCTGGAGTGGAGGGTGGAGCACGGGGAACGGGGTAGGAGGTGAGGTGAGCAAGGTGCCGGCATGCCTGTGGCACCCGCTGGCTTCCCCGGCGTGCGGCGGGAGCGGTTGCCGTGGACTGAGCAGAGGAGGAGTGTGACCTCGCTTAACTGTTAACACACATTCCTCCAGAACAGGCCTCACGGAGTAACATCTTAGGTGAAAGTTAGATTCTCAAATTAAGTTTTAAGTTACACATATGTTTGGTATTCCTTCACAATGTTAAACTTTTAGGTTTGCCTGCTATTTTTCATCAGTGTTAAAAATAGTTAAAAACATTATTTTAAGATGGAATTGAAACGAAACATTTCTAGAACCTCTAAGGCCACCCCATGGACCGACAGAACATAAGCTGATGTCTCCTCAGTTAGATGAACTTAAAGACTCTTTTAGTTCCAACATTCTGTGTACCCCTTAGTTTCAGGATGAGAGAGAAGTTGGCCTGACTTTTACTTTCCAGCTATGGTATGTATGCCTGACCTCTTTAGTTTGTTCTCTAGCTGTCTTTAAAAATGTATTCTTCTTTTCCTGCTAGTGGCATCTCCTGTTCCTTCATCTAGCTGTTGTTTAGGGACCCTGCTGGCATCCGTTTTGGGCGTTATCTCCAGCTCAGTGGGGCTGAGATGTATTTGATTAGAAGCACTTCAGGATGGCTAGAGTTAATGAGATTTTCTTGCCACTTCCTGTGTTATTTCGGAGGTAACATTAATGAAACTGTGGATGATCCACGCCACAGATCATGGTTATGTATATGTGACAGGACAGGTTTTTTTTTTTTGTTTTTTTTGTTTTTTTTTAGGTAATAGTTTTGGTTTATCCTCAGTGTTTCTCCCTCTTCCTCCTATTTCAAGCTGGTAGCCAGGACATTTGTATTTCCTTGCTCCTAGGCTTTTTGCAGAGCTAAAGACAACAGCCATTCCTATCTATTGAAAAAGTATTGACTCATGGATGAGATTGTTTTGGCCACCCCAGCAAGTGAGGACAGGATGGAGAAGGGAATGCATCCTTTGAGTGAGATGACATTTCTAATACCTATGATGGGTACCAAGATTTGTGGGTCCCATGACCATTGGTGACTTTAATCCCCCCCTAGGTGGCAGCCTCCGGGGAGTTTGGATCCTAGAAACAGTGGTCGTAGCCTCAGAAAAAAAACCCAGGACACCCAATAGAAGGAGAGCAGAGAGCCACTAGACCGGAAGGTACCATGCATAGAGGAGTGATAGATGTATTAGCAGAAACCACTGTGGACTCATAATTTTAGGAGCATTCCAGATGCTTGATGCTATGCACAACCCTAAGGCTTAGGCAACCCTGATAGGGAGGTGTACCCCAGAAAAGTCTTAGATTTAATTTCTCACTATACCCTCCAAATAGAGAACTGGAGAGGGACTTAAGATGAATTTTTTTCTAAAAAAAGTTACATGGCATGTATATGTATTGAATATATAGACCAAGATTTATAGAATCCATAATACCCCCTTCCTCAGGCAATAATGACCTAAAATTTTTCTTAAAATAACTTTTTTTTCCCCAATCACACTTCCTTTTTACATAAAATGTTAATTAAGTGCTTGCTGTTGCTTCAAGTTCTTATAACTTCTGAACTTATTTCATTAGACAGGATTCTAAGCAATCACATTTATTTGCCTGAAGAATGTGAATAAAGCTGACATTCATCCAACAGAGATTTTCCACTCTTTGATTTGATACCATCAGGAAATTGCAAGTTAGAGTTAGGATGCATAGGATATTAGATTATTTTTGAAAGATTAATTATCACCAAAGTACTAAATCAGATGAATGTCTGATTTCACCCATTTAAATATATTTAATCCTGAAAAATTGATACTGAGATTTGATGCCATCACACTTAGGTCTAGACATATGAATTTTGTACATTATTCCTAAAATAGTGCAGTTTGATACATAATTTATCTTTAAAAGGTTTGATGACTTAGACATAATGTGAACTTGGGCAAGTTGTGTTGGTCTTTGTTTCTGTTAGCTAAAAAAAATCAAAGATAAAATTTACCTCAAAGTGTTTTTGTAAAGTTGTATATGGTGATTTAGTGCTTTGGATGAGTTTAGTAATTCACAGAATCTGATGTCAATGTGCTTTAATGGACTAATGGACATTTAATGCCCCCCACCTTTATGCCTTCTTCAGACATCTCTTCTACAGTAAAGTTGTTCAGGGTTAGGGTTTGCGGTTCAGGTGAGGCTGACTCTTGTTTATAGCTGTCTTAAAGCTCTGACCGTAATTCAACTTTAGGCATATGACCCAGGCTACTCATAACCTTCCCTGGGAAAATTGCCAGAGATAATATGAAAGGTGCTCTTACTTTCCCATGAACTCTGGCTGCAAGGACCTCATGAGCCTAGAGCTGCTGGGGACATCGTTTTATTCAATAGTCATATGGAGGCAGAGAATGAAGCTACACCGATAGCAAGAGGGAGGAAGACCCTGCTGTTGTGTAAGCATCTGAATACAGCGATGTTTGGAAACACACTACTCGATTTTTTAGTTATGTGTGTAATTTATGCCATATTTCATAAGGTAGTTTATGATGGGCTTCTGTTGCTCTTTCACTAAAACACAGTTAAGTGTGCTTTGAAGTCACACCTCATGTAATCAAATCCCAGCTCTTTCACTTGCCGACTGTGTAACCTTAGATAAATTACTTTAACCTTTCGTGCCTCAGCTTCCTCCTGTGTAAAGGCATAATAACAATATCAACCTCTTTCACTGAGGAGTATTAATTGAGAGAGAGAGAGAGAAAGAGAGAGAGAATGTGTGTGTGTGTGTGTGTAGAATATCACCATGTCCGGCCGATGAGAAGTGCTTAATACATACAAGTTATCATTATTATTATTACATGGAATAATGTGCACACTAAAAAATTTTACCTGGTTAAGAATAGACACATTTAAAACAACCAAGTAATAGTACAGAAGTTAAAAAATAATATTTAAGCAAAGTGGTAGAGAAAATATAGTACAGAGAAATTAAATGGAGCTCAAAGAAAGGTGAAGAAATTCTTAGTGAAAAATAGGAAAATAAAAAGTAAAGACATAAATTCTTGTATTTGATGACACCACAAGCACAAAATCCATGGATCAAAAGTTGCCAACCAGTGCCCCAAACGTTCTATTTATTTTATTTTTTAAATGGAATCTTTGATTCTGGCACTAAAACAAAAACTCTATGGATAGCACCAAACCAGCAGATATTCCAAATTGGCAGAATTTTTGTTAGTTATTTCAGTACCTTAGTCATAAATTTTCCTTAACTTTTTTCCTAAGAGTAGTGTTAACAGAATTATTTAAAACTTGAATACTAAGTTTCCAGTTTTCTGGAAATTTCATACACATAGAGCAGACATTTCTACAGACATGTTGTAACAGATATTTAATTAAATGCCGTTCCAGTCTGGGGCTTTTAATTAGTGTTTGAGGCAATTAAAATGATAACACGTTAAAATCAAATTATCTATATTAAAATAGGAAAATAAATTATATGGCAGCAATTATTATACCAAAATGATAATTTGTATTAAAATTTTTTGTTTTATTTTAAAAATAGCTAGTCAATTCTTAGTCTTTAATCAAAATGTAAGAATGTAAACTGGATGAAAAATAATACAGTGTAAAAAACAGAACAAATCATTAAAGCTTTCTATGGCACAGATTTTGTAATTGCAAATAACTTGTTAATGCATCCACCTATTCTGTAAATATTGATCACTTTTAAACATTAAGGATAATTTTTATTACTTTTCTCTAAAATGAATTCAGTAAGTATACTTTGGAATAAAAGAATAGCCTGAAAATTGCACAATTTTACAACAAATGAATGTGAATAAAATAAATGAGTGAATCTGTTTAAATATTCTGGTAAGTAATCATTTCTTACTATATAACATCAGCATAAGCAAAAATTTAAAGAAATATTTAAACAGTGTAATTCCTGTATTTCTCTGCTATTTGGAGTACTGTCTCTCAAATGCCATGCTTAGATTATACGTAATTACGTGCATATACCCAACTATCACACCAACTATCACCCAAGCCACTATCACCCACCTAAACTAACCAGATAACTATTGTGGTATTAAATTCACACATACACTACACAGATGTCCAAAGCATCCAGGGACTCTTTATTTCCTGTAGCTTTTCTGAACTAGCCATGAGGAGAAACAGGCACTGGAATTGGAGGGGTATTTTAACAGTAGATTATTACCTTTTGTTTTAAATAGTGTCTTTGAATTTAGAAAGTCTCTAATGCATTAGTATTCTCTTAATCCAAAATTAAACTGCCTACAGTTTAACTACAGAGCTATAGGGCTTTCTCCCTCTCCCCTTCCTGCTGAAGCTGTTACCAGGGTGCAGAAGAGACTTGTGTTACAGTTGCTAAGGGTTGGGTAGGGCTTCCCCGTGAGGAGCCAGCAAGGTGCCTTAGATCTTTTCACTCAGCCCTTCACCAGCGCTTTACCCGCCTGGTGGTGGAGAGGGGTCAGCCTGTGTGTGGTCTCCCAGGGCTTCAAATAGAGAACAAGGCAGAAGCTGTTCTGTTTTCCGCTTTCTCCCCAACATGTCTACTGTCCATCCCAAGGAGGCCTGGGGCACTGGCCAGAGAAGGGAAGTCAGGCACAGCTATCTGACCACTACCTCCGTGCTCTTTCACCTTCTCCTTCCCCCTTTTCTAGGTCAATAAGGGCAAGGGTAGGCTCTGTCTCTCTCTCCTCTCTGTATGACAAGGACTGCCCTACATCATTCTGATCTGATTCATTTCCTGGTTTATGATAAAATTCTATGATCTGGTCAGCAAGTCTTGGCCCCAGATATGTTAATGAAATGCTTTTTTCAACAAGTTGTGGCTTTCAAGCTTATTTTCACGTTATTGACTCAGAAATTCCATTCTGAACATCAAATGTAAATGTTGACTCCTTCCTCTTGGCATCTTTCTTGTAACAATAAAAATCTTTCCGGAGAAAAAATCATGCCTGTGGAAGATGGAGGTAGAAGAGTCACATAAAAGGAATTTTAAAAAGATAAAAACATGTGCATGCATTTCTAAAGCTGTTATTCACATTGCAATTAGGACAAGTCAACGCTTCACTTATCCAGAAGTAGTGAGAGGCCACACAGGCATTGTTATGAGCGACGACAACATCAAGTACATGTGTTTAGACAGTGTGAAGGTGGAGGGACGGGCGAGGAAAGCACAGAGACTGCAGCACAAATTTAACCATGTGAAAGTGGAAGGGGAGGAGTCACTATCCTTGTGATTATCTTAGTGTTCTTTTTTGCCTTTTCATTTAACTAGATAAAAATTATTTGTGTTAAATTGTTTCTGGTTCATATTATAAATCCTCTCTTTTAAAATACAAGATTGGAGCTTCTGCGGAGGTTCCTAGGGGTCGCGCCCCCAGGAGGGCACGGAAGCTGCATGCCCTTCCTGCACACCTTGCCTCGCGCATGTCTTCACCTGTCTTCTTTGTAACAACCTTAAGAATAACCTGGTAAACGTAAGCTTTATGTTCCCTGGGATAGGGACCTTGCCTTCTCATCTCTGTATCTTTCATGAACATATGAATTGGTCATCAGGAAAAGATTCTCCACCACGGGAAACACAACTAGAGTTCGATCATACTCGTCCAAATTGGGCAGAGTCTAAGTGATACTCCAGTGGCCCATTTATCTCATGGTTAAAGGTCCCCCACTTGGTGATAATGGTGTCACTGTGAGGAACACAGAGCAGAATCTCCACCTTCAAGCAGTGGATGTCTAGGAAGGAACAGAAATCTGGTGGCTCTCTCCTGCCAGTCATGGTCTGCCTGCATGACCCTGGCTCAGTGGCTATATTTCCTTATGCTTCAGTTTCCCTTTCATAAAATGAGATAAAGGGTAAAAACAAAGTAAAATAACAAAATCCCAGACTGAGCCAAATGGTAAATTTTTGTGATTTTTCTATGTGTATTGAAAAACAAAATATTTGCTATTTTGGGGGCATGATGTTCTATACAAGAATAACAGTATGTTCCAGACATTTTCTTAGAATATTTCTAAATATATTAATTCATTTAACTTAAAAAAAGGAAGAAAGTAAATTCTGGATGATAGGTAGATAATGTTACAACACCCATTTTAACAGGCAAGAAAACTGAAGCACAGAAAGGATTAGGTCCTTACAAACCCATTTCATGAACTAGAAAGGCAGAAGGGCCATGGAATTTAGACTGAAAAGTCACGCCTCTGACACTGTCATCCAGAATTCAGGAAACTAGTGCCATCATTTATAACTCTGGAAACTGTTGCTGTTACTGCATCATTATTGCTGGCCCAGCCACCCAGCAGCAGGTACTTTGCATTGGGATGCCAAGCCTCCTTATGTGCCACTCTTTCCAAGTTTTGCTGCCTCTGGATGCACAATGAACATCAAATCCCTGCATGCTTCAGGTATGGTGGTCTGAAGAATACCACCCCAAAGACGTCCGTGCCCTACTTCCCAGGACCTGTGACTAAGCTGCCTTATGTGGAAAAAGGGTCTTTGCAGATTAAATTAAGAATCTGGAGGGGCAGGTCAGCCTGGATTGTCTGGGAAGCTCAATGCAATTGCCAAGGTTCTTAGGGAAGCAGGAGAGTGAGACTCAGAAACAGATCTCAAGACCCTGTGCTGCTGACATTACAGGTGGAGGATGGGACCATGAGCCAAAGAATGCAGGAGACTTCTAGAAGCTAGAAAAGGCTCCGCTAGAGCCTGAAGAAGGAATACAGGCTTGCTGTATTCCTATTTTAGGACTCCTGATATTGAAACTCCAGTAGAATAGATTCTTACTGGTTTAACCACCAAGTCCTGGTCATGTGTTACAGCAGCAGTGGGGAACTGATACACCAGGGAACTATGGCGAAGTCCCAGGAGAAGGCAGTCTATACTCAGAAAGAACTGCACGATCTTGCTTTGTCATATAGAGAGCTGTAGGGAGTGTGCATAGGATGGCCACACTAATGTCATATTCCTTCTTCTCTTATCTAGAACTTTCAAAATCCATCCTCACACATCTACTTCAGAGAAGATCTTTACTGAGTCTTTAAGCAAAGCCGAGCTGACTCACCAGAAAGGAGAGAGAGGGGCCCCTGCTGACAAGGGAAGTTCTGTACGACTTGTGGGTTCAGGGATCTCAGATTCATTCCATTCCAGCCTGACTCCAACATTCCAATTCTTGGGGTGCTACTGCTTCTCAATCAACCCCCATATTTTTACACAAAAGTCCTAAAGAGCCTGGGCAATTCTGTGACTGCAGGATTAGGCTGTCTGATACTTGGTACCATCCAGGCACACTCTCGGTTTCCACTGGACCCATTCTCCACTTGCCCCCAAGCAAGCTGTGCTTTTCTGCACCAAACTGTTACTCAGGCAGGTCCAGCTCCCTCTTGCCCGTCATGTGGACTCTATTCTCTGCTCAAAAAAATTTCAGCTACCCTTTGAAATACAGCTCATATTTAATTTTGTTTTGAGTTCTTTTCTCTGTGAAGCAGGTTCATCAAGCACTAGTTTCTCTACCACTTGCACAAGTCCAGTGAGACAGAACACTCACACAACATGTTAAATGAAGCAACTTTATTACTTATAGGTAGACATCAAGGAACAACAGAAGCCTAAGATTCATGGTAAACTCCCCTGTCCCGTCCCCCTGCCAAGGCTCAGAAAAGCTGGCAGGGGTGGACGGAGTCATCTGTGCTTGTCCAACGTCAGCACACAGCTGCGAACCCTGACTGCATTCTGCTCTGAGTTTTTATACCCTGGGGACACTGGGATTGCTGGACTTAAGTGTTGCAGAACCGCCTGCACCAGGAGGGACAAGGACAAAGCCGGGGGCCTTCCAGGCAGGTCCTCCTTATCTCAGGATGCTGCATTCTCAGCACATTCTATAGTTACCCTGAGAACTAAAACCAGGAATAGGGGAGAGCTGGGTCTGCCAAGGCCATTTGGAGACCTGTCCTCCTGCTTCTTCAATTTTCTCTTTAGAGCAATCTATACCTGTACTTAGACTTAAGGTCCAGCGTACTTAATGTACATTACATTATTTTAGTGTTTGATTATACAGGAACTTATTGCTACTTACTATCCCTTTTTGAATGAACTTAATTATTCAATTGTGCCTTGCAGTGCTGTACAAAGGGCAGAAAGTCAATAACTCCTGGTTGAATGAATAAAAGTAACATAATAGATAAAAATAGATAATTTCTGTCAATTCCTAAATGAAAGAAAGGTTTAAAGAGTTTTTCTAAATTTCAAAAGTAGGATTGTCTCAGCCTGAGTAAGAACAAGACCCATCTCTACAAAAAAAATAGAAAAATTAGCTGGGCGTGGTGGCACATGCCTGTAGTCCAGCTACTTGGGAGGCTGAGGATCCCTTGAGCCCAGGAGTTTGAGTTTGCAGTGGGGGACAGAGTGAGACCCTGTATCAAACAAACAAACAAACAAACAAACAAAGGGATTGGCTGAGTTGTAAGCTTTTGGCTCGCCAAGCCATTTTGATTTTCTTTGCAAATTATACTGCTTTACGTGAAGCTTTGAATTTCCCATGGAAACAATCCATTTAAAAAAGCATTAGTGAGCAATTAAGAATTTGCTAAAAATTTTACATTTGAGATGGAGGAAATCAAACTCACTAACAAGTAGTTTGGTAAATTCTCACTGGATATGTCTGGTCTTGTGAAAGTTTTCCTTTAGGCCTGCCGACCAAGCGTGGGACCCTTAGTGCAACTCTTACCCTCCTCCACTCCCCTCCCCCACATTTTGTTTTGCACAGCCGCCTCCTTTTTCATATAGGAGCACAGGAACTAACCTGAGATGCTCTTTCTCTCCCTAATAAGCTCATCTAAATATCTTACTCAATGCAGCTGTTTCCCCAAATTTGAATTGTTATGCTAGTTGCTAAGAAAATAAACATATATTTAAAATTTTACAATAGTGCCGATGGCTTCGTCTAGGTCTACATGCATAGACGGTTATAGCCATACATTTGCTGATGTTTCCTGGTTATACAATTTTATTTACCTTCTACAGTCATATCTTAGTTGCCTTTTGAGACATTAATTTTTCTCATGCTTTACTATTCACAATAATCTTTTTTAAAATCAACTTTTCCATACACCTGATTTTCTTCCTTATGTGGTGTTTTGCATCTATTTCCATTTATTTTTCTGGATTTTTAATTACTTTGTAGTTTTATACACAGCTCTGGCTGTTTTAAGAATTGACATAAGAAGAGTGTTGGGAAATGGTTCTGTCTGTAATTCATGGGGTGAATCTTCCTTCATCTCCTGAATCTTCATATTTCCTCCACTTCATTAACTTGTTGTGCCACATCAACTTGGGTTCCTGTGAGCTTCTGTGTTCTCCTGCAGTTAATTACAAGGAGCAGCGGGTGGTGGAGGGCTGGGAAAACACACACCAAGGTGGCCAGCTCTGCATTCGCCACCAGCCCAGCTGGCACAGCAATGGCGAGGGTGAGAGTGAGAACTGTAAACCACACTGATGCAGAAAACAAAAAGGCACGGGAAGAAGGCAGATTCATGGTCAACAGAAGTCTTTGTATACCAAAGAAAAGGGCAAGCAAGTGACTAGGAGAATAAAAATAATAAATACAAGAAGTCATAAGGGTTTACATCTTTCCATTGAGTGGTTCTTATGGCAAAATTTATTGTAAAATAAAATCTCCTAAATTTTTGTGTTGCATTTATGTTATGCAAAGTCATGGCTGTGAGTTATATGATTTTCAGATTTGATCTATTATATACTATTTCTAGAAACTTTTGGTAAATTTACATACTCATCTCATTTCACATAGGAAATATAAACCCCAATTATTGACTACTTCATCATCTACCTAATCAATTCTTTTCCTTGGATTTTTACATGTGAATCACAATGACCAAGCATGATGACTTTGCCTTCCTCACAAATGCAGCTGAAATGAAACATTCAATATCGAGTTTAAATCAGAGGTGCCCTGAAGACAGAAAGGGTTAGCACGGCAAGACCAGGAAAGTAGGGAATCCCTGAAAAATGTAAATTAGATCAGAAAAAAAAAATTGATCTCAAAATCTAGAAGATTTGAAAACCCTGAAATTCCAAAATGGTTATATAGACGACCTCCAGAAAAAAGAAATTGGTTCTTAGAGCAGAACCTAAAAATAACTACAGGATTGGAGAGTACAGCAGGGACTGAATGAAATGCAGGCAATAGAAGTGGCAGCAGAACCGATGCGGTCTGAGTGGCTGACTTCTGTGTTTGCCCTGGGCCGTCCTCCAGCCCCTCCCACAGCCACCTGCCAGGGGGTTTTTCACCCGGAAACAGTCACCGGCCACATGTCCCCTCTGCCCACTCCCGTACCGTTACAGTGAATGGAGGCAGGGTTTCCAAGTCAGAACTTCCATTTAATTCTGCTGATAGTATTATTTGGAGTGATATTATTATTTAACTTTATTATGTCAATTGAGAAATATAGAATGAGATATTAGTGTTTAAAAGCAGTAAACTAGCGTTTAACAAAGTAGAACTCTGTAATAGTTACTTCCAAGTTACCAGCAGGAGACAAAAAAGAGTGAAAACAAAAATACAACAAACTGATCAAACCAGCAAATGTGAGAAAAGGAAAAAGAGGAAAAACAATATGCGTTTTTAAAAAGAAGAATTTAGCAAAATGGTGCGTCCCCAGGTCTGCACCGGTCCCGTGACTTTGCCAGCTAGGCCTTCCTCTGCACGGACGGGGCGGGGTCCTCAGGATGCCTGGGACGCAGCGTCCAAAAGTCAGGCCACTTGAGTCCCAGAACTCAGTTAGCTCTTAGGGTAGTGCTTCTCTGAGTAAGAACAGAAGGCTGAATTTGGACAATAAAAATTAAATTTACTATGCACCATAGTAGACAGCTGTAATGAGAATGTCACCAAACACAAACTCCCAAGTTTAATGGCCTTCTTTCCTCCCCATGGCACCCGAGGGGGACTTGTCACCTCCTTTTCCGTGTCCTTCCTTCCTTGTAATGCTCCTCAGGCCGCTTGCCTTCACTTTGATATTAGCTGTGTTCATCACACAGGAAATGACTCCCGTACCGTCCTCTCCCTTCACTTCAGGGTTGCTGGAGCAAAATCTCAGCAAGCTTCTGCATCATCAGGTTTTACCTATTTAGTCTACCAAGACAGAGCAGTTGATTAAAAGTTAATCTTGAACAGCATGCATCTGTGAAGGCATGGTAAATCTCACAGAGACATTTATTATGTGTGCATCTTACTAGCAAAGCGGTATCAGAGTTTAGCAGAGACGATTGTGGAACAGAATCGGTCAGGCTTCTGCTCCCCACTTATGGTGGACCCAAATCCGTGGGTTCATCACAGGACTCTAAGCAGTCTTTGGGCTTTGAACCTAGACTCATTAACACAGGGTAGAGGGGAGGAATAGATTTCCTTCCTCCCAGGTAATAGTTCCTTTCCTGCCAGTTTTGTCAGTGAGAAAAACAGGCAGACACTGTGGATACATTAACCATGAGATTTGTACTTACTCCAAAGTGGCCAGTGTCCATGGGAGAAGCAGTAGGTAGGAGTGGTCAAAAGCTTTAGGTGCACAGACATATAGGCTCAAGTTGACACTTTAACAATTCACATTCTTTTCCTCTGTCCTGATTCTTAGTCTGTATGATGAAACCAAATTTCTCCCTAGATCATCTTGCAAATGCAAACTGAGTAGACAAGTAGGTTAACCAAGTCTTGTACTGTCTTTGAGTTACTATGTGCTTCATTTGCATGCATTTGTTTTCCCATTATAATACACATAGTATAGAGTTCCTGTTATTTAGAGCATGCTGAACAGCATTATTGAGGTATAACTGACATACACTGCACATATTTAAAGTGTAGTGTGATAAGTTTTGACATAAGTATACACCCATTAAACCATCACCTAAGTAATGATTATGAATATGCCCATCACACCCAAAAGCTTCCTTGTCCCCCCAGTATAATATATCCTTCTCTCCCACACCCCCTCCTCTATTCTTTCTATCTCAATAGATAACTTTGGATTTTCTAGACTTTAATGCAAATGCAATCATATCGTCTGTACTCTTTATTTTGTCTGGCTTTTCTCTCTCATCATGATTATTTTGGGACTCATCTATATTGGTGCATGTATCAGTAGTTCATTCCTTTTCATTGCTGAGTAGTAGCCCATTGTATGAATTTACCACAGTTTGTTTTTCTCCATTCACTTGCTGCTGGACATTTATATTGTTTCCAGATTTTGTCTATTACAAATAAAGCCATTTTGAACGTTTGTGCACAAATCTTTGTATGGGAATGTGATTTTATTTCCCTTGAGTAAATACTTAGGAATTGAATGGCTAGGTCATATGGTAGGTATATATTTAACTTTAAGAATTTGTCATTTGTTTTCCAAAAATGCATCATTTTACATTCCTACCAGCAATATATGAGGCTTTGAGTTCATCTATATCCTTGTTAAGAGTAGGTATAGTAGGTCTTTTAAATTTTAATCATGTAATGGTATCTAAGTATGGTTTTCATTTTCATTTCCAAAATCACTAATGGCATTGAACATCTTTGTGTGTGCATTTTGCCATCTAATATATCTTTTTTTTTTTGAAGTGTGTATTAAAATCTTTTGTCCATGGTTTATCAGGTTGTTTTGTTTTTACTGAGTTATAGTAACAGTCTATATATTCTAGATACAAGTGTTTGTCATATATGTATATCTTTTTCTCCTAACTTTATCACTTTTTGTGTGTCATGTCATTTGAAGAGCAAAAGTTTTAAATTTTGAAGAAGTCCAATACACTAATTCTTTATTTTATAGTTCATAATTTTGTACCATATTTAAGAAATATTTTGCTAAGTCCAAGTTACTAATGTTTTTTCCCACATTTTCTTTCAGAAAGTTTGTGGTTTTAACTTTACATTTAGGTCACGGATTTCTGTTAAGTTAACTTTCGTATATAGGGTAAGGAAAGGGTCAAGGTTCTATTTTTCTTTTTTTTTCTTTTTCTTCCTTCCTTCTTTCTCTCTCTCTCTTCCTCTTTCTTTGTATATGACTAGCCAATTGTTCCTGCACCATAGGTTGGAAAGGGAACCTTTTTTCTATTAAATTGCCTTGGCATCTTGGTCAACAATAAATTGATGGTATGTGCCAACTGTCAGCATTGTAGGTGTCAT
>CM052439.1:92306914-92383428 GCA_028533085.1 Varecia variegata
GTACAACCCCTGTGGAAAGCAATATGGAGATTCCTTAAACAGATACAAGCAGACCTTCCATTTGATCCAGCAATCCCATTATTGGGCATCTATCCAGAAGAACAAAAGTCATTCTATAATAAAGATACTTGCACCCAAATATTTATAGCAGCACAATTCACAATTGCTAAGATGTGGAAACAACCCAAATGTCCATCAATTCATGAATGGATTAGTAAAATGTGGTATCTGTATACCATGGAGTATTACTCAGCTATAAGAAATAACGATGATACGACATCTCTTTTGTTCTCCTGGAGAGAGTTGGAACCCATTCTATTAAGCGAAGTATCCCAAGCATGGAAAAATAAGCACCACATGTACTCACCAGAAAATTGCTTTCCCTGATCAACACCTGGGTGCACATTTAGGAATGACACCAATTGGGTATCGGACAGAGGTGGAAGGAGGGGATGGGTGTATATCTACATGATGAGTGTGATGCGCACTGTCTGTGGAATGGACACGTTATAGATTTGACTTGAGGGGATGGGGGATGAGAAGAGGATGGGTGTATACCTACATGATTAGTGCGATGTGCACTGTCTGGGGAATGGACACTCTTGAAGCTCAGTCTTGGAGGGTTGGGAGGGGCATGGGAAATATATTTAACCAGAACTGTTGTACCCCCATATTAAGCTATAGTAAATAAAAAATAAATAAATAAAAAAAGAACTTTAAAAAAATAATAATAATAAATACAAAGGAAAAGGAAAGAAAATTAAAAACTTATATTATTATAGTTAAATGCAATCTTAGATAATGTCAAGTTCCGCCCTATCAAAAAGAAAATACAAAACAAATACCAAATGTATGATCAAATATATCAGTTGCCAAAACAAATATGAATGACTTGAATTCAATTATTACAAAAAGAGAGATTTTTAGACCAGGCATGGTGGCTCATGTCTGTAATCCCAGCACTTTGGGAGGCCAATTTTGGAGGATTTCTTGAGGCCAGGAGTTCAAAACCAGCCCAGGCAACCTAGCAAGACCTCATTTCTACAAAAAATAAAAACAAACTAGCCAAGTGTGGTGGCACATCCCAGTAATCCCAGCTATTCGGGAGGCTGAGGCAGGAGGATCTATTGAGTCCCATAGTTCGAAGTTGTAGTGAGCTGTTACAGGACCACTGCACTGCAGCCTGGGCAACAGAGGAAGACATCGTCACTAAAAAAGGAAGAGAGATTTTATATTATATATATCATACATGTATTATATATTATATAATTATATAATACATTATTATTGCTAGATGTATAGACTATTATATATAATATATTATTGCATCAAACAATCAAGTTATCAAATAATCACATCAAATTAATTAAATATTCAGAAAGTTTAGAATGAACAGAAGGATATTTCAGGCAAATAAAAGAAAAGCAGAGATCACAATAAAAAAGATAAAAAGGAAATATATGCTAATCACTGAAAAAATACAGTAAGACATTTCATGTATCTAAAAATATAACATAAAGCCTTATAATATAAAGAGTTAGAAATAAAAATGGAAAAATCCACAATCTTAAGAAGAGATTTAAAAATACTACTGGTATTTTTACAGATCAAAAAGATAAAAAATAAACAGATGGGAATGATATAAATAAATAAAATAATAAAATGCATACTTATGAATTTATTTTAAGTATGTAATTTACTACAGTATACAAAGTTATAAAAATAGTTAAAATGTTTTGTGTAATTTTTATGTGAAACCCTATCTACTGATGTCCATAGTTCTACTCCTTAGCATCTCTTGTCCTCGAGACTTTTTTGCCCGGCCTCCCTCATTTTCCCTGAACTCCTTTGGTCCTAAATTTGTCTTCTTTATTCATCTTACTGAATTATTTTCTTCCAACAATTTTCTTTTTATTTTTCAATTTTGTTTAGCACTTCCTTACAATTCTTTCCTAAGTTTTTTTCAGGATTATCAAATGTTGCCTAATTCAGTGTAGGGTATAATACAGATGGCTTTAAGGACATCAGGAGTAAAGTCCTGAAATTGGTTAATGAGGGGACTTCTGGATAGGAATTTGTTTCTCATGATTCGAATCTCATCGTATAGATTACTGCCTATTTGTGGATTCCTGCCTATTCTCACTACTGCTAATACTAACTTGAACCACTGACAGATGTCACTGAACACACATTCACACACTTTCCTGGAGGTAAAATAGCAGCCAGAATAGCAGCGTTTTTCTCCCTCCCCTCATTATCCTTCCTGAAATACGCAAACACCAAGGCTAGCTGCCCAGTAAAGACATTCAGTAATGTCAGCTAAAACACAGTTTGGATGTTTGACCCGTCCAAATCTCATGTTAAAATTTGATCTCCAATGCCGGAGGTGGAGCCTTAATGGGAGATGTTCTGGTCACAGGGGCCGAACCCTCATGAATGGCTTGGCGCTGTCTTTGAGGTCAAGAGTAAGTCCTCACCCTTTCAGTTCCCTTGAGAACTGACTTAAAAAGAGCCTGCCACCACCACTGCCGCACCCCCTCATGCTCTTGCTCCCTTCCTTTCTCACCATGTGATGCCTGTTCCCTGGCCCCCATCAGGAGCCCCTCCTGGGGCCCCCCCATCGGGAGCACCAGCTTCCCAGGGCACCCCCATCGGGAGCGCCAGCTTCCCGGGGGGCCCCCATCAGGGGCCAAACCTTCCCGGAGCCCCATCAGGAGCGCCAGCTTCCCGGGGCCCCATCAGGAGCGCCAGCTTCCCGGGGGGGCCCCCCCATCGGGAGCACCAGCTTCCCGGGGGCCCCCCCATCGGGAGTGCCAGCTTCCCGGGGCCCCCCCAATCAGGAGCGCCAGCTTCCTGAGGCCTCACCAGAAGCAGGTGCCGGGGTGGCGCCCTGTGTCTTGCACAGCCTGCAGAACTGTGAACCAACCAAACCTCTTTTCTTTATAAACTACCCAGTGTGAGACATTCCTTTATAGCAACGCAAAATGGACTAAGACACAGAGGAAAAGAGATTCTAGAATAACAAATTTGGCAGTTTGTCTTATTGACCCACAGGGTCTGAAGTACTTCTTTTCCTAGACTCACAACTGTTCTGCCTCCCGCCTCTCCACTCCAGGCCCCATCCAGGGTGGACCCAGGTGGATATGAATGACTGATTGAGCCTGGATTGAATGCCAAGAAGAGGAAACAAAATCCTGGTGTTTAAGGTGGTTAAAAGAATGACAGGGCTGGGGCAATGTCGGGCAAATGAGAAAGAAGTCCAAAAGGAAGGGTTCTCTCTACCAGTAGTGAGGCTAGCTAGAAGCAAGCCCCACAAACATGATCAAAACACCCTTTGAAGACAAGTTGAAAAGAGTGGACAAGTGGCCCATGAATACCCACCCACCTGTGAGCTCTGTGTGGAATGAAATGGAAGATTAGAACCCAAAGTAAAGAACAGTTTATTTCCTTACTTTGTGCTCTGGGTTTCCTCTTAACTGGGAACAGTAAGGTTCTTATGGACTACTCTATCCTTCTTTCTTCTAGAGTATAGACACATAACTTAGACAAACAAATCCTGTACTCATATTATATAACATCATATATCATATGCAGACCACTCAACTGTATTTTATTTAAGTTGTGCCTCTGAAAGTGCATCCATGAACTGGAATATTGCTATGTCTATTTTTATTCATTCAAGTTATTATCAGTGTGGGGAGGACCTGAATTAAAACTTTAGTCCTATCAATCACTAGCTGGATAACCTTATGTAAGTTTAATCTCTGTTTTCTTGTTTCAATTTTCTCATCAATAGAATGAAGATATTAATATAAGTCTTAGCATCTGCTAGAATTCACCTCTTGCATCACTCAAATATACCCAAGACTCTTATTAAGTTTATTCCATTCTGTCACTTAAATCTTCAAGGTGGTGACCGGTCAGAATTTTTAAGGAAAATGCTTAGATATGGATTAGAAGGGCCAGCTACATTCTTTCCTGCTGTAGCTACTTTCAAGGCTACAAGTAATAGTCATCATTTCTTTTACCACCCATTGTAATTCTTTACCTTGGCTAACACCTCTTCTAATCTAGGTTGCTTGCCTTTTGGGTAACCTAGATCTTCACCCTGGAGAGGTCTAACCTCCTTACTTTGTGCTTCTGTCAGAGTGCTATAATGCCTTCCCTGAGCATCAGCAGACATGAAAGAAATAAGTGGTCCCCAGTGAGCTCTCTGAATTCCAGAATCCCTCTGCATTATCCCAATTGCATAGCAATGGCTCATGGTAAGCAAGGTCCATTATCCTTGCTGGTATGATGAATTCCTTCTTTGACTGCTGGTCTATTGGTATGATCGTCTAAAATGACCAAGCTGAAGTCACAGCTTTAGGTTTAATGGAACCTATATGCTATGGTCTGATAGAAGTAATTGCATTTCCCCAGAAACCAGAACCTTGAATCCAGAAAACCTTAAAATAGCAGGGACAGGAAGCACGAAGTCCCCCAAAGCGTCACTGAGAATGATGGTGAGGACGGCTACTCCTGCTTCCATACCTTGTTTCCTGGATGCATTTTTTTTTTTTTTTTTGTATTGGGAATCCTGAACCATATAAGGGCTTTCAGTTCAAAAAATATACTGCATCTTGAAGAACAACACCCCCAACCCCTTGAGGGTGTCATTCCTATGTTGTGGCTTTGGTTTGCCTTTAAGAGGCCATTCTAATGTTATATAAGGTTGACAGCTTATGAAAATGTGTGTGTTAGGACCAGTGACATGTGCCCTGTGTCACACCTGCTTCATCCAAGGTGGTGTTATGTGAGATTTCATGGCAGTAAATCAGAAACTCTGAGCCTTCAGACAGTAATGGTGGCCAACGTGCTTTGGAAAAGGATGGAAAAAAACATACCAAAATATGTATCAGTCTCAGTAAACCCAAATCATTGTCCCCTCCAGGCTGAAAGAAGTCTGATTTACTCAACTTGCCACCAAGTGGCTATTTGGTTTCATGAGGTATGGTGCCATATTGACAGTTTACTATCAGTCTTTTCTATTGATATGCGGACAGTCAGCACTGGTAGTAACTATGCCAGCCTCGGCAAGAGAGAGCACATGCATGACCTTCACCCCTGGCACCCTTGCCACTCCATTTAAAGGCTGATTTTTCAGGCACTGTGCTGACGTGAATAGGGCCTAGATGCCTTTCGCTACATAACCAAGCATCCTATTCTATGGTTTCAGTGCCTCCTTTGCAGTGTGTGTAAACAAACTGATACAAGATATAAAGATCTGCATATTTTGTTCCTATTCCAATGAGTCTTTTCACCTATTTTAAATCTCTCAATCTTGCACTTTCCAAGTGATTAACCAATTTACCAAACCATTTTTTTATGCCTGGAAGTCTACATGTGTCTTTACTTCAGACTACTTCCCTTTCACACCCACCTGATGGCCAGACACGCCCTCAGGGCCACACTGGGTGGGGTTGGAATGCAGATGCAACACGCTGTTGCATGTTGCCAACATCACAATCTGAACCCATCACATCCTGACAGCTGGTCATGGGGAACTGCACAAAGCCGTAGTTATGAGCTGTGGGACTGACATCATTGCAATAGAAAAAGGTGATGTGGAGAGGAAATCTGGGCTATCTTTAAGTTTCTTATTCTTTCTGGCCTTCTTTGGCCTGGTGTTGAATGTGTCATTTCCATCTCATGCATTACCCCTCAATTTTATTACTTGGTGATTCTGACAAAATACAAATGATGATAGGTATCTCCTTCATATAGTCCCTTGATGCTTCAAAGTCAAATGTCAAGCTTCTATTAGGCCCCAGTAGCATGCTAGGAGCTATTTTTCAAATAATGAATAGTTTTCTGTTGCAGATGGCATGCTCTTGCTCCAAAACTGTAGGGTGTCTGCACTGTGACTCTTCTCTTGAGGCTTGCAAAAACCATATATGGCATCCTTATCTAGCACAGAAACATCTAGCACCAGAGGATCTGCCATAACATATGGCCCAAACAGCAGTGCTTGTAATGCAGCCTGAATCTACTGAAGAGCCCCACTCAAAGCTGGAACCTTCCATATTACTCAATAAATGGGTTCACATCATCTTCCATAATTCATCTCATTTTTGCAGGGACCAGGCTGGCAGGCCAGGGAACCAACATAAGGGTACTGCCAGCTACCAAGTGCATCATTCCAATTACTCACTCGGGGGCCAGGAATATGACATATTGGTCCCACAGTGAGACAAACTTTGATTAAGACACTATTTATCAGTGGCCTCTGCATTCTTACCGGGAAGCCATGATGGCACTTTGTTTCCTGTATTAAAGTCAGCTCGGACCCTACATTCAACTACCCCTGAGTTGTAAATATTTTCTTTTCCCAGTCATTCACACTACCTGAGGAAATGGGCATAGTTCCCTTAGGAGAAGAACTGAGGGAATCACTATTGCAAACATTTCATAGGTATTTCAGCGTCCTTTTTAAAGGGAACCCAGTCTTTTCTTAAATCTATGGGCTCCAGGTCTGAAAATTGGTTCAGCTCTAAAAACTGGGCAGTAGATCGTGACTTCCCTTTGCATGCCTGACATAGCCTTCTGCTCCTGCACTCTTGCTCATTTTTCGTTGTAGATATTAAGCCGTCCTCTTGTTGGCTTCCCATCTATCCTGACCATAGGATCAGCTATTATCATTGACTCCTACAGGTTAGGGTTCATGACGTGCTGCTCCTGACAGAAGTTATATTTATCTTCACCCTGAGAATCCGGTGCTGCCACCTGGCCTTGACTATGCTGGACTCCTCTCATCTTCAGGGAAAGAAGAGGTTTCGTAAGACTAGGCTTTACTCTCTGTCCTCCCTGCAGAGAACAGCCTCCAGTGAGTTTCTCAACAATGCTGGTTCTTCTTTACTAGAACATTCCTATGGCTAGGGTGAAGGGAAGCTTCCTTGGAGAGCTTCAGGGAAACATAGTCAATTATTCTCAGGTATTAGATAATAAATCCATTCTTAAATGACTAGTTTCCTGAGACTTTCCTCCATAGTCGTTCATGAGTTCCTTCTAATCCAGCCATCATTTTTTCCAACTTCAAGGAGCTATACTTAGTGGCCTATTAGAAATGACCGTAAGTGTCCTTGCTAGGACATTAAACCTTAAATCACAGGATATCTTCATCCACCCATAATGTGCTCTTTTGGCCCATGCCAACACACATTAGCCAGATCTTGAAGTATTTTTGATGAATAGTCCGTTTCCTCCAAAGTAGGAATTATACTTTCCTGGTTAGCCCATTCTGAGACTGAGTCTAGTTAGTGGTCTAGAAGCCACGAGGGGAATTGGGGCAGATCTTGAGGAGGGCTAGTATCCCTTTACAAGGTGTTTACCTCACATGAGGTTTTTAAATGATCGCCAAGCAAGGAGAGGATATTATACTATAGCAATAGCAGGGAGAAACTTTGGCAGGCTTAGGAGGTTCAGGGTAAATCTGGGATTCTGTGTCTGGAGGATAGCCATCCACATGTCTTCAACACATAGCTCAGGGTCTCACTCCTCCCTTATCCTGTCTCCAGCATTAACCTAAAAGACTTGCCAGTTCTTTAATTAGCCATCTTGTAAATGTGCTTGTCTCAAAATCAGGTCCTGGGACTGAACTTTAAAACAGTTCTGCCCTCCGGCATCAGGAAATGAGGCTCTCTTTAGCCAATACCATGGAGGCCTCTAGCGCTCACATGTCGACCTGAGTTGACATAACTGTCAGCTCTTCTGAGACTGTCTAAATTGCACAGATACTAACCATTTTCAGAGTCTTTATAATTACCGTTGCCCCTATCTTACTGAAATGCTGGAAACACTATATAAGCCAATGCATCGCCCTGCCTATAACTCAGCACAGTCTTACCAGAGTCTCATTCTTGCATTCCTGAGGATGTTGCCAGTCCCACCCCACTGGCCTAGTTATTGCCATCTGGCCAGTGTATGATCCAATCACAAAATCCCATCTCAACAGTCTGCAACCTAGGACCATTTTTGGTAACAATTATCTTAGTTTGGGTTCCTCCAAAAGCCACCTCTGAGGCAAGGATTCAATTGTAAGTAATTTACTGGGGAGATGATCCACAAAATACTGTTAGAAAAGAGGGGAGGTGAGAAAAGGGAAGTAAAAGCAGCCAATGCAATGTGTTATCAAGCAGGTTACCACTGTGGGTAACAAGGGCTTCATCTGCTGGGAGCCGGAGGGAAGCGCCTGGCCTCAGCGCCATCCTGTGTAAGGAGCTCGGCTCGCCAGATCCTCCGGGAAGTCTTCACTCTCTGGCCCTTCGGTGCATGCAGGCAGAACAGGCTCAAGCATCCAGAAAAGTTTTAGGCAAAGAGATAAATATGCTGAAAGTTGGAAGGCAGCCAACCTACAGCACAAAGGCAGGTCTCAGGGAATGCCGTTGGGGCCGTCTGCCACCACCCACCTGCATTGCAGTGCAGTGAGATTAAAATAACTTGATAAATGTCAGGTATTTATAATAGTACTTGACACACAATAAATGCTTAACATATGGCTGTTTGTGATTATTATCATCATTATTATTTGGCATGTCATTCTGACAGTTATTGGAAGTGTACTTTGATGTGAGTACATACATGATGTCAGAAAGGTCATATGGAAGAAAAGTCAAACATCTCATTATTGAAATTTTTTAGTAAAGGAAATGACAGAGAGAAAATTGTTCATAGTTTGGTCTGGGACAAAACTTTGACATGTAGTTATTTATGTTATCTCTCTGGGAAGAAATGAATTTCTTATAAAATGTTTAAGCAATTTTCTGAGGGACTTAGAAAAGATGAAGAGTGTTAGGTGTGCAGCTCTCTGCCAGGTAACTGCTAATTAGGAGTCTAATGACCTTGAGCTGGACATTTTTTTTAACTCATATCTACTCTTATTCATTCTCTTTTCCTCTGAAATGTCCCTACCAAGAGAGATTGTATGATTTGGCTTGTTCAGAAACCCTTTCCTCATGGAAATCCTGAAATGAAACATTGACACGCATTCATCACTCATTTCTTTAAAAAGCGTTTTGTTTTTTATTTTTTAATACTGATGGTATTAAATTATAGAGGGTCAATATGAAACACGTCTTTCTTCCTTGCCTAACTTCTAAACAACTGAGAAACGCATGTCTTTGTTATATCTGAAGCTAACAGAAGAGTAGGTTTCAAGGCCCGCTGTTCCAGAGGGCTTCCCATGCCCCGAACTGAATTTACTCCAGTCTCCAAAGTAAACTGCCAGAGCTCACTCCCTTCTTGTCCTCAATCCCCTGAGACAATTTAAACTGATTAAGTTACTGAATGACAAAAAGCAGATGAGATTGCAAAATACCCACAGGCAAGAAAAGTTCTTGTGGAACAAAGGGCAGCTGAGAATGCATCTTCTTGCCAGTAACCTTAGGGAGACAGATAGAGACAGAGAGAGAGGGAGGAGAGAGAGACAGAAATAGAGAGAAAGACAGAGACAGAAACAGAGAGAAAGGGAAGAGAGAGAGCGAGAGAGAGACAGGAATGGAAACAGATAGATGGAGACAGACACAGAGAGAGACAGGGAGAGAAGGGAGGGAGGGAGACAGAGACAGAGACAGACAGAGGGAGGAAGAGAAAAGAGAGTGAGAGAGAAGGGTAGAGAGAGAGAGAGAGAGAAACAGAAAAAGACAGAGAGAGAGAGGAAAATTGACCTAAAGCAGCCCCAAACTTTCCAATCAGATAAATTCTCTTCTTCCTCTAGCAGCAGTGAGAGGAAGGCAGAGAGCAGCCACCACTGGCGAAGAATCCTGGAATGAAATAAGCATGGGGAAGTGGGGAGAAGTGCGAAACAGCTGTTCCCCACTAATATAAGGGTAAACTTATTTTTCTTTAAAGAAACACCTTCAAATATTAATTGGTTTTGAACATCAATTGTTAATAAACAAATCACAGTATAATGGCTCATTGGATATTATTATTTTGAAGGATTTAATGCATGCCACTTTTCTGTAATGATAAACCAGAATCACCCACTGAGAGTGCTGTATGCCTGAGAATGAATCGAGCACTGCTGGAACTCACGGAATACTTCCAAGGCACTACGATGTGACTTAGCAAAGGCACATTTGGTATCTTGCAGAAGCACAGGGAGAAACTGGCTTCAATAAGAATTTATAATCAAATAGGAAATAAAGACTATGCTATTAATTGGGTCACAATAATATTCCTAGCATACATCATGCATGATGGAATTTTTTTTCTACCTGCTGAGCTCATTCTCCCTTTTGTAGGGTTTGGTGGTTTGGCCAGACAGTTGATTTTCTAAGACACATCTGGCTATGTCATTAACAGTGATTCCTGAATGCTTTGGCTATTGCCAAAGCAGTCTGCTGGTTTAAAAAAAAAAGGCAGAGTACCATTTTGGGAAATATTACTCTTGCAGACTGTTGTTTATAGTCCAACTCTGTTATCCAGATAAAACTATTTTTTAACATTGTACATAAAATCCTTTAAGAGAAAATGCAGTGAAGAGCTTATGCCTTCATTTATATTTAAGGTTAGTCATTGCAAGGTCCATTACCTGTTTTGAGAGCATTGTCTCATTTCTTTTCTTCCATATTTACAAAAAACTGATCAGAGGTATCAAAATGCTTTTAAGTGTAGAGGTTCTTCCATCAGATTTCCATTTTGAAACAATAAAAACCATCCACTAAGAGCCTCTCTCTTAAAACTCTTAATAGAAAAAGGGATCTAAGTAGAAACGTTAGTTTATTTCATCTCCCCCTTCTTCATTTTATCCTTTTGCTGAGCTTCGATTTTGGGGGGTGTTCAAGTTAGAGAAAGTATTTTCAGTACGTGACTCATCTCCAGGTAGCCGATAGAAAATGCTGAAACACTGCTCTTTTATTCTCACTCTAAATATATAGCCCCCTTATTGATGACAATTTTATTCTGCTCAAAGTATTTAATAAACAACTCTATACTGATCTTTCACAAACTTAAAAGCCAATATTTTTCATATTGCCTATATGCCAGACACTCTTATAAACACTTACATATTTTAATTAATTTCATCTTGCCAACAATGTTATGCAGTGGGTTCAGTTTTTATCTTCATTTCCCAGATGTAGAACTGAGGCACACAGAGGTCATGTGGCTTGCCCACGTGAGGGGAGAGCTGGGGTGGAAGTCGGGCAGTTCTGCGCCAGACTCTGCGTTCCTCCCCAGTATGTTAGATGATGCCTCTGTGTGAACTTTTCTTGTTCACATCTGAGAGGAAGCTAGATAAACACCCTGAAAGAATAGGGAAGGAAGAAATATTTCCTCCTAGCCTACATTTTCCATTCTGTTTTAGGATTAGCATGAAGATCAGGTGACCAGTATGTTGTAAGCAGCCTCTCAGTGTTTCCTCTCATTTTCTAAGTGGACACATAGAATGCCAGGGTTTTTAATGGATGCAATTGCAATTTAGAGAACTATCTGTGACAAATTGTCTATCTAAGGAAACAAGCAAATAAACAAACAAAACCAAAAAACTTTGGGTTTAGTTCAACCAATTCTACTATTTTTTTTCTTTCAGCATATTATGGGGTACAAATGTTTAGGTTACATATAATGCCTTTGCCTCACCCGAGTCAGAGCTTTAAGTGTGTCCATCCCCCAGACGGTGCACACCGCACCCATTAGCTGTGAATAGACCCATCCCCTCCTCCCCCTCCCACCTGCCTGACACCCGATGAATGTTACTACTATATGTGCACATAAGTGTTGATCTTTCAGTACCAATTTGATGGTGAGTACTTGCGGTGCCTGTTTTCCATTCTTGTGATACTTCACTTAGTAGAATGGGCTCCAGCTCCATCCAGGATAATACAAGAGGTGCTAGATCACTGTTGTTTTTTGTGGCTGAGTAGAACTCCATGGTTCTACCATGGGAGTTACCACATTTTATTAATCCACTTATGTGTTCATGGGCACTTGGGTTGAGAATGGGAGAAAATATTCACATGCTACACATCCGATAAAGGGCTGATAACTAGTATCTATTTAGAACTCAGGAAAATCAGCAAGAAAATGTCAAACAACCCTGTCAAAAAGTGGACAAAGGACATGAACAGAAACTTTTCAAAAGACGATAGACTGACGGCCAACAAACATATGAAAAAATGCTCAACATCTTTAATCATCAGGGAAATGAAAATCAAAACCACAATGAGGTATCACTTAACTCCAGTGAGAATGGCCTTTATCAAAAAGTCCCATAACAATACATGCTGGCGTGGATGCGGAGAGACAGGAACACTCATACACTGCTGGTGGGACTGCAAACTAGTGCAACCTCCGTGGAAAACAATATGGAGATACCTTAAACAGACACAAGTAGACCTGCCATTCGATCCAGCAATCCCATTATGGGGCATCTACCCAATGGTGCTTCTAATTATCTCATTTTCTTCATTCAAAATTCAGGGCATGTTCATAAACCACATAAGGATAAAAAGAGAAAATAAAATGAAGAGAAAGCAAATTCCCAACAAATAAGTGCCGTGTCTATTGCCACCAGCACTGCTCGCCTGAGTCACTGTGACATTCTCCCAACGTGCTTTGACTCTTGCTCGTGCTCCGGTGCTATCAATTCCTCCCTTAACGGCTTCCCATTGCAGAGAACCCCAAATCTCTTCAAGACCCTACAGTTCAGACTTCTAGTTATTTCTCTAGTGTCATTTCACTCCTATTAATCACTTGTCAGATTCATTGAGCTTCTTGCAAGTTTTGAAATGTACTATTTTTATATTTCTGAGGATCTTTGTACCTGCTATTTCCTTTCATTGAACTATATGCAAGACTAACTCCTCTAATTCTCTAGATCTTAAATGTTACTTTCTTAAAGAGGCCTTGTCTTACCTCCCACTCTTAATGAAATAGTTTTGTTCTATTCTCTATTACTGTTTCTATTCTTCTTCGAAATCATCCTAATTTGTTATAATATATTAACACTTGTGTCATTGCTCACCGGACTCTGAGCACCCAGTACCTGTCGCACGGCAGCCACCAGCAGGTGGCGCCAAAGCGCAGCAGCACGGGGTGGACCTGAGTCGCCAGACGCCCTGGGCGCTTCAGCGGCCCCTGGTGATGCGATTGACTTGACATTATCCCACCTGCAACTGAAATATTCAAATTCCACTTCACTTTAAGGTTTCATCTTCACTTTAAGGTTTTAAAACTTTCAAACACCCAAAATGTTTTAGAGTGAGATTTTCTGGTATTGTCTTCTATTCTGATCCTACAATCTAGTAAGAAGTAGACAGATGAGAGAATTAGAACATAGTTGAATGAATTAGACATGTCTTTTTTTCTAAAGATCAAAAATCATAGAGACATAGACTTTACCTCAGAATAAATGACTATGCTAATAATGAGAGTTATACTGAAACTAACTTTGAACATGACGACTGAGTTCTCTATTACTTGAGTGGTCCGGTAAGAGAACAGACGCTCTGTTGCCCAGACACTGTGAGAGAGAGTCCAGCTCCCAGAAGAGGTTTGAATTAGATGACCACAGAGACTTCCAATCCTGAGAATCTATGCTTCTGGAATACAATTTAAATATTTTAAAATATACAGAAGTGTTTAAAATATACTAGTGTAGAAATGACATGTATTACTTTTCAGGGAAAATAACTCTCCTCTATTGCCATAGTATAACCAAAAGTGCTTCCATAGTGGAATCAGACTGGTCTGAATCAAAACCTAAATTCTGCCATTTTCTATCTGTGAGTCCTTAGACAAGCTGTTTTATTTCAGTTTCTTCCTCTCTCAAATGGGATAACAAGACCAATTTACTGAGTTATCACCATGTATCTCTCAGGTAAAACCCATTAGTTATGCTTAGTTTTTTAAAAATATTCTATTCTGCTCTAAGATATGTCATAATTAAAAACCAACCAACAGTCTATTACCAACAATAGCATCAACAACAAAAGCTCAGAATTTCTCTTTTGCCTAGTCCAAAAATGAAGATAATCTCTGAGTCACTTTTGTGTGGCAAATAATGTAGGAAGAATGAAGGTAAAAGGATTTTTTACTTACTAAATCTACTTTAAAAATAGAAATAGTTTGGAAACTATTTTCTGCAGTTCCAGTAGGGGCTGGGCAGAAATGCTCTTTTCCTTTAATTTTCCATCCTGTGGATAGTTAGGAAACAAGAGGACTTAGTGAAAAAAAAAAAACTAGAAAAAAACATTCCTGCATGAACAGGAGTGGAGAGACAGAAAGGCCTTTAGTTTTATCAGCTTCAGCAGCTTACCTTAATTGAGAAGAACACCCGTCACTCAGCCAGCAGGAAGTAACATGAAGCAGCCAAGACACAGGTTGCAGAGGCTTTGATAAGAAACCAGCTGAAAGCCAGAGCTGCCTATATTTAAGGGCTGAATATGACTGTGACACTAATCTGAGATTCGAGGTGGTTTGGTCCAATACTCTGGCCAATGTTTGTATATAAAGAAAAAGTTAGAATAATATGAAATGTATTGCTTTAATTCTTTTTCAAAAACTAATCACAAATGTGGCAGAGAACTGGTCTCAGAGGCCAGAGTTGGATTATCATCCTGACCTAGCTTTTCGATTGAGCTGTGAGAGTCACTGAGTCTCACTATAAGCCACTAAACTATGAGCCTCAAATCTCCTTATCTGCAAAATTAGGAGGCTGAAGCAAATTGTCTCTCAATTGTCAAGTTCCAGTCAGCTCCTAAAGTCTCTGATTCAGTGGATTCAAATTTATTCATTCAATCAGTAAGTCAATCAGTCATTCATAAAAAAAATCATTGGTCACCTATATGTCAGACATACAGATTTCATTTATTCAACAGCAAATATTGAATGAGCTCTGACCATGTGCCAGGCTCTGTCTTAGCTCTGGGGATACAGCAACGTAAAAGAGAGACAGGAATTCCTAGAATCCTGTACCTTATCTGCTAAAGGAGAAACAGGCATGATAAAGGCAAATCAATAAAATATATACTGTTAGAGAGTAGTGTTATGGAGAAGGCCAGTAGGAAATGTCAGGGGTTGAAGTTTTGGGTCTCACTGGGGAAGTGACTTTAGATTAAAGACAGAAAGGATGTCTGGAGGAAGAGCGTTTCAGGGAGCGAAAGCAGAACAAAGGGTTCCCGGTAGGTCCAGGGATTACCATGGAAGCCAATGTGGGTGAAGCAGAATGCACTGGGGGCAGAGTGACAGAAGCGGAGGTGTATCCACTCAGATTCTAGAAGGAAAAGTGGACAATCTCATAGGACAACTGGGAATTTGATGAAGGGGGTATGTATAAAGGTGAACAGAGTTAAGGGAAGCAAACAAGAGATGATAAAGCTCCCAGGGAGAGCAAGGCTTCAAATGTAACTTAACGGAGGGGCTACCAAAATGTGGGGGGAAGTGTCACTATAGATGTAGAAGGGAACGGAGGAGAGGTGTCCCTGAGGGGCTGAGGGCCTCAGACAGCACACAGTTCCTGCCAATGTGATATATGGCAAAGTGAGATCTAAGAGAACAAATACCCCACTTCTCTTGCATCCTGCACTCTCTCTTGTGCCAGGGCTCTGCATCCGTCAGACCCCGCTGGAAGCGGGGAGGGAGCCTGGTGATGTGGTCACACAGGGCAGCCTCCTCAGGCACAGGTCAGGGTGGACAAGGATGGAGAGTGGAGCAAGAGAGCAAAAATATACAGCAGCACATGAGGTCAGCGAGGTAAGAAGATCCAGATCACAATGTGCCTAATAAATCATAGTAAGGAAGTAAGGACTGTTTTTTTTTTCAATAATGTTAACCCCACAAAAAAGTTACAAATAACATTTCCCACCTTCACTCCCTCACTGCTCCTCACACCCTGTGTCCATACACAGATCTTTGATACACTGTAGCAGGAGGTTAAGGAGAGCATCTGGACAAAGATACAGATCAGTAGGTAGACGTGGGAGGAGCTTGTTGGAAATTTTCTTCTGAATGAGGAGAAAATATGAATGAATCATTCAGTACAGTGGATAGTGGGTACAAGGAATATAGTGTGATTGTCAGGCAACTACAAGAGCCCATTTGAGTTTAATGATCATGGTTTTGAAGTGAGACAAGTTAGCATGGTTGCATATTTTCCTTTAGTCACTTTGGCTGCAGAGTGTTGAAATTAATCTGATTAGTGGTATAACCAAATAGAATATTTGCTGAGAAATGGGTATGATTGACGGTGGAATTTACGCTAAGAAAGGAAAGATGAGTAGGTAATGGGGTCAACGATTTCAAAGTCCTGGCAATATTGTGGGGTTATTAGGAGTGAGCTGGAAAGAGATGAGATCAGAGAGTCATATCTTTGAAATTGAGTTTATGAAGGGACTGCAGTTATTTATAGTGACTAGGTCAAGGGTATGAATCAGGGTGTAAGTAGTTGAAGCGAGATAGTGGGAAGATATCAAGGATTAAGAGGGCAGAGTATTGGACGGATCGTTTATGTGGATATAGACATTAACAAGTAGAGTTGCACATTTACAGCGGCAGAGAGAGAAAACACTCAGGACAGTGAAGGCGATGCCCCTGCAGTGGTAGACGGTGGCAGTAAGAAAGGCCGGGAGAGGTATAGCCTGATAACATGACATGCGAAACTGGCCGTTTTTAGAGACAGAGAAGAATGGCCTGGAAACAGCAATGGGGACCGAAGAGCACACTGATTTTCATCTACAGGCCGGTGGAAGAACAGGCGGAAAGGAAAACCAGAGTCACTCAGAGTGTCCTCAACACGTTCAGCTGCTGTTAGAGCAAAAAGCGCAGGAAATGCTCAGAGAAACTGAGGATAGACGGGGTTTTGTAGTTAACACTGCGAGTACCGGGAGACACAGGAGAGGGCTCCCCAAACCCATGGGGGCCCAGAAGACGGGGTGGGAAGAGGCAGCATGCAGAGGGCCCCCAGGAGACCGAAGAGCCGACTCGGAAGCCCCTCCCCACACCCCCACCCCCCGGCGGCTGCGACCCCCGGAGTGAGAGGGATGGGACGAGGGCAGCGGCCCTAAGGCGGTTGAGAGCGTGAGCGCCGGGACGAGCGGGGTCCTCTTCAGACACGCACAGAGTTTAGGGGCCTCACTTGTGACGTCCCACGGGGCACAGTCTTCGGAGGAGCTCGGAGGCCCCTGTGCCAGGACGACCCGCCCGGCTCACGGGCTCCTTCCCGCCGCTGACAGCGGTCAACACACTAACGACACGGGCTGCAAACGTCCAGTGCGCATGCGTGAGTGCGAGCGACAGCAGACATCCTGGTGACATTGTAAGAAATTAACCCCCCCCCCAAGTGGCGGGGACACCTTCCCGAAGGGCGGGGCTCGCTGTCAGAGCCTCTCGCGGGGTGTAGACGGCAGCCAGCGGCGGGAAGTCTCACCCGGCACGCGGCGAGCGCAGCCGTCAATCAAACCCTCGGCGTCCCGTCTCCACTCGCGACTCCCGGCTCTTCTCAACACGGATCAGTGAGGACTGAGTTCCCCGTGAGCAGAAGGAGCGTTAGCATGCGTTAGCATGCGTTAGCGTCGGCACAGCGGGCATGCGAGGCTGAAAGCATTCTCCGTTTCTCCATGTGGGAATGTTGGCATCATAGGGGGCACGACCTGCTGCATACGAAAGGGAAAGAGAAATGCTGAAGGCAAGATGCAGAGTTCAGAGAAGAGAAAAGTATAGTTGAAAGGGGCTGGGACAGAGCTGAAAAAAGAAGACAAAGAAGAGAGACATTGAGACAAAATCAGTGAACACGTTGGCACTGGTCTTTGAATGAAAATTTATAGAAATAGTCAAAATGGTTAAGAGGCCGGCGAGAACTTCTTTCTGAGGTATGAGATGCTGCTTCCCTCCTCTGTCGCTAAACAAATTCCAATAAAATCCTACCTTGGATCTGTCATTTTGTCATTGTTGCCGTGACTGTTATTAATAGGTATGATGATATGTGAGACTGGACCCAGCGGGTGCCGCGAGAAAGCAGGCCTGTCGGAAGGAGGCGCAGGTACAAGCCTCTCTCCTTTAGTTTGACAGCAGTTCTGCATTGTTTGGGGACAAACCAAGCTGAGTTGCATTGTGGTAAGGCCCATCTGGCATATGAACATCACTGTAATAGCGTTACAGTTAGTACTTCTGAATTTCCTGCTACATCAATTTCAAAACCAGAAAAATAAAATAATCTAAAAGTGGAACCACAGATTTTCTTACCAAGCTTCAAGCACTTCAGTGCCGCATGTGTCTCATTGACCTTCAGTCTCTCCCCTCCCGGCAGCAGAGCGTCGGCACAGCGGGCAGCACCGGGACTGCGGCCTTGCGCTTCTCAGTGTGAGAGCAACTCCATCACTGAGCAACACCTGTAAAAATCAGGTTAATTACAGTACCTGCCAAAGCATGTAAAGTTCCAAGCACCTGACATAAATCCCTTAATAAATGTTAGCTTGTATCAAAGTGCAATGATTTCTGACTTTGGAACATTCAAGTTCTTATTTCCCATTAAGGCAAAGTATAAATTAATTTTGTTACCTTTTCATATTTACCTTCATATATTTACTTTTCAAAATCCAAAAATACTTTTTAACAAAAATCTGGCAGAAGAACACATACTGATGACTAAAGACTTCTTTGGCTCCACATTTGCTAGTTTGGATGGTTTGTTTCTCAGAAAGAAAATCAACATCCATTTAAAACCATTCTTTCCTGCAGGTGGATCTTCAAAGGATGTACAGGTCAGAAAAGTTTATTGGCTAACGTAAATAAATAATGAGTTTCCTTTTTGTCTGTCTTGCTTCCCCTCCTACCAGTCCGACTTCTGTTGTCTTTATGTCCTCCCACCTTCATAGTCATGATTTATTTCAGTTTTAAAAGTATATATTGGACCATAGTCACAACAAAACTTTTAAAAAATCTGATTGTCCATTTCTGGGGGAAGGGAGTCTGATGCCATTCACAAATAACTTATCTATTGCTTTATTGCTGAAGTATTCTTTCAATGTTGGTCTCTAAGTAACTTAGTTCATATTAATAATATGCCTGGCAAACATTTGCATCCAGAAAAACTTAATAGTTGCTTAAAAATGTATATATATTTTAAATGGATTTAAGTCCTATTGTTACTGAGCAATGGGCTCATTGCCAGATGCACATGGAAGCCAATACCATGGCGCTAGCTGCTGAGAAACTTAAAAGCTTCACTGCAAGTCAGCTGGCAAAGAGACTCAAGGCAACACTGAGTTCTCTCACTCTCTCCCTCTCTCACTCTCTTTCTCACTCACTCTCACTCTCACTCTCTCACTCACTCTCACTCTTTCTCTTTCTCTTTCTCTCTCTCTCTCTCTGATTTGGGGGTGGGTCAAGCTTTTATGCACTGCTAATTAGTTCCAGGTGATGCCAATGCAGCCAATCTGCCAGGCTGCTGGTGTTAACAGTTTGGAGGTTAAAGCTTTTTCCCACTGCACGTGCTCAAGCTACGTGACTAGCAATTTTGGCTCTTGGCTGTAAGGTTTTTGAATGAGCAGCGCCAGAGAAAGAAAGACAGCAGAGTTGAAAGGGTTAAGCAATGAGGCTTTATTGGAGCGCTCCCGGGCGAGGTTCATGGGTCCCGAGAGAGGGGGCCCGAGAAGTCACACCCCCAGAAGTTTTGAGTGGGTTTATATATGTTTTTTTAGGGCTGGGGTGGGGGTTTCTTTGACAGAAAGATTTATGGCGGGGAGAGCAAGGAATTTTCCGTTGCAGTTTTAGGGCAGGTGTGGAGAAATAGGAGGGGCTGGTGGTATGGGTGGACTCCAGGAACGGTGACAGACTCCAGGAGCCGAGACCCTTGTCATGGTAACCATCAGGTGTGGTTATTCTTTTAACTCAGCTGGGCCTAGCAGGCATTGTTCTTGGCATGTCTCGTGGGCTTTTTCTTTTTCCCTTAGGGAGGGGAGAGGTGCCCGCCACCAGCCTTACATTGGCCATCTGTAACAACTTAAGCAATGGTTACTTGGTTTGAGCTGGTACTGTAGTTATATTCTTTCTTACATTTTATGTTATAATGTCCAAGTTTTTAAAAAAATCTTTGTTTATGCTCCTACAACTTTATTAATGCTTGTTAATTATTCACACACCTGATGCTATTTCACTGTTTTCGTTTCCACTGCCCTCTCTCTCCCCTCTCTCTGTTTTGTTTTATTTTATTTTTAAGACAGGGCCTCATTCTGTCACCCACACTGGCACACTGTGGGTCACACACACTAGAGGGCCGTGGCATGATCATGGCTCACTGCACCTTTGTCCTTTCGGACTCCTGGGCTCAAGGAATCTTCTGCCTCAATCTTCCCAGTAGGTGGAACTGTAGGGGAGAGCCGCTATGCCCAGCCCATTTCCACTGTCCTCTCTCTGTTGTCATTGTTGTGGAGTTACAGCTTCATTTCCTATAAATTCATTCTCCCTTCAAATATCTCATTTTTTCTTGCTAATTTCAGTATTGCAGTTATGCATATTTTTGTAATTTTTGCACTTAAACATTTTCAAATTTTGATAAATTGAAAGATCTTACAGATAAATTTCTTGATAAACAGCTATTATCTAGTGCCTGTTGGTGCATCAGTGTCAGCATTTATGGATTAATAGGTTGGTTTTCACTTGATCACTGGTGCTTGTGCAGTTTTCATTAGGGACAATCATACAAAAACCTCATCTAGCTAAATCTGTAGATAAAGAGCCTAACTTTTTATGTGTATCATCCATTAATCAATCAATGAAAAATCAGAAAGGCAGGTAGGTATGTGGGTGGGATATCTAAGATATGGAGAGAGACAGAGAGAGAGAACAATATCATGACTGCTGCTCTATTATTTGGATTATCAGAATCTCCGTTAAACCTTTCTCAGCATAATATTCCAAGGCTACATCTTAAATGTCAAAACGAACACACCTTGCTCCAGCCCAGTAATCCACTCTCACCCTCCCAGTGGTTACTCTAGATAACTGCTCAGCTTCTCTGGTTTCTGTAATAATCTTTCATTTGGAACAAGACTGCATGGACTTTAGTCAGCACTCTTGATGGTCCACCAGGATCAAATAATTTACACCTAAAAGGTAAGCACATGAACTCTCACTCACACTGTTAATTAAAGTAAGATTAAGTTTCAGTAATAAGGCCAAACTTTGGAATGGCTCAGACATATATATACATATATATATATATACCAATATACCAGACATGTATTTCTCAGTGCCTTTAACAGTCCTGGCTGTGTCAATGAAAGGGTGTGGTTGTTCAGGAGCCCAAGAAGGTGGAGAATGTCATTTCTGCATTAGTCTCTCGTGGTCCTCTCCTTAATGATTTTGTTTTATAGCAGTTGAAATGATGGCAGTGAGATGAACAGAGAAGGACTTGAATAGAGAATCATTTTTAGAACCAAGTTATTGGAATGGTTTCCAGTGTTAAATGGTTAAAAAGTCTGTCCTGATATTCAATTTTTAACCTTAGAAAAACATTTTACAGAGTTCCCTAATTGCTTTGGTATACTATTTTATAATTTTTTACATCAGAGTGTCTGGTATTCTTTTCCAATTATTTTGCTAAATGACGTTTCTGGCACTAAGGCACAATTTTAGTAAGTGGCCTGATCTCTAAAATAGGCTGTTTTTCTTTCAATAATCTAAAGTGGTAGCAAAGAACAACAAAATAGAAGGAGCATTAAAAAAATGCCATGATTATAGCATTAGTATCTCCAAGCTATAAAAAGTATAATTGAGCCAATTTGCTCCTGAAAATTGAGTTGGTGCTGGATGGGGATGCAACTGCATGATCCACAGACATTTATTCTCCAGAGATGGTTTTAATGACATGCCAAATTAAGCAGGGCCCATATATCTTACCATAACCGTCAAAGTTTTGTCTTCGGCTTAGTGTATGTGTTCCTCATTTCTGATTGTATTCTTTATCCTGTGCAATCCGATCTACATGCCCATGTCTTCAAACTCCTGTACCCTTTGATGAGGATCACATTACTTCAGCCAAGACCTCTTTTTCTGAATGCCAGTCCTGAAATTTCATCCACCTACTTGGCATGGTTCCTTAGATATCACAAAATCATTTTGGACTCATCATGCTCACGTTGAACTCACAGTCTTTTCCCCACACCTAGAACCCAGTGAATGGGACTGTTATCCATCAAAATACACAAGCCAGAAACCTACAAAATACCTATTATGTCTTCACTCTATTACTCACATTCATCTAACCCTACATATATATACCTTCTCAATAAGTCTACTTAGTTCATACTTTAAAGCCAACACTCTTGTCAAATTGAAGACATGGATATTGCGTTCTGCCACAAGACCAAAATCCCCAGTGTGGCCCGTGGTGGCCATGTGGCCGTGCCTCAGTGGGAGCTCTCTGCCTCCTTGCTGGCTCACTGAGCTGCTGTCGGTTTCTCCGAGATACAAGCTCCTTTTGATTTTAGGGCATTTGCACATTCTTCTCTGTTGGAAGACTTTTTCTCCCTCTCTTTGTCTCTTCATCATTTAGCTCTCATGTCAAATGTCCCTTCCTCGAGAATTACCTGCCCAGGTCCTGTGCCCACCTCACAGTAGCCCACAATTTTCTTCACAGAGCTCACTGTAGAATAGTTTGTAAACTTGAAGAATTACACCATCTCTTTTTTACTTACCACTGTATCCATGATGCCTAGGAGAATGTCTGGCATCCAGTATGCATTTAATAAGTATTTGTTTAATAAATTAATGTGTGAACATCCCTGACAAGTGCAACGTAACTTTGGTCTTGTATTCCTGTTGGTCTCTAGCACAGCACCTGGGAAGTCTCTGTCAAAAGCAGAGGAAGCCTGTCAATGTCACTAAGTAATAATAAATCACTCTAAATATACTTAAAATGCAATCTTACATACATGTCTTTTTATCTTCACAGTAAGTTGCAATAATATTTTAAAATTTTTAAGATAAGGACACTGACAATCTGGAAGTTAGAGATGTGCTAAGCATTGCAAAGTCAGAAATTGTTGAATTGGCTCTAGAAATCAGACCTTCGACTCCTTCTACAAGGTCATTTCTACTTCAGAGCGCTGCTCTCCCAGTCGGCTCGTCAGCAGCATGGGCCGGTGGCCGACTCTCATTGTCACTGGCACTCTGGGTGGGCAGCACTGCAGGCCCCGCCAGCTCCCTTCTGCCTCCCACCTCTGCTGCTGCCACCTTACTCTGAATATCACCTTGTACCTAGGAACATTTTAGACAGACACTTTTTTCCTGTTTTAAATAGCTTAGTTAGCTCTTCTTCTATACATCACCAATTTCAGCTGCATATCTTTAAGAGATATACAATCAATTTCCTCTTAGGAGTTACTTAGGGTGCAGCTTCACCCGGGAGGAGTGTCTGGTTAAAGCCACTGGGAGCCATAAGAGATTTTAGTATTCTTGCTCTGGGTGTGATAAAAGTAAGAAATTGGAAAATAATAATAAACTACCATTAATTAAGTAGTCCTCTTATGCATAGCCATATTATATACATTAATTATGTAATTTTTAATTCTATAAACTAAATATTACACTTTACAGATGAGGATACAAACTGAGAATAAAGGACTAAGATTACCAAATTAGAAAGTGTTAGACCTGAGATTCACCCCAGTATTTAAAAGAATATATACTGTCAGTAATCAGACAATGCCAGACAAATGCCAAATAATATTCCATTTAATATGTAACAACTGGAACAATAGTAACACAAAGTGAAACAAATGGTAAAAATAATGCTGTGAGAGAAGACCCCCCCAACAAAATGGAATTTAAAAATTAATAATTTTTACTGTCTATTTTTTCTTATTTCAGGAATATTCATTTACTGTAGATAATTTATAAATTACAGATAATAAAACACACACAAAAATATCACAATCACACTATTCAGATATGACATTAATATATCTTTCCAATTTATTAAAATCTATTATTAATGCATGTTTTTTGCCTTTATTTCCTGACATTTTAACATTGTTAGTAATTTCTTTCCTTGGTCCAAAGTTTAATTCAGCACTGGACCTACTAGACATTTTGGGAACCGATGCCCATCTGAGAGAAAGGCTTCAGGGAGTTCTGGATTGTCATGTGTCAGCCACTACAGACTGCCCTTTCTATGGCTTTCCTCCAGTGAGTTCTGGAGTTTTCTCCATGGGACTTGATCTGATACAAAAGATTGTGAGGAGGTTTTGCATCTTCTTTCTTCTTCAACTGCTCTGTGATTCTTTTTTTTTTTTTTTAGACAGAGTCTCACTCTGTTGCCTGGGCTAGAGTGCTGTGGCGTCAGCCTAGCTCACAGCAACCTCAACTCCTGGGCTCCTGGCCTCAGCCTCCCAGGTAGCTGGGACTACAGGCATGCGCCACCATGCCCGGCTAATTTTTCTATATATATTTTTAGCTGTCCATATAATTTCTTTCTATTTTTTATAGAGACGGAGTCTCGCTCTTGCTCAGGCAGGTCTCAAACTCCTGAGCTAAAGCAATCCTCCCTCCTCAGCCTCCCAAATTGCTCGGATTACAGGCATGAACCACCGCGCCCGGCTGCTCTGTGATTCTGATGAGACTTGAAATGTCTCAGTGTTTCTGTTTTCTTGCCTGGGTAAACACGATCAGGAGCCACAGACGGCCTTCTCCAACCCTTTTCCCTACTAGGCTTTGTGTCAACGTTCTTGATTCTGAACAATCCATTGTAATTCTTTTCTCCTTGGTGATAGCAAAGAAGTTTCTCCCCAGGGTGACATGCCTGGCGTGGGATGCCTTCAGAATTGGAGGGGTCGCAAAGCCGCTTGGTATGAAGGTCAGAGCCAGTAATCTGCCTGCGTTGCGACTCAGACTTACTGGGCCTCACTTTAAGTCCAGAAGAACATATTGTCTTCGTCTTTCTCTAATATTTTGTCTTCTGGTGTCAAAGAACATTTAACCTAGCTTGTTTGCCTAATCCTTCTGTGTTAACCTGATACACAAGATGGATTTCAGAACAAGCTGCTTCCAGAGTACCTTCTGCAGAAAAATGGAAAATGAGCTCAATGAATGGGTATTCCGGTCCATATGCAGCTCCTGGGGGTGGTCTGAGCCCCTTGCCAAGCCACACCAGGCCCCAGCATTATGGAGGCAGCATCCTTATAGAAAAAGGCCACTCACGGAGGTGCGGTCTTTCCTGCCCAGTTCTGCCTGTCATAAAGGAATATTTCTGGCATGAGCCAACTCAGTAGTGATATCTCAAGCCAAGGCAGCCCCAAGAGGCCTATGACTAGCTTTATCTCACTTATTTTTATTGCAATTGTAATACAGGCTGATACAATCTAAATATTTATCTATAACAAATATCTGGAGAGTTCCTATAATTCATGACTTTAGGAAAGATAAATATATCAAATTTTTATGCCATTAACTTAGCACAAATGCCTAAATAAGACTGATTGTATACAGCAGATTTGTAGTATAAACTTCTCATCCTTTACCCAGAATTTAGTTCAGACACTAGGCTAATGACTCAATAACTCTTTTTGCTCAACTCTGGGAGGGGCTGCTCCTCTTGAATCAGCCAGGTTATCCTAGGCCTCTGTTTCTACCACCTGCTCTTGTCCCAGGATGTTCTGTCAGGAATGGCTGTTGCTGGTGTTGCTGTTTTCAGATAATCAATTTTTGTAGCTGAAGTTTATCCAAGATTATATATACATGCTGTCTGTTCATTGTGCTTCTATAAAAATTGACCTTTTCCATCCTCTACTCTGCAAACATTGCCCACTCACAGTAGGACGAAATGCCTTTCTGTCTTTCCTTACTGTCCATGAACTTGCCTGTGCTTTTTGCCTATCCAAATGCCCCCACATTTTGTATCTGCCACAAAGTATTTTTATGACAATGAAGTGTGTGTGTATATAATACAGTGTAATGTTTTACACAAATAGATGATTATTTTTATAATAATATAGGATTGAAGGCCTCTGCAAATTCCCAGACAACATGATTCCTAGATTAGAGGAGACCCACAGAAATCTCTAGAACGTCTGTCTGCAGTAACTAGAGCATTTGTAGTTTTCATAACTGTAGTATCTACTGTCAAGCATGCACAAGGGTCTGTGAGGGCATAAATTTTCCTATATTTCCAATATACTGTATCACTAGAGAAATGAAGAGTTTCCAATTTCTGCCTAAAAAGAAGCCATCATCCTATTTACGAGATCTACTACAGCCATCAGTTTAAGAATACTTACAATTTTATGCTCTTTTATACTATACATTATTTCATTCAGTTGTTATGACAAAGGTTTTGTGATCAAAAGAGTAGATATTATCTGGAATGTAGCAGCGATGCATGAACTAAAGTCCATGATTTAGATTATGTCCTGCAGACAAGATTAATATCTCCACAGCTGAAAACAGTGGCCTGAACTCGTCTCTCCAGACGGGGCCAGCCAAGCAGCACAGCGTCTTCTGTCTTGGAACTGGCCCAACATAGAGGAATTTTAGTGTTGGCCGCAGCACCACTTTGCGTTAGCAGGGTGAGCCTGGGCATGTTACTGATCAGCAGTTTTCTAATCTATAAAATCAGAATGAAAATATTATCTACCTCATTAGCTTATTGTAAGGATTGAATGAGATTATCTATGTCAAGCTTTCAAGACATTACCTTGCACATAATGGTTCAATAAATGTTAGAAATTATAACAGACTTAGTATATAAAATCTGTGTTCTTTCGTCTGTTCACTTTGATACTTTTGATGTTTTTTGATGTTGATTTCAATTTTATTTTACCTAAATCTCTTAAAAATGTCTTTGAAAAAATGTCTGCTTTCTACATCTGAGTTAAGAAGGGCTGAACAAAGTACTGGTCCCAAGAAGCCATGATACGTGGATCTAGTAAACGTCTCCATTGTCAAAGTGTTACAAAGTTCCCATGTTCAGACCGTTGCAAAAATCTAGTTAAAGAGATTGGAAAAAATGGTGGAGGAAATTTGGGGAAGAGTTTTGAAGACAGCTCACATAGTGGTACCTTGTCAGTGGGTCCATTCCCTTATAATTCCTCCTGCTCCTGTGCTGCAGAGGCCTTGAGAAAGATCCGAGCGTGGGGCTGTGCTGCAGCCTGGGAGCTCTGGGCTCTGGTCAGCCGTGATGGCGGCACAGAGAACGGGTGTGACCTTGTGGGTGATGCTTGGGGGGACAGGCTCTCTGGACAGTGCCGGGATTCTGCTGTACATTTCACCATTAGTTTTCAGCTCTCTTCTGAATGAGAGAGCAAATGAAACAAATATGCCGATGTGTGCATTAATAGTCAAGAGAAAAGAACCTACGTTTGCCACAGGGAAAGTGATAAAAATAAGTTATAGAGGAAAGACATTTGATTTTTCAAATGTGTTAGCAGAGAGGGTAGATGAAAAAATATCTATAAAAATACTTTGCATGTCCTTTTAAATATAAATCATCAAAAGGCAACATGCCAAATAGAGGACCACATATTGAAATCAAATATATAAAAGGACATTTTAGCCTCATACTAATGAAATAAATCAACTTTTGCTTTAAAAGTCCTCCTGATGTTCATGCCATGGATACCAGTCTTGAATATGTAACACTAGTATTGATTGTCTGTTTGGTGGGTTAAGAATGGATTATAAACAAAAGGTTACCTCACAAGTGACACCTTCATTTCTAAGAAGGCTTAGGTTCTACTTTCTGAAATGATTCCTGGAGGAAAATGAAAAGATTCCTGCCCCTGAAATAAAACAGGTTATGTAATACAGATGACTGTTAAAGAAAATAAATTGGAAGTGGGGAAGAGAAAATGCGTTTCAACCGTATTAGAGCTCCTAGTACTTGTAAGTATGAAGCTACAGTTTACATTATTCTCTTTAGCATATACATACCCACCAAGAATGAGGAATGAGAGCAAGCGTATGCCCACAGATAAAACGAGAAACATCATCTTTAATGAAGCATTTTAGGCCTGCTTCAAGGCTCAGCATTTGAAATGCAGCACTTTAGTCAAGGAGGAATTCAAATGTTATTAATATGCATAGATATACATTGAAGACATTCATCAAGATTCTACTGAGAGGCACACATTTCTAAAATCAGTAGTGCCGAGATGGTCTCTCACAATTTATTCTCAAGCATCTATCTGCTTGCTTCAGCATATTCTTCCAAACGGGGAAATAATGCAGTTTTATAAAACTAAAAATGTCATACAAAGATATATTTCTCAATTTTAATGATCTCTTTTAAAGCAGCTATATGACTATAGTATTTTTCCCTGCTAGCATGCAAAACTGTGCAGTACAGGCTTGTATTTAAAAATGATCTTATTGTGCTTGTCATAAAGAAAAAGGATTTAACATTCACATGGAGTGATTCTTATAAACACTTTCCATTATGTTTTAAACCAAACTTTTACCTGTGAAATTTTGTAGTCTCAAAAATAGAACACACAGAGAGGAATAAATAGGTCACTCCTTTCTATTCAAAAGGTTGCTCTCTCCATATTTCATGAACGTGTATGTGTCTGTGTCTGAGTTTTGTGAACACATCAGAAGCACTTTTCAAAAACATACATAACTGCAGAAAAGATGTTATAATTTTCATAAATTTTAGCCACGAAAATGTTAATATCTTATTTGATGCACCTGAAATATAACTTTTATATTTGCATGCAATGCTGTATTGTTATACTTGACTATGTTTTAAACATTGAGGCTCTCATATAGCCTTTAAAAATAAGTATGGCCCATTTAAGAAAGAAGAAATCTTGGACCAAAGATTTCACTGTGAAGTGCTGAGAGGCCAGGGAACAATAGAAAAGAAGGACTAACAATAGTCCATAGCACCACACACGGGCCAATACGTTTGAAAGGCAGTGTCTTCTCTTGGAAATGGAAAATTAATCCCTTCTGGATGGCAAAAGGTTATCACAGACTCAGAAAAAAACATATGGAACAATGTGAACTCTATCTCTGATAATGTTTCCAAAGTCCATGAAGTAGAAACCTGTATAAAAAGAGGAAGTGGAATGGGTGAGTTGAGTATGAAGGCCCCCGACTGTGAAATAGTACTTCATGAAAAGCTTACAGATGGACAAAGATTACCAGGGCTTTGACAGTTGGTCAAGTTAGTTGCCTTGAAGCTAACTGTGAATTTCCTCATTAAAAGTGAAGAGCCATTTACAAGGTATTGTCTATTCAAGTTCAAAAGAACTAGAAGTGGGATCTTGTGGTTTGGATTTACATTTCCCTAAACACCAATCATGTTGGGCATCTCTTCATGTGCTTGTGAGCCATTTGTATATATTATTTGCAGAACTGTCTATTTAAATCATTTGTCCATTTTATATTAGATTATTTGCCTTTTTGTAGTTGAGTTATAAGAGTTTTTTATATTTTTTGGACAATAACAGATGTTGGGGAGAACATGGAGAAATTGGAACCTTCATATGTTATTCATGGGAATGTAAAATGGTGCTGCCTCTGTGAAAACCACTTTGGTAGTTTCTCAAAGAGTTAAATGCAGAGTTATATGACCCAGCAATTCCACTCTTGGTATATACCCAAGAGGATCAAAACCATATTCACACAAAAACCGTATGTAACTCAAAATAGCCAAAAAGTGGAAACAGCCTAAATGCTCAGCAATGAATTAATAAATAAAATACTGTATATTAATACAACAAAATATTGTTAAGCAATACAAAAGGAATGAAGTACTGATTGATGCTATGACATGGATATACCTTGAAAAATTATGCTAAGCGAAAGAAGCCAGACATAAAAGGCCACTTATGGTGATTCCATTTATGTGCAATGTCCAGAATAGGCAAACACAGAGAGAGAGGAAATAGATCAGCGGTTATGAGCAGACAGGGGAAATGGGAAGTGATCGCTAGTAGGTACAAAGATTTTTTGGGGGGAAGTAATGGAAATGTTCCAGAATTAGGTAGTGATGATTGCATAATGTAAATATACTAAATCCCACTGAATTATTATACCCTTTAAAATGATATTTTATGTTATGTAAATTATATCTCAATCAATAAAAAATTAGCCAAAGTTATAATAAGCAGAGACTGGTATCAATTATGGCTCAGAACATAAGTCACCTAATTGTATATTGGTTCATTAATAGATTAAATAACACAATTTGAGACTTGAAAGTGAATTTAGTGCATCTCTCAGAGATTACCTTATGAGAAACAAACATACCTTATGAGAAACAAACAAACATTACCATATGAGAAACAAACAAGCTAAACAAACAAGCTTAGATTCAAGAGAGATATTTCTGTTAGACAGAACCAGCTGCTGGATACAAGAATGAGTTCTAAGGGGACACTTCATTTTTGTCAATATTAATTAAAAATTTAGGTTTGATTCTGCCATAGATAGAGGGGAAAAAACAGAGCAAAACAAAATCCAAACCTTCTGCAAACCAGCCATTGTTTTCCCTGCAGAGAAGGGACTCAATAGAAGAAAGTTTTTTTCATTACTGATTAAAAAATATGTAAATTTTTATAGAATTTTTTTTCTGACTTATAAAGTTCAATTGGGTGTTTTGAATTTTCTTTTTAAAGCTGCTGTCAAGATGTCCTGGCAACTCAGTTCTTTTTGTTAGAATAGTGTTTGCCTAACTGAGCTAACAGAATTGTTTTCTCTGAATCATGTAAACCAGTAATCTGAAAAGAAGAAAAAAGTTTTCATATTTGAAGGGTGGGGGGCGATTCTGTGGTCATGTAAGTTTGGAGAAACTACATAGTCTAATGCTTTCCTGGAGAATCAAAACATATTCTCTGAGAAGTTCTATTGTAAAGACCAAACGTGACACAAAACAGTGACAAACCTGTTCAAATCTGTTTAATCCAGTATTTCCCAAATTTATTTTCCAAACAGCCTTCAAGGAATACCACTAAAAGCTTATCAATGTTTCTTTAAATACAAGTTGATAAACAACTTGGTTAGAGCCTACCTTTGCTCTAATTCTAGGTCAGAAATAAACCTCTAATTTTGGTTGTACATTGTGCAAATGCATGCTGTTTTGTGAAACGTTGGGACTAAGTTTGGTAAAACTTAGATTCACAATTGGATGTTTTTTATCTCTTTTGGAAAGATACATGAGCTATTGATCTCTGGTCAGTAGTGTGGTATTTGCATGCAAAGGACAGTATTTTTTCAGAGTATGTGTACCATATTACATATGGTACACATATATGTGTTTTTTTTTTTAAAGGAATGTGGTTTAGTTTAAACATATATTCAGTAAAGGCAAACTTCTTTGTTAGAAGGTTATGACTTATTTTAAAAAAGTCTCTAATACTTTAGGAAAAGTGGCCTATGTGAGAATTTAATCCTAACATAGCTTGTTAAATTTATAGGGTTTTCCCCCCACCCAGCTCACAACATGTCCATTATGGAAGCTAATTTGAAACAGTTATGTCCTATTAATGACACTAAAATTATGTTCTTATTTCTATGGGAAATTACATTCATTAATTTCTTAGAAAATATTTGGACCTTAACTTGAACAGAGAAGAATTTTTTAGGACAAATCTTCTGTCCCATATTATTAAGTTTGTTTACTACTGCCAATATTTATGAGACCATAGTCATTGTGAAAGACAGACTATTAAGTTCCAGGTGATAAGTAGCTCAAAAATCTTATCTAATTTATGAGCCCTGCAAAATATTGCTAAGATTTCTATTTCTGTTTACGAATTTTATTTACAAATATGCCTGGATACTCAATTCCACCTATAATATTATACAGTAGGCAAGCAAAGGTTAAGATGTGATACCTGCCTTTGAGGATTTGACAGTTGAAAGAACCTGATGAGTGAAGCCTTGATGAATGGAGAGCATGTTTGATGCTATAATAGCTATAATAGCATCAAACACATCTAAAGCAGATGGAAGTTTGGAAAGGCTTCCTGAAATAAATGACATGAGTAGGATTTAAGAATGAAAAGAAACTTTCAGGAAAAGGGAATGATATGAATGAGGTGAAAGATGTGGAAAAATACAAAATGAACTTGGTTAAAGAACTAATAGCTGTGTATAATTTCATGAAGAATATGTAGCTGGGATGGGCAGAACAAAGGGGGAAAGACAATTATCATTAGTGGAAAGGATATATTTAGTTGGTAAATGGATATGTGAAAGAAAGACAAGAGGGAAGAAGAGCAATGAAAAGACTATTAAAACAATGCAAGAAAAAAGACCAAACTGATTAAGCAGCAGAGAGAATAGTGAAGATAAAATATATAATATTAAGAAGATGGAATCTCTAGTGTTCGGTGCTTGTTTAGGTAGGAGAAGGATGGTGTGATGGACTGCAAATGGAAAGAATTTAGGCTACCTACTAGGTCTTTAATTTGGAGCTGTATTGTTCTTTTTTTTTATTTCAGCATATTATGGGGATACAAATGTTTGGTTACGTATATTGCCCTTGCCCTCCCCCCACAAGTCAGAGCTTCAAGCGTGCCCATCCCCCAGACGGTGCGCACTCATTATGTATGTACACACCCATCCCCTCCTCCCCCCTCCCATCTGCCCAATGCCCAATAAATGCCCAATGCCCAATAAATGTTATTCCTATATGGGCACTTCAGTGTTGATCAGTGAAACCAATTTGATGGTGAGTACATGTGATGCTCATTTTTCCATTCTTGGGATGCTTCACTTAGTAGAATGGGTTCCAGCTCTATCCAGGAAAATACAAGAGGTGCTAGATCGCCATTGTTTCTTATAGCTGAATAGTACTCCATGGTATACATATACCACATTTTATTAATCCACTCATGTATTGATGGGCACTTGGGTTATTTCCACATCTTTGCAATTGTGAATTCTGCTGCTATAAACATTAGAGTGCAGATGTCTTTTTTATAGAATGTCTTTTGTTCTTTTGGGTAGATGCCCCATAATGAGATTGCTGGATCAAATGGTAGACCTACTTGTATCTCTTTAAGGTATCTCCATATTGCTTTCCACGGAGGTTGCACTAGTTTGCAGTCCCACCGGCAGTGTATGAGTATTCCTATCTCTCCACATCCATGCCAACGTTTATTGCTTCGGGACATTTTGGTAAAGGCCATTCTCACTGGAGATAAATGATATCTCATGCTGGTTTTGATTTGCATTTCCCTGATGATTAGAGATGTTGAGCATTTTTTCATATGTTTGTTGGCCATTATTCTGTCTTCTTTTGAAAAGTTTCTGTTCACGTCTTTTGCTCACTTTTTGATAGGGTTGTTTGATTTTTTATTGCTGATTTTCCTGAGTTCTAAATATATTCTAGTTATCAGCCCTTTATCGAATGTATAGCATATGAATATTTTCTCCCTTTCTGTAGATTGTCTGTTTGCTCTTGTGATAGTTTCTTTGGCTGTGCAGAAGCTTTTTAATTTGATCAAATCCCATTTATTTATTTTTGTTGTTGCTGTGATTGCCTTTGGGGTCTTGTTCATAAATTCTTTCCCTAGGCCAATGTCTAGAAGAGTATTTCCAACATTTTCCTCTACAATTCTTCTAGTTTCATACCTTAGGTTTAAGTTGATTTTTGTGGGAGGTGAAAGGTGTGGATTCTGTTTCAGTGTTCTACATGTGGTTATCCCATTTTCCCAACATCATTGATTGAATAAGGATTCTTTTCCTCAGTGTATGTTTTTGTCTTCTTTGTCAAAGATTAGATGGCTGTATGAGGCTGGTTTTATATCTCGATTCTCAGGTCTGTTCCGTAGGTCTATGTCTCTGTTCTTGTGCCAGTACCATACTGTTTTAATTACTATAGCCTTGTAGTATAGTTTGAAGTCTGGTAAATTGATGCATCCCATTTTATTCTTTTTGCCTATGATTGCTTTTGCTATACAGGGTCTTCTCTGGTTCCATATGAAGCATAGAATTATTTTTTCTAGATCTGTGAAAAATGATGTTGGTGTTTTAATAGGGATTGCATTGAATCTGTAGATCACTTTGGGTAGTATAGATATTTTAACAATATTGATTCTGCCAACCCATGAGCATGGTATGGTTTTCCACCTGTTTACGTCCTCTGCTATTTCCTTCCCCAGTGTTTCATAGTTCTCCCTGTAGAGGTCTTTTACCTCCTTAGTTAAACATATTCCTAGGTACTTTATTTTCATTGTTACTATTATGAAGGGTATTCAGTCTTTGATTTGGTTCTCTGTTTGATTGTTATTGGCGTATATGAATGCCTCTGATTTGTGTGTATTGATTTTGTATCCTGAGACATTACTGAGTTTATTTATCAGTCCAGGAGTCTCTTGGTTGAATCCTTGGAGTTTTCTATATATAATATCATATCATCAGCAAAGAGTGAGAGTTTGATCTCTTCTGTCCCCATTTGGATGCCCTTAATTCCCCTCTCTTGTCTAATTGGTCTAGCAAGGACTTCCAGAACTATGTTGAATGGAAGTGGAGATAGTGGGCAGCCTTGTCTGGTTCCAGTTCTAAGTGGGAATGCTTTCAATTTTTCCCCATTCAGTATGATGTTGGCTGTGGGTTTGTCATATACGGCTTGTATTATTTTTAGGTAAGCCTATTTATGTCTATTTTGTTAGGTGTTCTTATCATAAAAGGGTGTTGAGTTTTGTCAAATGCTTTTTCTGTGTATATTGAGAGGATCATATGGTCTTTGTTTTTGTTTCTATTTATGTGGTGAATTACATTATAGATTTGCGTATGTTGAACCGTCCCTTCATCTTTGGGATGAAGCCCAATTGGTCATGGTGGATTATTTTTTTTGATAAGCACCTGAATTTCGTTTGCTAGGATTTTTTTGAGAATTTTTGCATCTATATTCATGAGGGATATTGGTCTGTAGTTTTCTTTTTTTGTTGCGTGCTTTCCTGGTTTTGGTATCAAGGTTATGTTGGCTTCAAAAAATGTGTTGGGGAGGATCCCATCCTTTTCGATGTTGTGGAACAATTTCTGCAGGATAGGCACCAGTTCTTGTTTGTAGGTCGGGTAAAATTCGGGTCTGAAACTATCTGGTCTGGGACTTTTCTTTTTAGGAAGTTTTTTGTTGCTGTTTCAATTTCAGTACTTGATATTGTTCTGTTCAGGAATTCTATTTCTTCCTGGTTGAGCCTAGGAAGGCTATGTGTTTCTAAAAATTTGTCCATTTCTTCCACATTTTCCAGTTTAAGTTTATAAAGGTTTTTGTAGAATTCATAGATGATATCTTGTATCTCTGTGGCATCAGTTGTAATTTCTCCTTTTCCATTCCTGAGGGAGCTTAATAGAGTTCTATCTTTTCTGTTTTTCATTAGTCTAGCCAAAGGCATGTCAATTTTGTTTATTTTTTTCAAAGAACCAACTTTTTGTTTTATTAATCCTCTGTATAGTGTTTTTATTGTCAATTTCATTAAGTTCTGATTTGATCCTATTAATTTCACTTCTTCTGCTGGGTTTGGGGTCAGTCTGTTCATCTTTTTCCACCTCTTTGAGATGATTCATTAGGTTGTCTATTTGTGAACTTTCTGTCTTTTGGATATAGGCATTTGTGGAAATAAACTTTACTCTCAGGACTGCTTTAGCTGTCCCACAGATTTTGATAACTTGTGTCTCCTTTGTCATTTAGTTCAAAGAATCTTTTGATTTCCAGCTTGATTTCCTCATTTATGAAATAATAGTTGAGCAGAAGGTTGTTTAGTTTCCATTACTTTGTATAGAGATGAGAGTTTCTCTTGGAGTTGATTTCTAATTTTATTCCACTGTGATCTGAGAAGATGCATGGTATAATTTCTATTTTTAAAAATTTTTTGAGACATGCTTTGTGACCTAGGATATGGTCAATCTTAGAGAATGTCCCATGAGCTGATGAGAAGAACGTATATTCAGTGGTTTCTGGGTAGAATGTCCTGAGTCAGTCAGGCCCATTTGTTCTAGAGTTCTGTTTAAGTCCATTATTTCTTTGTTAATTTTCTGTTTGCAGGATCTGTCTTGTGCTGTCAGAGGGGTGTTGAATTCTGCAGCTATTATGGTGTTGTTGTTTATCATTTTGTTTAAATCAAGTAGAGTTTGCTTTATGAATCTGGGTGCACCTAAGTTGGGTGCATACATATTTAGAATTGTTATGTTTTCTTTTTGAACTGTACCCTTTACCATTATGTAGTGACCCTCTTTGTCTTTCATTACTTTTGTTGATTTAAAGAGTAAGTTATCTGACATCAAAACCACCATGCCAGCATTCTTTTGGCTTCTGTTTGCTTGAAATATTGTTTTTCACCCCTACACCTTGAGTCTGTATGCATCCTTGCAGGTTAGATGTGTTTCCTGAAGACAGCAGATACTTGGCTTTTGTGTATTTATCCATTCAGCCAGCCTATGTCTCTTTAGTGGGCAATTCAAGCCATTCACATTTATTGAGAGAACTGATAGGGGCAAATTTCTGTTCATCCTGTTGGGTTGAGTTTCGTTGCTTTGTTTACTCTCTTGAGACATTTTGGTATCTGTCGTTTGTCTTTAGCTTTTCAGTGGTTTTACGTTCGTGAGTGTTTATTGTGCTGATCCACGTGTAACACTGTTTTGAGTACTTCTTGGAGGACTGGTCTTGTCTTGGTGAATTCCCTCAGTCTTTGCTTATCTAAGAATGTCTTTATTTCTCCTCCATATACAAAACTTAGTTTTTCAGGGTACAAGATTCCAGGCTGTGCATTATTCTGTTTCAGAAGAGTGAGAATGGGGCCCCAGTCTCTTATTGCTTGTAAGATTTCAGTTGAGAAGTCTGGCATTATTCTGATGGGCTTTCCTTTGTATGTTACTTGTTTCTTTCTCCTTATAGCTCATAGAAGGGCCTCTTTAGTGGATATTTTGGTCAGTCTGATGACTGCATGATGTGGTGTCTTCCTATTTGCAATGAATCTCCCAGGGGTCCTTTGAGCTTCTTCTACCTGGATATCTAGATTTTTAGCAAGGTCTGGGAAATTTTCCTCTATTATATCTTCAAATAGTTTCTCCAACCCTTGTGTATTTTGTTCTTCAACCTCAGGGATGCCCATAATTCTCAGGTTAGGCTTCTTCACATAATCCCACATTTCTTGTAGGTTTTGCTCTTTTCTCTTATTTCTCTGCTCTATCGCTATAACTGACTTATTTAATTAGGTGTTATCTTCAATCCCTGAGATTCTTTCTTCTGTTTGATCTACCCTGTTCTTGAGGCTTTCCACTGTGTTTTGTAGTTCCTTGAATAAATTCTTCATTTCCAGGAGTTCAGTTTGATTTTTCTTTAATATTTCAATTTCTTTAGTGAATTTTTCTTCCAAGTCCTGGATTTTTTTTTTTTTGGTGTGGTTTCTTTGTGTTGGTTATCCATTTTTTCTTGCATATCATTGAGTTTTCTTACAATTCATGTTTGAAATTCTTCTTCTGTCATTTTAGTGTTCTGAATTTGGTTAATGTCCATTGCTAGAGAGCTGGTGTTCCTCTTTGGGGGTGTGCTTTCCATTTGATTCTTCATACTTCCAGAGTTCTTTCGCTGAGTCCTTCCCATCTGGATCAGCCATTGCCTCCCACCTTTCAGTTTTCATTTGGAAAGTAACATGCCCTGTGTGGGCTCTGTTCCAGTAGATGCTATAGGAGCAAGGCAGATCACAGCTGCTGCCTACCTGCCTGGATGTGTGTGCTTCTATGGTTGCTTGATGTGCCACTAGGAGGTGCTGCTAATATGTTTTTAGGGTTCTTCTACCACAGTTGGGAGGCTGCTCCTGGCGGGAGGGTTTACTTGGGAAGCCTATTGTGGCCTCTTGCCAGAAATTTTCTTCCCTGACCACGGACCCCAGTGTTGGCAACCCACCGGAAGTGGAAATCCAGCCCCAGAGTTATGATCCTACTGGATGACTTAAACCAGTCTGACAAGCAAAGTCACTGGGCCAAGGCCCCACTTGAGCTGCACCAAGGCCCCACGAATTCATGGTAGTCACAGAGGGAAAGTGGGTTTTCTTGCCTCTCCCTACTTCCCAAGGTGGAGCCTACCACTTTCAGCATGAAAGTTGCTGGCTAGGGGGAGGGCGTGGTGCCCCAGTCCACCCAGCGCCCAGTGCTTGTAAGTCCCGCAGGTGTTAGCCTCCCATGACTAGGGAACTATTCGGAATTCACCCATCAAAATGAACCTGGCTAGTTGACCATAGGTCAAGGGCGGAGCTTGTCGTGAGAGTCCCTGGGCTGGGGAAAGGGAACGGCCCCGCACCGTATCACACTGCAGTGTCTGGGTTGTGGACCCTGAAAATGGCAACCGCCCGCAGAGCACAAGCACTGGGGGCGACTGTGCAGAAGTTGGTAGGTGCAGAATGGGGGGGCGGTGCGAGCTGTCAGGATGCCCCGTTGTCTCTTTTGTGTCACCTTCCCACAATCTCATGCCTGTCCAGCAGGAGCTCTCGCTTTTTCTGACTCACCCTGAGCCGGCCAATCCGCCTGCCGCGGTTTCCAGGTTAGAGTCCCCTACTTAGTGTTCAGCTCCGTTGATCTGGACCCGCTGAGTGCCAGAGGCAAGTTGCCTGTCTCCTAACTCCCTCCAGTGGTAGCACAGCCCAGTCCCTCCCCCACCCAGTGCCATCCTGGCACAGAGCTCTGGGGGGTTCAAGATGCTTCCCACTATCATTTTCTCCACAGAGCCCCACATTTCCTGCCGTGATTTTGCACCGACTTCAGGCAGGTCCCTGTCTGAGTGGGTGTGGAGGCCAGTGGGGAGCAGGACGTTCTCCTGTGGGTCTGATCCCACCTCACTCTCTGCCCAGGTGGGTGCAGCCGTCCCACACTCTAGTCTCGTTTGTCTCGCACTCTCCAGATTTCGCGATCCTATCTCCCATTTACCTTTTTTTTTTTTTTTTTTTCCTGTTTTGTGTGTCCCAGGCTGATTCTCTGCCAATTCACAACCGGGGGAGCGATCCACTCACGTGTAGCAGACCGGGATCTACGCCTCCCTCTCTGGGAGCAGGAATCCAGGAGGTCACCTTTCCTCTGCCATTTTTGTCTCTCCCTGTATTGTTCTTTACTGAGATAGAAAACAGGAAGAAGAATAGGTTTTGGAGGACAATAACTTCAGTATTGATCACATGAAGTGTGAAGAGACTCTAAGTGAGACATTCTTGTCAAATAATGTTAACAATAATAATAATTGATAGATTGGGAACTAGATCATAATGGGAGTGTTGCACACAGCAAACTGGCTGGCTTGGCATTAGTTCCAGCTCCCTCCTCAGGTGCTTTCTGGCGCTACAAAGGCTGGAAACTAATGCTATATTTCCCTCATTTCTTGCAGCGAGGGTCTTAGAAATGAATTAGATTTTGCTAATATATGCTCATATGAGACCTGTATTCAAAACTGAGTGAGGAGAGGAAAAGTCAGGGCTTGAGTCTTGTTTTGATCCAGGGCACAGCAGAGGTGGTGTGGTTCTGGAGACACAGAAGCAGTGGCAATTTTTGATTCTACAGCTTGTTGATCATAGCAAAGGTAGCAGGTCCTTTCATGGCCCAAGTGTGATATATTTCTTTGACATTTTCTCTTAGAAGTTTAACCTACAGTCTATTTCTTCAGTTCTTTTAACCATTCTGGAAAAATGCAAAAAATTTCCCTTTTTGATTAAACTGCGTGGTATCTGTATCTGAAATAATGCGATTCTCAGTAACAGGGAAGTATGTAGGTCACAGAACTCAACAGGAAATGGGAATATGGGACAGGGTCTCTTGCCTGGAAAGAACTGCATGAATATGGATAAGAAGTTAGTGGTTCGTGCTAGACCATGGCAATACAATTAATTTTCATCTGTGGTCATTTAATATGAAATGATAATGAAATGATGCTAAATTTTCATTAGAACTAGTGGCTGTTGCAATGAACCATTTGGTTGAGAATCAAGAACACAAGCAGAGTACAGTGGGAGGGTCATTGCTACTAACTATACTAGAGAAGAAAGAAAACTACAAACTCATAGTTTTATGTTCTCAATACAAGGCACAAAGTTTGAGAGAGCTTCTGTGATTTTCCTGTAAGAATCTTTTATCATTGGCTGCAAGGGCTAGCATAGCTAAAAATCAGAAACAGAAACAAAGTTTAACATTGTGGGATGTTAAATTACAGTGTAGAACAGTGATATTGTTTCAGAAATTGTAGGCATGAGGGGGAGAGAATTTGGGACACGTATGAATGAATGTGAGATCTCAGGCCTTAAAACTCCATGGGGGGACTTCTGCTCCCAGCTGTCGAGATTCAGCAGACCATTCCTCCTGCTGAGAATACTTAGAAAGCCAGTCAGAAATTTCTCCAAAATACAAAATCATCTGTGTGAAGATATGGAGAGCTTCCAAGGCAATGAAAACATGAGAAACAAGATCACCCAGTGAAAGCAAGTATGCACAGGTGAACCGAATTCTGCTTTTCCTCCGCCAGGGTATTTGACAATTCTTGTGGGGCTTGGGGGGCCAGAGAAACTAGTTCTAGTAGCATATTCACAGGTTCTGAAGGTTAGAGTGTTGATATCTTTTGGTGGCCAATATTCTGCCTACCACACCTTGCTCTACAGCAAAGAAAAAAGACTATACTACTGCTACACAGCACAGCATGCACAAACCTCACAAATATAATGTTGAACTGTTCTATTTATATAAATTTCAAAAATAGGCCAAACTCAGATATATGGGAATTATGGGAATTATGATTCATCAGGTAGCATCTTGGGCATAGCACAAGTGGTAGAGCCAGAAGCTTTATTAAAAGCTTCCTAGTTAGCACAAAGTTTCCTGGTTTGGGCCAGGATAGCCCCTTCCTTGTTAGCATATTCTACAGAAGGCTTTCTAGGGTTCTTCTAGAATCTCACCCTAGACTCCATTTCTGCAGCCCTCACATTCTGAAAGTGGTTTAATCCTCTAAAATAAATCCCTTTCTGCTTAAAGTAGCTGGAGTGGATTATATTGCCTGTAACTGAAAATCCATGTATGTGGCATTAGCAATAGCTGAATATAAAGCTCTTTGTCAGTCAGCTTAAAGTATAAAGCATTGCACTAATACCTGATAAATGTCATCCCATTTAATCCTGAAAATCATTAGGTTTTATTATCATTTATCATAAGTGATGTAATTGAGAATCAAATAGGTTAAATTAATAATACTTACCCATAGCTAGTAACAGTGATGTCAAGATGCAAACCCAAAGCTCCGCACGCCCTGCCCTTCTTGGCCCCTGTGCTCAGTTTCGTTACCCTTACAGAACAGAAGTGGCCAATATAGTGACTTCACATAAGTTCTCCCAATAAATATTTTAATAACTCAAAGAAGTATGTAAAGCTTGATTTTTTTCCCTGAGTTACAACAATGTGTATCAGTCATATTACTTAGTTGCAAACAATAGAATATTTTATGGCTAGTTTAATTAGAACAGTGATGTATTTGAGAATATCAGATGATTAATGGATTAACTGGGATTCTTTCTTTTTATTAAAAAAAAAAAAAAGAATAGGCTCAAAACTAAGCTTCCAGCTGCGATACTCCAAAACATGACACAGAAGTGGACTCGAGGAGAGTGTGCCTCAGGCCTCTATTGAATACTAAGTGCCAGAAATTCCACCTGACTGACGCTGCTGCCATCACTGCCTGCACTCCTGTGTCGCAACAGCCTTGCAAGCACTGGGAAGCTGTCGCTGTCCCCGCTCCCATCCCTGGCATGGGTTGCTCCCACTGCTCATTTGCGACCTGGCAGGTGTGTCTGATTGCAATGCTCAGGTTACGTGCCCTCATCCTATCTGCAAGGGAGGCTGAGAATTTACAGCTGATTTCCACACTGGAGACGCAATTGTCACAATGTGGACACTTCCCCCCAAATAGAAAGGGCATGCAAAGCTAATAGGCAATGGTTAATGTAACAGCTGTCTATTAGAAACAGGGTTGAAGCTTGGTTTGTACTCTATTTTCTACCTGCATACTGAAAGAGTTAATTGTTTATGAGTCCTGAGTGGTTGCTATCAGTAATTAGAGCTAAATACCATCTACGAACACATCTTGAGAGCCTATCATTGGCTCTGCTCTGTTTAAAACAAGCTGCTAGTGTAAAAGAAAAATGTTTCTTTAATGAAAAATTTTGGTAGAGATTGTTCACTTCACCAATTATCCATCTCACAAACGAATACAACAAATGATCATTAGCATGCTGCTGGTTTCTCAGCTGTGCGTGGTTTCTTTTTATTTTTGAGCCTATGGAGGCTCCTATGTATCTTGTGTTTGTAACAGAAATTTTTAATTCACACATGTTAGAGTATCTCATGGAAATAATTGAAGAATTATGAATTAGGCATATGCATTATACTCACCATCCATTTTAATTAGGCTTATTTTAATTTTCTTCTGAACATATGATTTCCTATCACTAATACTTCATGGACTTTTGAAAGATCACAATAACTACAATGTATATTTAGGATTTCAAAGTTCCACTTACTAGATATACATAGATGAATTGAGGGCATCTTTACCTCAGTGAAAAATCGGTTCTTTTCTCAGATTCCCACAGTTGCTGACTCTCCTCTGCTCCACCTGCTCCCACGGACTTGAAAGAGTCCGTCCACTCTTCTGCTGAGGAACAGAAATATACGTTTTTCTGGGGATTAAAAATTATCTGTATTTTCACAATTTTTTTTTATTTTTCACAATTTGTATGTGATATTCTCTTGTCTATATAGTATCTATTAGCCCTCACAGCTTCATTAACATAAGCATTTTTAAGATTCCTTTTAAATGGGATGATACCTAGCTCTTTATTTCTCTTGTTTATGAGAAACTATGAGCCTGGTCTGGTTTTATATCAAGAAAAACTAAAATAGGTAATTAACTATTAATTAGAAGCAAATAATATATGACATTCCTGTGATTTAATAGATAAGCAGATGCTGAGAAAAAAATATATATGGAGAGAAAGACGTTAAGTCGACAATTTAAATCAAGGTACTTGTACAAGAAAGACAGAGACAGAGAGATAATCACATAAAAAGACCATTAAGCCACTTCGTGAGCAATGTGCTAATACTCCCTCTGTAACAGGACACTCTCGCTCTGCCCCACCCTCTCTTCTTCTTAAGTAGACACCTTGCGAGAGTTGCTGCCCCAAAATTCCCGTCTTTTACTTTACCTGAAAACATTCAACGTGTTTTCTGCCAACCCCTCACCCACAAGGTCACCGATCCCTCCCTGGGGTCACCGATCCCTCCCCGGGGCCACCAGATCCCTCCCTGGGATCACCGATCCCTCCCTGCCGCACGAGGAGGTCTTGACCCGACCCCTTGGCTGCGTCCACACGGCCCCACAGCCCCACGACCCCACCTCCACACGTCCATACGACCCCACGTCCACACGTCCACACGTCCACACGGCCCCACGTCCACACAGCCCCACAGCCCCATGGCCTAGCACTCGGGTCTGACGGAGCCGCTTTCACTCTCCTCATTTCCTTCCGGTCTTCGGACGTTTCTTTTTGCCCTTCTTTGTAAACTCTTCTTACGTCTGTCACCTCAGGTTGCTGTTCCTCGAGACTTTGTCCTAATTCTCCTCTTGCTCTGTAAGCTCCTTGGGACATTTCAATCTCACCTATTGCTTGAATTGTCATTTATGTACCTCAGACTCTCACAGCTTCAGTGCGTCTTCCTCACACGCCTGTATCATGAGCTCCACACGCCTGTGTCCAACTGCATGGGCATTGTATCCAGACTTGGAACCACCCAGACATCTCACCTTTCCAAAATTTTTGTAATTAACTCATATTTTAGACCAGCAATTTTCAAACTTTTCGGTCTCAGGATAGCTTTACAGTCTTAATTATCGAGCCCCGCAGAGTTTTGTAGTTGTGTGTTATATGTATAAATTTTTGCCAGGTAGCCTTTGAGAACTTTGGAAATTATTTATTCATCCATTTACAAATGACAATAAACCTGTTACATGTAAAAATTTTTGGAATAAATAACAATATGTGAAAATAAAAAATTTAATGGAAAGGGGAGCATTGTTTTAAATGTTTGCATCTCTCTTTAATGCATTGATGAACACAAGACAGGCAGATTCTCTTATTTGCTTGCTTTTGTGTTCAATCTGGAAAACTCTTCTTTACATTACTGAGAGTAAATGAGAATTAAAAAGCCAAATGGCACCTAAACATTATTATAAAATTGATTTTTACATCATTGATGCCCTAAAATGGTTTCAAGGATCTTCAGGGGACCCTCTGGTTTGAAGTATTACAAGAACCGCATGTGAGAATGTCTGGGTTAACCCAGTTTAAGGGTCTTAGCTTGGGTCGTAGAGATGGAGGATCAAAATAAACACATAGATAACAGCGGGGCTGAAATGCGAGAGCCTGGGTTCAAATTGCGTTAAGGACGGAAAATAAACTAGAGAGAAAGCATCACTCTGGCTAAGCCAGATTGGGGTAAAGCGTACAGGTGAGGGAGTCCTGAGGACCCAGCTGAGGCAGAAAGAGCATTATTCACTGACGTCCGTGAAGGCGTTGCTGAGGTGGAGGGGTGATATCGTAGCCAAGAGCCTTGCCAAGATACAGGAGCCTGAACTAATGTGAGCTCAGAAGCCAGGGCGCATGTGGATAGTAGCAGGAGGGATCAGGAGTGAGGAACAAGGATAAAACAGGAAGAGTGGGCAGTCTAGGAAGCTACTCTTATGTAAAGGGAGAAGCATCCCTGTCTTCAATTTCTACAGCATTCTATCAGGACCCAGCATCTTGCATATAATGTATCACATTAAACACTGTGAAAATAGAAGCAGCTCAAAAGGTAGGTACCATAATGGCAAAATTCTTTTCAATGAGTAAGGTGGTGCACTTTCTTCAGTAATTTAATGGGTGTAGAAACACCAGATGACTCCAATTCAGGATTCGCTGTGACCTATTTTCCTGAAACTTCCAAACAGATGACTCAAAGTAAAGCTTTCAAGTTGTTATAGTTTGTCTAAATTACCTCCAGAGAAGGACCACCATAAATGTTAGATCAATTTATACATTGCAAAATGGCCCAGGCCATGAGTCTAGGGGCAACTGAAGTTTTGTTCCTGCTGTGCTTGCCAAGTTGTACATCTAAGGGGTTACTGATCACCCAGAGAGTGGCTTTTCTAATTCCATCCCAGAAGGGGAGCATTTTTCTAATTTGCAACAATGTGTCACACATGCAAGCTGTGGCCCTACATAAGATAAATGTTTTCAAGATTGAACAGCATGTTAGTGTTTCAGTGTCCAGTGCTATCTATTTTTCCTGCAGGAAAAAACCTCCAAAACAAAGTTACCATGGCAGAAAAATATAATTCTTGTGTTAAAAAAAGAAAAACCTAAAAACACAACACATGAGGAGTTGGTGGTAGAAACATAGCATTAGCTAGAATCTGTAGCTATCTTGTAATTTGTCGTCTATATCTGGATTCACACAGTTAAGAGATCACCTAATTAGAAATTCAACAGGACTAGCACCTTTGGTGGAACTCAAAGTAATGTGTTAAATGGTGAGACAACTGTGGAACCTTGATGACCAGCCTTCTCCATCATTTGCCTAACATTTCGGTTTACAAACCTCTTGAGCTGGGGTGAGCAATGGTCTGGTTTCAGAAGTGAGAATCTGCACACTACAAGTAAATTACACAAAACTGTGGCAGCTGAAGTATGAGGTTGAAGGAAGAACTGTTACCATCATTTGAGTAGTCTGATTTCTTTTCTAGAATCATTGAGCAAAGTAGTGGGAATGCTGGATCATTTCCATGTGTGACAGTCTTCTATGCACATATGTGTATGCATGCATTCATGCATGTAGTTTCCCAGCATCCTTTCTTTGGCAGATAGAGTGGGTATTGCTTCTTTCCTAATCTGGGTAATTTTGGAGGAATTGTAGGGCCAAGTCTACCCCTCACCCATACAAAGCTAGGGCCATGATCCATGCTAGCCACTCTGGCTGTTAAAATACCTGGAACTATTCTGATTTTAGTCTGCCTTTAGATTTGGTTTTTTAATTGTTCCTTTGATTCTGTGAGCCACAGATTTTTCTTCTAAGCTCTTTTTCCCCCTTAAATTAGGGATAATTTATTTCTTTTGATTACAACCAAAGAAATCTAACACAATTAGAATCATGAATTGCGTTCTTGTCAATAGATGCTCAGGAAAATGTGAGCTGTCTGGATTGGCTTTTGGATGAGATGTAGTAAACATAGCAAGACTCATGTTTATATGGGGTGGCAGGACAGCCACTCAGGGTCTATCATGTCAGTAGGAGTAAGCAGCTGATCAAGCCTGCTTACCTGGAGCCAGATGCCCAGCCAGGAGCACTCTGGGATAGGGCGCTATTCCAACAGGCCAACTAAAAGGGGATGGGAATGCCAGAGAGTGGATGGAGTATTTCATATTGGATAACTCAAAGCTGGAGAAATTAAGCTCACATTGTGAGATGTTCAATCAGGACACAGAATAAAAGCATTAGCCTTCCTGTGACAATGCTAAAGCAAAGTACCTCACTGACTATAGTAGTTGGTCAGAGATCACTGAAAGCCAAACAGGGAGATTGACTTTTTTTTCGAGGTGCTGAATTACAGCAGCCTTTGGATTGACAGCCCTGCCAAGTCTTTTAAGTGAAAGAGCCCTGATCAAGTAAGAGTGAGATTCTGATAACTGCAACAGTGAACTCACAAAGGATTTTGAAGACTTTGAGGACCCTGAAGTCATGAGTCCATCTGAAATCATGTTCATTGCCTTCCTCTTGGCTGGGTGAGACACACCTCCCTTGAAAGAGAGCTGCAACTCCCACTGGTGCCTCATTGCTTCTAAGTAAGCAGGATTTTTAAAAACTCAACTCTGCTTAGATGGTGAAATGAAAAATCAGAGTAAAAAGTACTGTAGAAATTCATGAATTTAAATTCATGAATTTAAAGTGCTGGGAGACATATATAGAAATGAATATTTTGAGTGCTTAACTAAGGATGGTAAAACATAGTTTGGGATTAGACTAAATTTTTTTATATAGGTGAACTCATTCTGTATCCAACATAGTAACTCCATTTAGATCTAAACATTTTCCAGGTTCTTTAATACAACCTAGACTAAACTTGGACTTTTAATGGCAAGCCAGACCAGAAAAATCTTGGCATAATTTGGAAGATAGACTTGAAAGAGTCTGAAAGGCAAAAATGCTAGATTGAATCTCCCCTACTTTCAAAAGGGCCTCCAAACTTCTCTTTTACACGTGCCATAAAGAATAGACTGATGAAAGAAGCATTAGAATCTTTAAAAACAACTTAGCAAGCTGTTCATTCCAGGCCGGAATTTCTAGTGGGAAAGGCAGCAGTTGAATCGTACTGAACAGGACGCTGTCATTTTATTAAGGATGGGAAGAGCCTGGTGTCCAGAGCCTAGATAGTGGCAAATGGGGCCAAAGGGTAGGGAGAGCTAACGTCTCAGAATGGAAAAGATAGTTTGCTGTTTTATATTTTATTTTTGTCAAGAATATTTACCGTATGAGGCTTGTTGAAAATGCACATTCCAGGGTACCCTGTGAATCTTAATTCTTCAGGAAAAAAGAGTGAAAAATTACATTTACATATAAATATTGAAGTGATGGGGAAAGAAACATGTTTACTCTTTGCCTAGCCAATAATCTTCTACAAAAAGGAAGGGAAAAAAAAAAACTCATCAGACATTTTTGCTCCCGTGTTTTTCTGAATGTGAAATAGGACAGTCCTCTCTTCCCTCATCTCTGATGCCCGATACTTACCACACTATTGGAGTTATGAATTGTCAGCTGGTGTGTATGTGTCTGTGTGTGTGTGTCTGTGTGTGTGTGTTTCAGTTTTATTTTTCAATCTAGATTATAAGATCTAAGAGGAGAGAAGCAAGTTGTCCTTTTCTGGGCTGACCTGAGCACCAAGCAAAGTGCTGGGTGTATTTGAGGCTAATGAACACAGAATATATTCTATTAACTTAAAAGAAAATCCTTTAGTTCTCCACTTGGTCATGTTCAACCTATGTTCTTACATTTAAAGAGTAAAACCTGCCATAAAATTCCATATAATGTAAATGCTGGGCCAATTATATCTGTTGCTAAGGTTGTAAACAGTGAGAGACTTGTTGCTGTGAACTGTTTTTCCATAGTGCTGTGGCAGAAGGCAGGAACGAGAAGGTAAGAAGGTAACATCTTACTCAGGTAAAGAGGGAGGGTGCAGATGGTGTCAGCCAGGCAGCAAGGCAGCAATAAAGATGTGAGATATTAATAAAATGCCTCATCTATTTCTTTTATTTTTTCAACATGAGATTTCTTTTTAAATTTTTTTCATTTTAATTATTATGGGTACATAATAATTATTTATATTATTATGGGTACATAATATGTTTACATTTGTGGGGTACATATGATGTTTTGATACAGGCATATAATGTATAATAATCAAATCAGGGTAATTGGGGTATCCATCACCTCAAGCATTTACCATTTCCTTGTGTTAGGAACATTCCAGCGCCCCTCTTGAGAGCAGTGGCTCACACCAGCAGTTTGGGAGGCTAAGGCCAGAGAACTGCCTGAGGCCAGGAGTTTGAGACCAGCCTGGGCAACATAGTGAACCCAGTCGCTACAATTCCATTCTTTCAGTTATTTTAAAACATACAAAAATTTATTATTGAATATAGTCACCATGTTGTGCTATCAAACATTAAATATTGTTCATTCTAACTATATTTTCGCACCCATTAACCACCCCCACTTTATCCTCATCTCCCCACCACCCTTCCCAGCCTCTGAGAACCATCATGCTACTCTCTATCTCCATGAAGTCAATTGTTTTAATTTTTGACTCCCACATCTGAGTGAACCATGAGCTCATAGTTTTTATTGTAGAGATCTTTCATTTCTTTGGTTAAGCTTATTCTTAGGTATTTTATTTTATTTGTAGCTATTATAAGTGGAATTACTTTCTTTTTCAGATTGTTCACTGCTGGCATATAGAAATGCTACTGATTTTTGTATGTTGATTTTGTATCCTACAACTTTACTAAATTTATCAGTTTTTCTTTTTTTTTTTTTTGTGGTGGAGTCCTTAGGTTTCTCTAAATATAAGATCATATCATCTGCAAACAGCAGTAATTTGATTTATTTTTTCCAATTTGAATGCCCTTTATTTCTTTCTCCTGTCTGACTGCTCTGTCTAGAACTTCCAGTACTATGTTGAATAAGTGGTGGAAGTGGATGTCGTCATCTTTTTCCAGACCTTAAAGGAAAGGCTTTCATTTCTCCCCATTCAGTATGATACTGGCTGTGGGTCTGTCCTATTTGGCACTTATTGTGGTGGGGTATGTTACTTCTATACCCATTTTTTGAGAGCTTTTATCTTGAAGGGATGTTGAATTTTATCAAATGCTTTTTCAGCATCAATTGAAGTGATCATGATCATAGGGTTTTTGTCCTTTGTTCTGTTGATACAATGTCCCATATTGATTGATTTGCGTATGTTTAGCCATTACGCATCCCTCAGATGGAATCCCACTTGATCATGATGAATGATCTTTTTAATGTGTTGTTGTATTCAGTTTCCTAGTAGTATGTTATTGAGGATTTTTGCATCTATGTTCATCAGAGATTTTGGCCTATAGTGTTCTTTTTTGTTGTGTCTTCTTCTGGTTTTGGTATCAGGGTGATACTAGCCTCATAGAATGAATATTCCCTCTTCAACTTTTTGGAATAACTTAAGTAGGATTGGCATTCATTTGTCTTTAAATGTTCGGTAGAATTCAGCAGTAAAGCCACTGGGTCCTGGGCTTTTCTTTGTTGGGAGACTTTTTATTACTGCTTCTCTCTCATTACTTGTTATTGGTCTATTCAGATTTTGGATTTCTTCCTGGTTCAATTTGAGTAGGTTGTATGTGCCCAGAAATCTATTTATTTCTCCTAGGTTTTCCAGTTTATTGAAATATAGTTGCTCATAGTAGCCTTCAATGATCCTTTGAATATCTAAATTATCAGTTGTAATGTCTCTTTTTTTATCTCTGATTTTACTTATTTGGATCTTTCTTTTTTCCTTAGGTAGTCTGGCTAAAATTTCTTCAATTTTGTTATCTTTTCAAAAACAAACTTTTTTGTTGATTTCTTACATTGGTTTTGTTTTGTTTTAATTTCATTTATTTCTGCTCTGATCTTTATTTCTTTTCTTCTACTGATTATGAGTTTGGTTTGCTCTTGCTTTTGTAGTTCTTTGTGATGCACCATTAGGTTGTTTATTTGAAGTTTTTCTACTTTTTTAATGTAAGCACTCATTGCTATAAATTTTCCTCTTAGCACGGCTTTTGTTGTATTCCATAGGTTTTGGTTATGTTTTATTTTCATTTGTTTCAAGAAATTTTTTGATTTCCTTCTTAATTTCATCATTGACTCATTGTTCATTCAGGAACATATTGTTTAATTTTCATTTGTTTGTAGCATTTCTAGAGTTCCTCTTGTTATTGATTTCTAGTTTTATTCATTGTGGTCAGAGAAAAAATACTTGATAGGATTTCAGGGTTTTTTGAATTGTTTTAAGACTTTGGTGGTTTAACGTATGGTCTATCCTTGAGAATGATCCATGGGCTGAGGAGAAGAACATGAATTCTGCAGCTGTTGGGTGAAAAGTCCTGTGAATATCTATTAGGTCCATTTGGCCTAGAGTGCAGATTAACTCTAATGTTTCTTTGTGGGTTTTCTGTCTGGAAGATCTGTCCAATGCTGAAAGTAGGGTATTGAGATCTCCAGTTATTATTGTATTGGAGTCTCTCTCTCCCTTTAGCTCTAATACTATTTGCTTTGTATATCTGGGTACTCCCATGTTGGGTGCATATATATTTACAATTGCTGTATTCTCTTGCCAAATTGGCCCTGTATCATTATATAATGATCTTCTTTGTCTTTTTAAACAGTGTTTGTCTTGATACCTATTTTATCTGATATAAGTACAGCTAGTTATACACTTTTTTTATTTCCATTTACATAGAATATCTTTTTCTATCCCTTTATTTTTCAGTCTATGTGTGTCTTTATAGGTGAAGTGAGTTTCTTATAGAGAGCATATAGTGGGATCTTGTTTTTTTTTTAATCCATTCAGCCACTCTCTGTCTCTTGATTTGAGAGTTTAGTCCATTTATATTCATTGTTATTATTGATAGGGAAGAACTTACTACTGCCATTTTGTTACTTGATTTCTGGTTGTTTTGTGGTTTTTTCTTTCTTCCTTCCTGCCTTCCTTTGTATAAAAGTGATTTTCTCTGGTAGCGTGTTTTAATTTCTTGCTTTTTATTTTTTGTGTATCTTTTGTAGGTTTTTGATTTGCGGTTATCATAAGGCTTGTGGGATTTCTTATTGTTAGCAGTATATTGGTGATAGAAATTTTAGGTAAACTGACATTAATTCTATACTTCATACATCTGAGTTTGTATGAAGACTATATAGTCTCTCAAAATAGACTGAGATAGTACATTTTCAACTTGATCAATTTTGTCAACTAAAGAACTTTACTTTTTAATTTCTAACAGTATTTTTTATCATGTTCTTATCTTCTTTCTGGTAGATGACTGGCCCTGGAACCTAGAAATAATAATGGTCACTTACTCTATCTCAAAGAGCTTATAACAAGGCAGTATTAACTTTCACTCTCAGGAAACTGTATTCATGATTTGGTTTCTGAAACCATGCTGAAAGCTCATGCAAAGCTCAACATGAAATTATTTTTAACATGTCCATTGGGAGACATTTTTTAACAAAAAAAAAAGCACCGTTCTTGGAAATGCTTAAAAATTTGGAAATGCTTAGGCAATTGCTTAGGAAAACCAACCATTTGTACCAATACATAGCAACAGAGAGAAAAAAAAGTATATTATATGTTGCTTATATACAGAAAATATATACATATGCATGTCTAAATGATACATGTAGTTTTCATTATTTCTCAGGTTCAGATTGTTGACACCCTCAAAAGCTAACTTGATTTTCTAATCTACATTAAATTCATGGGGGCTCCTATCTATGGAAATATTCTTTCTTATTCAATGCTAAGAAGGGGCTTATTTGTTTTAGGATTCAAGTGGTCTAGTGGTAAGAGACAGCCCCTAGAAAGCAAATAGGCAATGATGCTTGCTGCAGGTAAATGGAGAACCTAGTTAAAAAAAAAAAAAAAACAGAGAGAATTAATGCTTCACTTCCTGAAGATGTGGCTAAATTTAATAATTTCTAAGACTGTAATTTAAGTGTTTTCAAGTTGTTTTTATTCGTATTGTCTAAAGAGTTTGCTAAAAATGCAGATTTCGAGAACCCATTTCCAGAGTCCATGACTCCAGGTTTGGTGTAGTGTCCAGAACACTGTATTTTTTTAGAAAAAAAGAAGAAAAACTTTCCACATTGTTCCAACCTAAGTGAGTGGTCCATGTAGCACATTTTGATGACATTGGCTTAAACTGCTTTCCACATACTATGCAAATCTTTGTAACTTAGATAATTGTGTATTAGCAAAATCATGTACCACTATATTTTGTATGAAGTATTACACCACGTAATTTGTATGTTACTTCTATTGCTGCAGACGACAAGCTTTAGGAGCATTGTCGATATCGGATGATAGAATTTGGAGAGGATTCTTTGATATATTTAAAGGGGTTTTAGAGACAGGTTTAGACCACTTGATGTTATTATTTTGTTTTGCTTTAAGCTGATTCACTGGTGTATTTGGTGACTTCTTTTTCTCATAATAGGTTTTCTTACAATAAGCACAGGCGGAGAGATTAAGCAGCAGGTAACTTTTTTTGCCTTCAAGTGTTCTGTTTGCCACCGCTTGCTCACATTCCAGTTTCATCCTATCAGCTGCCTGAAGTCATGCTGAGCAGAACTTTTGAAAGCTTATGAAAAAATCCTAATTTCTTTACTTTAAATTATTGTGTCAGTTTGTTCTATTGTTTCACATTGCAAACTTCAAAGCTTTGGCCAGAATCTTGAACAAATATAATTGACAATTTTGTTCCCCAATCCTCAGAATAACAGTCTTTTTATTCGATTTCTGAGTTTTTCATTTGCCTCATAGTATGTCTCATAAGGTGACTGAAGCACTACTTCCTTCGATCATTTTCGTTAAAGATTGGCCTTGCTTATGGCTTTTTAGATCTGAACAAGCAAGGCCCTTGCTCCTGGCTGCCCCTCGGGGAGCTCCAAACTTTGGAGTTTCTTCCTGAAAATTTTCTAAGTCCCCCTCCAGTGTCTGGAACCAGCCAACACCAGCAATGTCATCTAGGCCGAAGTCCCATGTCCAACCAGGGATTTATTAAGCCCTAGTCTGTTTCTCTCCTTTGGGTTGTTCTCATAACCTCTAACCCTCCCAATCACGCGAGGTTGATCAGAGGCACCAAGAAGCTTTACTACTACGTCATTCTAGTTGCTGGTGGTAGGACCCCAGTTCCAGGTAGGGCGCCTTGTGAGCACATTACTTCCACGGCCAGTGTGGTATATCTTCTGTGGCACTGTGCACATTTGTGCCTCCACAATGGAATTCACACCCTGATATGGGTAAAACTCACATGGGTGGGATAAGTTCAGGGTTCTAGGACACTAACAGTCCATTGCCAGTCCCCGGGCTACGTGTGTGAGACTGTATTGGAACTTACCCATCTGTGTTCCAACCATGATACCTTCTCTGGTCTGATACAGCACCTAAGGGCAGCAGGGCTATGGTGGTCATCCTTTACCCTATGTGCCACCTCCACTTATACCCAGGACAGTCACCCCAATTTTGCTTGCAAGGTGGGCACCCTGAGTCTGTGGTATCCCTGGAGGGGCCACACTGATATCCTCTCAGAACTGTTCCTCATAACACCATGGGCCCTTCTGGAAAAGTCCTTTCTTGCTTTATATCTAAGCACCCAGAGCATTCTTAAACTACACTAGACAAAGAACTGACAGTCCACTCATTCTGTTCACGAATACCTCCTTCTCCTTCTTGCTGTGATAGCGTGTGGAAGGCATGAATGTGGTCAATATTGAAAGAGATTACATTCTAGAAATGCCATTATTGCATGTGGCCCAGAGGAACATAGTTGGAAGATGTCCTACATTGTATGTTACAAAATTCCAAATGGCAATTTTAACATGACCAGGAAACAAATTATTGGTCACATTTTTCTAAATACTCTGGGTATATATGCATTCGTGATCATCATCAATGAAGCTCAGTAAAAACCTTTGATAGGGTCATTGGAAGCTAGTATTCATGGGCCACATAAAGGAGAAGGCAGTATCATGGGTAACGATGAAACCAACCGCGAATGAATGGTACTAGGGAATTACAGAGGCAAAGTGGTCTACATTGTTTCAGTACAGATTCTGCAGGTCATGACATTGTCTGTAACAATAGTGTTGCTACTTCTTTTCTCATGGTGGGGAATAGTGAGGATAGTGCATTTGACAATAAAAGACACGAGCAGTGGTTCTTGGACCTGAAAAAGAGTGTCTGGACATCATAAAAATTCTGATTGGATGATATACAATTATGTAAGTGCCTTTTCTCTCCTCATTACATCAAGTTCTTGGAAGATGGACTTTGTTCTGGTTTGTCCAACCCTAAAGACCAAGTTCTCTCTCACTAAGTCACGAACATGAACAATGGCAAAGTAGAACTCTTCAAAGCAGATATTTGGAAAATGTGTGCGCGTGTGTGTGTGTGTGTGTGTGTGAGAGAGAGAGAGATGCTACTACTTTTGAGATTACTTCATTTGAAATGGCTTAAAGGAGTGTTAAACACATGAAAAAAACAATAAGGGATAAAAAAATTTATACTTAGTCAAAGGCATGTGTCATTGGCCCAAAGCCTCCTGCCTCTTTTGTTTTACCTGCTTCACTTGTCTGGCCCTGTGGCAAAGCAGTGGCGGAAGGTTATAGGAAGATCTGAGAGGTTAGATGGCAATGGAACTAGTCTATGGAATACATTAAAAAGAGAATGGCAGATGATGGTTCATTTCTGTGCTCTCTGCAGGCAATGAGTGTCATAAATAGCTAACATATATTTGATTGGCTGAAGGTTGTAAAAGAAAATTGTCAGACATCACATTGCTGTACACCAAGGTCTACTTATATGGTACCTTTAACTTTCCAAAGTACTATGATATGAGTTATATAATGCCATCCTCTTCAAGCTGTAAGGGGCTGATTGTACGTGGCACTTGCAATGCTGGGCTTCAAATGTACTGCAGTGTGTAGACATACAATCACAGAGTATTAATGCTGCTGAGGACTCTAAAAATCACCTAGTTTAAGTCCTTTAGTTTACAGATGAGGGAGTGAACACCCAGAAAGGTTAAATGATTGACACAGTACCATAGAGTGGATTAATAAAAGAGTCATGACTAGAAACCCTGTATTTATTTGCAAAAATAAAAATTGATGTGGTTTTTGGTTTTGAACATTCTTGTTTTCTCTCCTGTCCCTCTCCTTTAATTCCAGGCAGGCTCTAAGCTGTGGGGGCAGGGGTGACAGGGAGTGTAACAAAATAAAAGAGCCAGTGTTCGGTAATTGCTGCACTCTAAATTTTTAAAATACTCTGACAAATAAAACTTCAAGAGAAAGCGCTTTTTAGAGAGTTGGAGGCTCTTGTGGGCTCCACTTCTACAAGGAGTGAAGGCTGTTGTATGCCAATATAAACAGCTAAGTTTAGGGGTTTGGAGCAGAATAGAATTGACTGCATGGATTTTTAGAGTCTGAATAGGCTTCAGGTGGCTTCACTGAAATTTTTGAGGCTCTAGAATGGCTCGGAATAGTTCCAACTTTACATTTGCCATCAAGAAGGTACAGGGTTTTGTGAGAGAGGGATTTGGCAGACCAAAGACATCAGGGTGTGAGGGTGTGCGGGATGCAGGGTGCAGGCGTCATGACCGGGCTGGCACTGCAGATGGGAAAGAGAGCAGGGAAGACACCAGGCACACAGACTAGCCTGGGCAAGGAAATCAATCCCAGCAGAGGCCACAGAGAACCAAGTCAGTGATCACAGACCACATAGTTCACCCCATATGAACTCTCTTGATCTCAGACAATGCCAGAGAGGGAGAACAAATTGGGAAAAATTCCAGAACTAAATTTATGCCAGAAGTGACCTAGGATTGACTAAGTTTATATTTTCTGATTTAGATAAATCAACCATTGGGGCCAGAGAGTTTTAGCAAATGCTTCTGAGAAACAGGTAGGTGAAGAAGAAAAAATTATCACAGATATCAAAGTTAAATAATTTAATAATCTTAAACTAATAGCTATAAATAAAATTTTACATACAACAGAGAATGCATACATTAAACGATTACTAAATTCACTTGAAATAGTCCAATCTCCCTAAAGCTTTGGATAACTTACTCTATAGTATACCAAAGACCTGGTAGTGGAAGCTACTCTTAAGTCCATGTTTCTGACAACTAACAAAGAAAACTATAATATTAGAGGCATTTCTAGCTCTTCAGTTTTGAATCTAGAATCTCTTATTAGTAAGCCTTATCTATGAATTCATCTTGACTCAACTTTATATTCTTCCCACTTTGATCTTAAAATTCATCCCTCCAAGGTTACTGAAAAAGTCTTCTTTCGTGTGCACATCAGATCAGGTCATCCTTTGTATTTCACCCTCTGAGGGCTGCTGATTCTTGAGTTTAGGTAAAGATCTAGAAGCAAAGCCAGGTGGGAAGAGTAAGTCCTGAGGAATATCAGCAGTACCTCACAAAATGACTACTTCAGGGCAAGACATTAAAGGTTCTTTAGGAAAGGGTGACTGGCCTCCTTAGGTTATGGCGATGGTTAAAAGGCTGTTTCCACAGGCTCAGCAGAATTTTGGGGTTGAAAGTCAGCAGCTTCATTGGAATCTGCCTATCTGTCCCTTTCCCAATTTTCTAGATTCAACTCAACCTGTAGGAATGGTCTCACTTTAATGAAAGAGATGCTATAGAGTTGGAAATCCAATTTGCATTTGTAATTCAGCCACCCACAGAATTAGATGGTGGGTTTGGTTTTCAGAAATATCTGCCCCATGGCTACAAGAAATGAATTTGCTTTAGGACAGTTACTGAGGTTTTCAGACTCCTTACCCAGAGTTTAAGATTACAATTTAAGGTCTTGAGCTCATTTTATTTCCTACATTTCTGCAGCACAAGCAACCAACCAACCCCATTATATTTCTTATTTTCAATAAAATTACTTGCCTTCTATAGGCATTGATTACAATCATCAACAGGTGACAATTCGAGTAACTGTTTTGCCACTGCATGCCATGGCTGACTAATGTGCCCTTTACCCTCGGAAACGAGGTCATTAACGCCTTTAAGTCTAATCAGATCAGAGAATTCAGTATGGACAACTCAAAACCATTTCAGATAACTCATTTTAAAGATTCTGTTCCTCCAGACACACTCTTGCTATCAAATTCTGTGCCAGTCAGGCTTTAATTAGAGAAGCAGAAACATGAGGAGATGTTGAAGTGTATATAGATTTAGATGTAAATACCAGTGTAGATGGAGATGCAGATGCAGATATATAGAGACAGAGCAATGTAGATTCAAGTACAGATAAGTTATGGGATTTGTTACAAGGATTTGAGTTTATACAATTATAGGAGCATGTTAGTCAGTGTCTTTAAGACTATTGTCTTTGCATTTGGTCGTAGAGTAGGTGTCAGGAGTAAAAGATGGATATAATGTAGAGAAGAGCAAGGACACACTGTGACCCTCAAACAAGAGCTGGGACATAGGAGGACAGACTGACAAACATGTCAGTTTTTGCTACCTCTGACCTTGACAGCAGGGATGTCCTGCAGGAGAAGCTGTGGCTCTTGCCCTCCGACAGAACTTGACACACACCTGGCTCAGGAATGAGAGAAGCTGCGGGAGGCCCCGGGGGAGGTGGGGCAGTGACAGGCTCCCTTGCTGCGCTCTCCCCGCAAGATTCGTCAGCAGATGAGCAGTGATGGGAGCAGGTTCCGAAATGGCTGCGTCTTCACTCCCACTCTATCGAAACTTGCACAAGAATATTTCTTTTGCTCATCCCTCACCAGAAACATACAGGAAAGGGAATTATGGGGAATGTAGTGCAGCCAGCCAAATTGGCACTACAGGGCACCACAAATATTTGCTAATTCATTACCATTCTTTTGTCAGTTCCTGAGAGAAGAGTGTTGAAGTTGTCAACAATAGCTGCAAACACGTCTTATTTCTCCTTAAAGTTTTATCGTCTTTGCTTCATTTGCTTTGAGGATTTGTTATAGAGGCATACATATTTCAGATTGTTACGTCTTTTTGGAGAATTGACCACTTTACCATTCTATAATGTCCCCAATAACATTTCTTCCTTTGAAGTCTATTTTGCTTGATATTCTATGACCACTCCAGCTTTGTTTGTGGTTAATGCTGCATCATATAACTTTTTCCATATTTTTACTTTTAATATATCTACATCTTATATTTAAATGGAGTTTCTTACATAGCCTATAGTGGTAAGTTGCTTTTAAAAAATCAAATCTGAAAATATTTGTCTTTTAACTGATTGTTAACCAGTTTTTTTTTAACTTGCCCTTTAACTGCTACCTTTAGAGTATTTTCTATTAATTGTGGTTTGTTAATGTGACTGGATTAACGTCTACCATTTTAAATTAGCTGTTTTCTATTGGCTTCACCGTTCTACTTTTTCTGCATCTTTTTGTATTAATTGAGCATTTTTGCTCTTGTAACTGTTTCTTTGGCTGTGCAGAAGCTTTTTAATTTAATCAGGTCCCATTTATTTATTTTTGTTGTTGCTGTGATTGCCTTTGGGGTCTTCTTCATAAATTATTTGCCAAGGCCAATGTCTATAAGAGTCTTTCCCACATTTTCTTCTAGAATTCAAATAGTTTCACACCTAAGGTTTAAGTCTGTTATCCACCATGATTTGATTTTTGTGAGAGATGAAAGGTGTGGGTCCTGTTTCAGTCTTCTACATGTGGCTATCCAGTTTTCCCAGCACCATTTATTGAAATAAGGAATCTTTTCCCCAGAGTATGTTTTTGTCTGCTTTGTCGAAGATTAGATGGCTATATGAGGATGGTTTTATATCTGATTTTCCGTTCTGTTCCACTGGTCTGTGTCCCTGCACTTGTGCCAATACCATGCAGTTTTAATAACCACAGCCTTGTAGTATAGTTTGAAGTCTGGTAAACTAATACCTCCCATTTTGTTCTTATTGCTTAAAATTGCTTTTGCTAAACAGGGTCTTCTCTGGTTCCATACAAAACGTAAAATTATTTTTTCTATATCTGTGAAAAATGATGTTGGTAATTTAATAGGGATTGCATTGAATCTTTAGATCACTTTGGGTAGTATAGACATTTTAACAATGTTGATTCACGAGCATGGTATGGTTTTCCACCCTGTTTACGTGCTCTGCAATTTCTTCCTCAGTGTCTCATAGTTCTCCCTATAGAGGTCTTTTACCTCCTTAGTTAAATGTATTCCTAGGTACTTTATTTTCTTTGTTGCTATTGTGAAGGGTACTGAGTCTTTGATTTGTTTCTCAGTTTGATTGTTATTGGCATATATGAAAGCCTCTGATTTGTGTGTATTGATTTTGTATCATGAGCCTCTACTGAATTCATTTATCAGTTCCAGGAGTCTCTTTGTTGAATCCTTGGGGTTTTCTAGATATAATATCATATCATCAGCAAAGAGTGAGAGTTTGATCTCTTCTGTCCTCATTTGGACGCCCTTGATTCTGCTCTCTTGCCTGATAGCTTCTCGCAAGCACTATGTTCAACAGCAGAGGGGACAGTGGGAAACCTTGTCTGGTTCCAGTTCAAAGTGGGAATGCTTTCAATTTTTCCCCATTCAGTATGATATTGGCTGTGGGTTTGTCATATATGGCTTGTATCATTTTTAGGTAGCCCCATCTATGCCTATTTTGTTAAGCGTTTTTATCATAAAAGGGTGTTGTATTTTGTCAAATGCTTTTCCTACATCTATTGAGAGGATCATATGGTCTTTGTTTTTGCTTCTATTTATGTGGTGTTACATTTATACATTTGCATAGTTGAATGATCCCTGCATCTCTGGGATAAGCCCACTTGGTCGTGATGGATTATTTTCTTGATAAGCACCTGGATTCAATTTTCTAGTATTTTATTGAGAATTTTTGCATACATATTCACGAGGGATATTGGTCTGTAGTTTTCTATTTTTGTTGCATCCTTTCCTGGTTTGGTTATTAGAGTTATGTTGGCTTCATAAAATGTGTTGGGAAGAATTCCATCCTTCTCAATGTTGTGGAATAACTTTTGTAGGATAGGTACCAGTTCTTCTTTGTAGGTGTGGTAAAATTCAAGTGTGAAACCATCTGGTCTGGGGCTTTTCTTTTTGGGAAGGTTTTTTATTGCTGTTTCGATTTCAGTTCTTGATATTGGTCTGTTCAGGAATTTTATTTCTTCCTGGCTGAGCCTGGGGAGGTTGTGTGTTTCTAAAAATTTGTCTATTTCCTCCACATTTTCCAATTTGTGTGCATAAAGGTTTTTGTAGAATTCATATATGATATCTTGTATCTCTGTGGCATCAGTTGTAATTTCTCCTGTCATGTTCCTGATGGAGCTTATTAGAGATTTTTCTTTTCTGGTCTTAGTCTAGCCAAAGGCGTGTCAATTTTGTTTATCTTTTCAAAGAACAAACTTTTTGTTTTATTACTCTCCCGTATAGTTTTCCTGTTGTCCATTTCATTTAGTTCTGATTTTATCTTATTAATTTCATCTTTCTGCTGGGCTTGGAGTCGGTCTGTTCTTCTTTCTCCAGCTCTTTGAGTCTATTCATTAGGTTGTCTATTTGTAAATTTTCTGTCTTTTTGATATAGGCATTTATGGAAATAAACTTTCCTCTCAGGACTACTTTAGCTGTGTCCCACAGATTTTGATAACTTGTGTCTCTTTTGTCATTTAGTTCAAAGAATCTTTTGATTTCCAGCTTGATTTCCTCATTTATGAAATGATTGTTCAGGAGAAGGTTGTTTAGCTGCCATGACTTTGAGTAGAAATGAGAATTTCTGTTAGGGTTGATTTCTGCTTTTATTCCACTCTGATCTGAGAAGATGCATGGTATAATTTCTATTTTTTAAAATTTTTTAAGACATGCTTTGTGTCCTACGATATGGTCAATCTTAGAGAATGTCCCATGAGCTGATGAGAAGAACATATATTCAGTGGAGTTTGGATAGAATGCCCTGTAAATGTCAGTCAGGCCCATTTGTTCTAGCATTCTGTTTAAGTCCATTATTTCTTTGTTTATTTTCTGTTTGGAGGATCTGTCCCATGCTGTCAGTGGGTTGTTGAAGTTTCCAGCTATTATGGTGTTGCTGTTTATCATTTGGTTTAGTTCAAGTAGGGTTTGCTTTATGAATTTGGGCGCACCTAAGTTGGGTGCATACATATTAAGTGTCATTATGTCTTTTTGTTGAACTATACCCTTCACCATTATATAGTGACCATCTTTGTCTCTCATTACTTTTGTTGATTTAAAAACTAGGCAATCTGAAATTAAAACCGCCACGCCAGCCTTACAGAATGGGAAAAAATTTTCACATGTTACACATCTGATAAAAGACTGATAACTAGAATCTATCAAGAACTCAGGAAAATCAGTAAGAAAAAATCAAACAACCCTATCAAAAAGTGGGCAAAGGACATGAATAGAAATTTTTCAAAAGAAGATAGAAGAATGGCCAAGAAACATATGAAAAAATGCTCAACATCTCTAATCACCAGGGAAGTACAAATCAAAACCACAATGAGATATCACTTAACTCCAGTGAGAATGGCCTTTACCAAAATGTCCCAAAGCAATAAATGTTGGCGTGGATGTGGAGAGATAGGAACACTCATACACTGCTGGTGGGACTGCAAACTAGTGCAACCCCTGTGGAAAACAATATGGAGATACCTTAAACAGATACAAGTAGACCTACCATTTGATCCAGCAATCTCATTATTGGGCATCTACCCAAAAGAACAAAAATCATTCTATAAAAAAGATATCTGCACCCGAATGTTTATAGCAGCATAATTTACAATCGCAAAGATGTGGAAACAACCCAAATGCCCATCAATACATGAGTGGATTAGTATACATATACCATCAAATGTGGTATATGTATACCATGGAGGATTACTCAGCTATAAGAAATAACGGTGATATAGAATCTCTTATGTTCTCCAGGATAGAGTTGGAACCCATTCTACTAAGTGAAGTATCCCAAGAATGGAAAAACAAGCACCACATGTACTCACCATCAAATTGGTTTCCCTGATCATCACCTAAGTGCACATTTGGGAATAACAAGAATTGAGTGCTGGGCAGACATGGCGGGGGAAAGGGGATGGGTGTTTACCTACATGATGAGTGCGATGCACACTGTCTGGGGAATGGACACGCTTGAAGCTCTGATTCGGGGGGGCGGGGGGGCATGGGCAATATGCATAATCTAAACTTTTATACCCCCATAATATGCTGAAATAAAAAAAATAATTGAGCATTTTTATGCTCCCATTTTATCTTCTCTATCAATTTTTCACTTATAACTCTTTTTTTCTTTTTATTTTTTTGCTTAGGTCTTACAATCACCTCAGGTCTTACAATATGCATTTTTAACCGACACTTCATGTATAGTTTACCGACTTTACAATAATATATTCCTAATTTTCCTCTATTCTATCCATTGTCACTTTTACATATTCTATAAAGATATACTGCATTGCTATATTTTTGGCCTTAAACACTCAGTAATACTTGAGCAACTTAAAATGAGAAAATTATTTTACCTTTATTTATTAGGTATTTATTTTAGGATTCTCTATTTCTTTGTGTAGATCCAAGTTTCTGTCTGATGCCATATTTCTTCTGCTTTAGAAACTTCCTTTATTATTTCTTGCAGAGTAGATCTGCTGACACTAAATTCCCTCTGTTTTCTTTGGCTGAGAAATCTTTCCTTTCTCTTTTATTTTTGAAGGATAGTTTCTCAGGGTTTGAAATTCTGGCTTGATACTTATGTTTTTTCTTCCAGCCTTTTAAAGATGTTAGTATATTTTCTTTTAGCTTGTAAGGTTTCTCACATGAACTTTGTTGTAATTCTTATATCTGTATGCAGTGTTTCTTTGCTCTTTAGCTATTTTCAAGATTTTCTCTTTATTTCCCCACCCCCCCCACCCCCCGCAGTTTAACTATGATATGCTAAATGCGTTTTTTGGCATTTATCCTGCTTGGTAAACTCTGAACTTCTTGGAGTGTGTGTGTGTGTGTGTGTGTGTGTGTGTGTGTGTAAGTGTGTGTTTGGCTGCGGTGGAGGCTGTCATCAGTTTTAGGTAATTCTAAGCCATTATTTCTTCAAATATCTTCTTCCCCAGCTCTCTTTCCTCTACTTGTGGGATCCAGTCATGCACAGGTGAACCTGTCCCATCTTGTTCCACCGCTGGTGCTTTGCACTCTGCTATCCACAGCTGCCTGTCCCCTCCGAGTCTCATGTTGATATTTGAGCCCCAATGTGGGGCCTACTAGGCGGTGTTTGGTCATGGGAGCAGATCCCTCGTGAACAGATTAATGCTCTCCCTCTAAGATTCCTAAGAAAGCTGGTTGTTGAAAAGAGCTGGCACCTCACCCGCTTTGCTTCCTCTTTTGCCATGTGATCTTTGCGCAAGGGGGCGTCCCCTTCCCTTCATCGTGAGTGGAAGCCACTGGAGGCCTCACCAGAAACAGATGCTGGCTCCATGCTTCTTCTATAGTCTGCAGAACTGTGAGCCAACTAAACCTGTTTTCTTCATAAATTGCCCAGCCCAAGGTATTCCTTTCAACCTGGACTAAGACACACTCCATAGAGTAAGGCTTCTGTTCTGTAGGGAAGACAAGAGGAGGCCGGGCAGAAGGGTCCAGGAAGAGTTTCAATCTCCTTCCATCAGTGGCTGCTGTCCCCCTCCCCCCAGGTCTGCACTACAAGAAACAATTTCTTAAAACCTTCTACAATCCTTTCTGTGAGCATCCAGTAGGGTGCATAGAGGAAAAAAAACCCTGAAGAGGATGAGGACTTTCCTAATTTCTATAAAACTCTAACTTTGGAGTTTTGACTCTCTCATCAGCTCACATTTTGCTTTCACCAGTTGGCCAACCACCTAGCTGAACTGTCTCACCTGCCTCTGGCCGTGCACGCCAGGCCGGGCAGAGCTCTGCGCTCGCCTCTGCCTGCAGCCGCTGTTGCTCCTTGGATTTGGGGTCAGTTGGTTGCTCTGTGACCTCATCTTTCTCATGGATTCACGAAAACTGGTGAGTTTATAATTTTTCTTTGTAAGTGTGGGAGTGACACCCTGCGCAGCTCGCCACATCCCCAAGTGGACCCTGTAAGATGGTGTTATCTGTTTAGGCATCATGTTATCTGTTTAGGCATCATGTTATCTGCACGATGCCTTTAGGCTACGCATACACAGTCTAGTCTACCCCACTTCCCAGCACTGCTTGCTGTATTATGCTCTGCCATTTTACATAATCATGTTACCTGATTCGACCTGGCCCCTGCTTTAAACATTTTAGAGACCTTTTACTCATACTGATTCTAAGTAAACAATTTTGGAATTGTTTTATCAGATATTGTCCAGGTTAGGCTTAATTGTGGCTATAAATTTTGCAAGGCTTGCTGCAAAATCTTTCTTTCGTTTGTTTTCTACAACTAAAATTCTCACTATTTGAAGTGCTGCTGAATTAAATTTATGTTTTCAGAAGGCCAAATTAAAATACAAATGTATTTCTTGGAAGGAGGGGCACATGAATGAATCATCATCAAATGTAGTAGAAGGAAAGTTCCTTAGGGATTGGAACCCAGCATAAGTAAGTGTTGATATGTGGAGTAGATTTGAGATGGAAATGGTATCTCGGCATGAAGGAGGGGTATCTCCCTTGTGCAAGTGACCACGCAATATAGGATGGATATGCTAATGTTGGGAGGGTGGGGGAGAAAGCACATGGATGTCTGAATAGCAAGGGCAATCACAGGAATTTCATGACAGGTTTGGGAGTGAGGGAAGTAATTACTAAACAAAATCAGCATTATCTTATTTATGGGTCAGAATTAGATACTACCCTCAGTTAATCTCAATGCTGGTCTAAGGAGGGTGTGGAAACCCTCAGAGAGGCCATCCAAAATCAGAGGACAGAAGTTTAAGATGCTATGAGTTAATTCAATTTCCCAAAATATTATTTTTCATAACTTGAAATTTTGGTCTGTTAAATGTCTCAATCATCAAATTGCTTGCTATCACAAGTAGTGTCTCACTGCCTAGACTAACTATTGGATTACTATTAATATATTTGTGGTTCAATTTTTTCTTCTATGGTGCTTTCTCTAGTCTTTTTTTTTTTTGGTAAACAGCAATCATTAAATTTTAATTTTGAATTATTTTTTTGTTATTATAAATTCTTGCCTTTATTTCTGTTAGTTAAAATTCCTAGATGTATAATTGGTAAAAATGGTATTAACCTTTTCTAGGATCTTGATGCTTATTGCCAAATTCCCATCTAAAACTTTTGATTTACTTTTTTTTTTTATTTCAGCTTTTTATGGGGGTACAAAAGATCTACATTTCTTTCATAATAATTCTTTTTTGCTTGGGGGACAAAATAACATTTTTCATGGCTTTGAATCTTTTTGCCCTAGTCAAATGCTTTCCCAGCACGTAGAAAGAGACATTCCCTCGCAACAGCAGAGGAATACAAAGACACATGCCACTTTGAATTCCAGATAGGCCAGGGACATTGTTCCTCACCAGCAATCCTCACGCATGTTAACAGCTAATAGTGCGGAGTGAGAAAGCGCAGTTTCCCGGCAGCACGTGTGTGTTGGCCTGTGCTTTCCCACATGGGGTCCGTCTGCGGCTGCGGCAGGGCGGGGAGCAGAGCAGGGCTGACTGGGCGCTTGCTGGCTTCCAGAGAATTCCTGCAGTATGTTTATTCATTTGATCGTTCCAAGTTGTGAGGAAAATATAAAATTATTAACCATGTTTTAATGGATGGAGAAGTTCCAGTCATGCTGCTGGTAACAGACAGAGGCTGAATTCTAGGCTACTGACTCCCACCCCCATCCTTTCCACTTAGTTTGGGGGGAAAGAGATGAATTTAACAGAACCGCCTGGTTCCCTGAGATTGAGAGCCTGCAAAACTGCCGAAGATGCCCTGTAAATAAATCCAAGCCAGAATTTCACTTTTGCTTTAGTTATTAATTTTTTACAGCATAGATCCATTTTCAGCTATTTTCTTAAGCCAAGTAAGTGTCAAAAGAAAAATCAGCATCCACCTGCTCAAAACCCTAAGCTGCCGCCAAACTCCGTGGTGCACAGTACAGATAGTTCGGTCTGACTCACTCTTATGGCCTGGACGCTCCTTCCGTGTATCCCTGCCTGCCAACATTTGACCTGCCCTTTCAGCCCTATCGCAAATGTCACTTCTGTGAAACCTCTGGTCCCCCTCAACCAGATATCCCGTTTTCTTTTGGACTTCTATTTTGGTTAATTTGGTTTATTTGTTGTTTTATAATACTTACTTCCTATGTGCCTTCCCATTAAATATAGAAAATACAGGTAGATAATGCTGAAAAGAGAAATAAGAAATTAAAATGAGTCAGAAAGGAGACAAAACTCGTTCATTCATACATTCATTCAAAAATACATATTGAGCTCCTATAACATACCAGGAGCTGTAGAAAGTCCCTGTCCCCATGGCTGGTTGGTATTAATGAAAATTTTCATTACTCTGAACTTTACTGCAAATATTATGTGTTTTGTACAGCTGTTTTGAAGAATACTTTCTACTCTATATACACTATATTCTCTATAATTGTGTTCATTTAAAAAAGAAGGACAAACCTTGTAAAAACAAGAATTGTGTTTTTTACTCACCTTTTAAAACATTTAAGATTGGATTTAGTGGCTATACATAAACGGACATTCAAATGACTGTTGATTGAAGTCTGATTATTTCAGTTTGATAAGAATTACAAATTCTGGTGGATGGATAGGCTCAGAACACGCGGCGTTAAAGAAGGCAGGACTGTGGCGTGCCCCCTCCCACTGGTCAGCGAGCTTAGCGCCCAGCTCTGCTGCTGAAGCCTCTCCGGATGCTGGTGTTATGGAGGACACTCACAAAGGCATGAACTTGATGTTATGCTGAGTTTGAATCCTGCCTCCAAGATTACTAGATAGAAGACTTTAGAAAAGTCCTTAGCTCTTCTGTGCTACACTTACAGAATTTAATCAAAAAGATGTTTTATGATTATGTGCAGTAATTCTTTGTAATACTTGTAAGTCAATGTCAGGGTTTTCCAGAGAAACAGAACCAATAGGAGATATATATATCTCCCATATATATATGACTAGATTTATTATAAGGTATTGGCTCACATGACTACTGAGGCTGAGATGTCCTGTGATCTGCCATCAGCCAGCTGGAGACTCCAGAAGGCTGGAGGTGTAGTTCAAAGGCCTGAGAGCTGGGGAGAGCTGACGGCGTAGGTTCTCGGCTGTGTCTGCAGGCTGCGATCCAGGAGCACTGAGGAGCAGAAGGTCAATGTCCCAGTTCAAACACTGAGCCACACAGAGAGAGTGAATCCTCCCTTCTTTTGTTCTAGTCAGGCCCTGAATGGACTGGATGATGTGCACCCTTATCAGGTGGTCAGTCGGCTTTACTGGGTCTACAGATTCAAAGGCTAATCTCTTCTTTCCTGTTTTTTTTTGAGACGGAGTCTCACTCTGTCACCTGTGGTGTGACAGAGCCCACCTCAAACTCCTGGAATCAAGCAATTCTGCCTCAGCCTCCCGAGCAGCTGTGATTACAGGCACACACTACCACACTCGACTAATTTTTCTGTTTTTAGTAGAGACAGGGTCTCGCTGTTGTTCAGGCTGGAATCTCTTCTGAAGACACCCTCACAAACACACTCAGAAATAATGTTGAACTAGATTTTGGACACCCAGTGATCCGGTCAAGTTCACACACAAAATTCACTATTACAAGCAGTTGCAACAATGCCTAGCATGCACTACATGTCAACTAAAATTAGCAATTTCTATCTTTTCAATAGGGGACATAAACCCAAATAATTATATGAAATCCCAAAGTTTACATGTTGATAACGTCAAAATTTTATTGAAAGCTGTGTATTTTAAGACGATTAAAACACATCTGTGGCCACCAGTTTGCAATCTCTGTAGTATGTGAGCCTCCCACTTTTACTTTAGTCAAGTAATGAGTCGATTAGTGCATAGATTACTGGGGCTAGTTCAGTGACAACACCAAAGAATTCCTTGCTCCTACAACTCGTTCACTCTAATGGCATTGGTGTGTAAGGGGGAATGAAGAAGTGACGGGCACATGACAGACAATGAACAACTAATCAGTGTTTGGGGGTGACAGGCTCGGATCAACGGAGATAACCCATGTGGTAGGGGAGAATGCCCAGCCTGGGTGAGAAGAACGTAGACTTTTTCACACAGACTGGCTGGAGAAGGCCTCTGTGGAAAAAATGTAGTTGTCCATGCAAGTCTGGAGTTCAGATGCTATGTCAGGGCATGGAATATGCATTTGGAATTCTCAGTGCTTCGAATTTAACATTAGGATGTTGTGCAAGAGTATCTCAGAATCGAGAGTAGGTGGGAAGCTGTCAGGACACCAGAGGCAGGCCACACAGGAGAACGAGACGTCCAGGAGGGTCCACGCAAGACCTTGGGGAGGCCACATGGGAGAATGAGATGTCCAGGATGGTACATGCAAGACCCTGGGCAGGTCACACGCGAGAACGAGATGTCCAGGAGGGTCCATGCAAGACCCTGGGCAGGCCACATGTGAGAACGAGACGTCCAAGAGGTTCCATGCAAGACCCTGGGCAGGCAACACGGGAGAACGAGACGTCCAGGAGGGTCCATGCAAGACCCTGGGCAGGCCACATGCGAGAACGAGACATCCAGGAGGGTCTATCCAGAACCCTATGCAGGCCATACAGGAGAGAGAGACGTCCAGGAGGGTCCATGCAAGATGCTGGGCAGGCCACACTGGAGAGTGAGATGTCCAAGAGGGTCCACCAAGACCCTGGGCAGGCCACACAGGAGAGCAAGACATCCAGGAGGGTCCATGCAAGACGCTGGGCAGGCCACACAGAAGAACGAGACGCCCGGGAGGGTCCATCCTAGACCCTGGACAGGCCACAGGCAAGAATGAGACGTCCAGGAGGGTCCATCCAAGACCCTGGGCAGGGCACAGGGGAGAACGAAACATCCAGGAAGGTCCATCCAAGACCCTGGGCAGGCCACACAGGAGAACGAGACGTCCATAAGGGTCCAGGCAAGACCCTGGGAACGCCACACGGGAGAGCGAGACCTCCAGGTTGGTCCATTCAAGGCCTTGGGCAGGCCACACGTGAGAATGAGATGTCTAGAAGGGTCCATCCAAGACACTAGGCAGGCCACACGGGAGAGTGAGACGTCCAGGAGGGTCTGTGCAAGACCCTGGGCAGGCCACATGGGAGAGCAAGAGGTCCAGGAGGGTCCGTGCAAGACCCTGGGCAGGCCACATGGGAGAACAAGACGTCCAGGAGGGTCCGTGCAAGACCCTGGGCAGGCCACACGGGAGAATGAGACATCCAGGAGGGTCCATGCAAGACCCTAGGCAGGCCACACGGGAGAGCTGGACATCCAGGAGGGTCCATGCAAGACCCTGGGCAGGCCACATGCGAGAATGAGACGTCCAGGAGGGTCCATGCAAGACCCTGGGCAGGCCACACGCAAGAATGAGAAGTCCAGGAGGGTCCATCCAGGATCCTGGGCAGGCCACATGCGAGAATGCGACATCCAAAGGTGCATCCAAGACCCTGGGCAGGCCACACGGGAGAGCTGGACATCCAGGAGGGTTCATGCAAGACCCTGGGCAGGCCACACGGTTGAGTGAGTCACACAGGATGGTCCATGCAAGACCCTGGGCAGGCCACATGCAAGAATGAGACGTCCAGGAGGGTCCATCCAGGATCCTGGGCGGGCCACACGCAAGAATGCGACGTCCAAGAAGGTGCATCCAAGACCCTGGGCAGGCCACATGGGAGAGCGAGATGTCCAGGAGGGTCCATGCAAGACCGACGAGGAACAGCCAATCGGCACCAGGAAGGAGGCCCTGTAAAGCTGTGTTTTCAGAAGCATCACCCAAGCAAATGCTCTTGACAAACTGAGTATTTGAGGACTGACACTGACCATTGGGGTTGGCAAGGTGGAGACCATGAGTAATCCTGACAGGGAAATTTTAGAATATTGACGAGGACAGAGCATCAATGGAGTGGGTTGGAGAGAAAATGAAAGGAAGGAAGGCCCAGAGTGAGTTTGACAACTCTGCCGAGTTTGTTGCACAGAGTGTGCAAATGCGGCAACAGCTGGAGAGGAGCATGGATGGGGCCAATGCAGCTGTTTTTGTTGCTGTTGTTGGCTGGTTTTCAAAGACGGGTGGTATTTTACCATGTTTATCTGTTGATAGGGATGATTCAGTGCAGAAAGAGGTTGTGCCAGTGCAAGAAAGGGAAGGGCCAGGGTCATTTTCGGGAGGGAGTTGGGTCGGGTTGACAGACGGCATGGGACCCAGTGCACTTCAGGTTGAAATGGAGAGCAGTCCTCAGTTGAAAAGCAGGGAGTGGAACTGATGGGTGCTGATGGAGGGTGTGAAAGTGTGTGCATTTCTAATGTTTGCTTTTATTTTCTTGTGAAATAAGAAGCAAAGCCAAGTCCTTTTTGCATGTCATTTCTTGAACCTATGGCTTACCTACCTCTGTGGCCATTAACCATGTTATTCTGCCCACAGGACCTCATCCTCCTAATTGTCTTGTTGAAATCCTGTTGTTCTTCAACAGTCAGCTTAAGACAGGCACCCTCTGAAGGTTCTCTGATGCCCTAATCAGAAAAGGTCTCCTTTCCGTCACCCGCAGCCGGCCGCAGTGCGTGCAGTCCGCCAGTGCTGCGCCGCGTTCGTGGCGCGCTGTCTCGTGCTCTCTAGCGGTCGCGGGTTTTTCCCGTTTCCATTAGACTCTGCGTGCTTGGGCACTGTGGGTGGAAACACTTGCGATTCTTCCCGGTAGCAGCTCGCTAGGTGTTAGCAATAGCCGTTGTTGTAGCAGCGCTAATGGAGTAGGTAGTGTAGTAGCAAGTTATGTTGTTAAGTAGATGGTTGATAGTTAGCTAGGGATAATAGGCATAACTACTAGATAGATAGCAGTTAGCCAGGGAGATAGTAGCTAGTATTTTCAAAATATTGGTGATCTTGCATTTTATTTATTGGAGAAACAAAACAAAACTAGTGCTATATCAACATTTGTATTTTGACTTTTGTTCTTATTATGTCTTCTTAATTTTAAAAACTCTGTTGATTAATATATATAATTTCTTGCTACCCTTGCTAGAAGATGACACTGCTATAAACTGTGTTATACTTGCTTGGTTCTAGATTTTTGCCATGAATTTTAATTTTTTAAGTCTTTTTTTTTTATTTCCATGTTTTGTATAGTTCAAACAAAGATCTTCAAAATTACTGTTCTTGTATACCTCAACAAAAAATCTGAAAACTCAAGTCAAAGACAATATTTACTATTCCTGTTGGCATTTCTGTTCTCTTTATTCAAACTTAAGTAACTTTCATTTCCAGAAGTATTTATACTAGGAGTTTAGTGAGAATGTCTCCGCCTTTACATATTGTGCTCTCTAAAGAAGACTTGAAGACATATATTTCTGTTTCTGAGTGTCAGGTGTAAGCAAGCTCTAACGATTCACAAAGCACATATAGTGAATACATAGAATGCAATTTTAGACCGTTTTTTAAAATAACAATAAAAATTTATTTATTATCTTGCAGTTCTGAAGGTCACAAGTTCAAACTGGGTGCCATGGGGCTAAAATCAAGGTGGTGGTAGGGCTTCATTCCTTCTGGAGGCTCTTCTGGAGAATTTGTTCCTTGACTTTTCCAGGGTCTGGAAGCCGCCTGCACTTCTTGGCCAGGGGCCCTTTCTGTCTTCAAAGCCAGCACTCAGAGCACCCCAGCCTCTGCTTCCTGTCCTCCATCTTCTCTAACTCTCCTGCCTCCCTCTTTCTCTAATAAGGACCCTTGTGATTGTATTCAGGGTAATTCAGGATAATCTTCCTGTCTCAATATCCTTAACTTCATCACATCCACAAAGTCCCTTTTGCAGGTGAGATAACATAGTCACAGGCTCCAGGGATTGGGACACGGATATCTTTGGGGGCCATTATCACACCCACCACAGAATTTATTTTTCCCAGTACTTCTCTATGTTATTAAGGTTGACCAACATAGTCAAAAGTCAGGTGTCACTTAACAATGGGGGTACATTCTGAGAAATGCATTGCTGGGTGATTTTGTCCCTGTGCAAACATCACAGAGTGCACTTACACAAACCTAGATGGTGTTGCCCATACACACCCAGGCTACGTGGTACACCTGCTGCTTCCGAGACACAGTCTGTACAGCATGTTACTGTACTGAATACTGTAGGCAATGTTAGACCATTTTTAAGGAAAAGATAGTTGAAAAAATAATTATTTTAAAATATCAAGGGAAATTGAGAGAGTTCTCAAAATGTTATATGTGTGCAATAATGAAAAGATTAACAAATCTATAAATGAAACACTATGAGACTATTTTTGTTAATATCTTATAGAATTCAAGACAATGCACCAAAATATTTGCTTTACAAATTCATTTGTAGATGATAGAGCCAAGCTATTTTACAAAACAAACACAAATAATATAGAATCCTAACATACTTTCAATTTTCATCTATTTTTAATGGCAGCTCATTTCAGCCCACCTGTAGAAGCTATCTGATACAGAACTTTCTAAGCATAAGTTTTCATTTGCCATTGAAATACAGATATATGATAGGTAAATATATAGATTAGCAACATCCAATAAAACTGCCTTTTTGGTACACAGTTGTATAAGTTTTAACACATTTATAGACCCATGTGTCCTCCACCAGAGTCAGGATTCAGAGTAAGTTTATCACCCCCAAATTTTCATGCTTCCCCTTTGTATTCACACACTAAAATCACCCCACCTCTTGGCTACAGCTGACCTTTTCTCCATGGCTATCCTTTTGCCTCTTGTCAAATTCATTTTGCTCATAGTTTCCCACAAGGGGTCCTACCACTGCAGGGAAATTCCAGAAATCTCTTGTTGTCTGGGTGAAGGTGGCAACATTAATCATTTTCTTGTGGTTAGGCTTTGAGAAGAAATGTACTGAAATAGATGAAGGAGGTTAAGACTGTGTCATGACTCAATCTCTCTGGGCACAAGCACATGAAATTGGAAAGAGTAACCAAATACTAACACTCACTGCTTTCTCTGTCCTGAGGATAACTGTTGCTGTCCTCCCATCTGACTTCTAACTCAAACCATGTCGACAGTTGTAGAGAAGCCTTCCACAGAGAGCAAAGACCGAAAATCTAAATGATTTCATTCAAAGATGCTGCTCTTATCACAAAACAGGACAGACTCAAGGTGGGCATAAGAGATGAAACTGATTTTGCTCCCTTCCTTGGAACAATGTTAAAAAGTCAAGCTCCAGGAGGACACAGGTGACCAAGGAATGCTGTTTCTGATGAAGGGAGGAATGGAGATTCTCACCCCTTCCCGGGGTAGGTCAAGAAAGGAAGGAAATACCTTGAAAAATGTGGCATTTCTGAGAAACGTAGAGACAGATTTGCCCTATTTGAGTTGCAGTTTGAGAGCAGAAACCTCAGAGATGCACCCCATACCATGAGTTCTGGCTCAAACAATGGAAGTGGTACATTTTGGCAAAAGAAGGGCCAGTCCTACCTGATATCACCCATGGCTGGGGAGTGGCATTGAAGAGGTGTGTACTCTTCCCGGGGCTCCAAGATGAGCTATGAAAATTAGCTTGGAGAGTGAGCTGATGACTGTCCCAGAGGCTGCCTGCCCAAAAACAAGTCATAGAGGAGATGCACATTACCAGGATATATGTGGACCCTGAGAAGTGAGCTGGTGGCTGGCATCTCCGGCACACGGTACTGGTGATGACTGTCACCTGCAGGAGCCAGCACCACCCAGCACTGTTGCCACAAAACAACAAAAGGAGACAGGATCTAACCCTCCCTGTCAGGGATGATGGACTTCTCCTTCCTAAACACGCACCTCCTCCGGGGGAAAGGGTAGGCGACTCAGACTCAAAATTTGAATTTAATCTGGACTGAGTTAGTAATCCCGATAAATGATGGATCAGACTGAATTTACCTTCAATACTATATTTCTGGAGACAAATCAGGAGTTCCTTTTCTTGGAGACCATAGAATGTAAACATGTTACAGAAATTTGGGGTCAGAAGGATTGGCTTTGTATCCCAGAAACCAGCATTAGAGACAATACGTGGCTAGAGTTCTAACCCCTTGACTCACACGAAAATCCTGCTGATGCACAAGAAATCATTATCGCCTTATCTGTCTGTGCTGGCTGAGGCCTTTCTCAGTGTCATAGTCCTATTTCTAAGACTCCATTTACAGTGAGTACCAATTCCAGCTCAACCGTCAAAGCATAAATTACCTGTTAAATAAAGATCAGTTTTTAAAGAGCTTAAGAGTTAAATTGCTCATGAACCGTGTGCTCATTAAGGGCAGAAGAAAAGGGCCAGGACAAAGACATGACCTGTGTCTCTATCTCTGTCTTTTGGTTCCAGAGGGAAATGCCACCGGGCAGCCTTATATTCCCGGGAGCCTGGAATGAACATTTTACAATTCACCCCAGAACCCAGGATCACTGTGGCTCTGACCAACCCGAGCCTTAGCCTTGAAGGAGTCTGCTGAGGAGCCGACTCTCCTCCAGATCTTCCTTCAAACTCGAGAGAGAAAGAGTTGCCCAGGGAACTTGTTACACATTAAGATTCTGATTCTGCTGTCCCAGGATTCTGAATTTTTTAACAAGCACGAACCATGATTTGAGCAAAGAGACTATAGAAGACTTGGTTAATGAGTTCTGTGTGCTCAGCTTGAACTTCCCTGATCTGAAGCCTTCTCTGTATGGGACCCCAATTACTGTCACTTTTCTGTGCTGGTGCACACTCGACCGTCCAGGCAGGCCCCCTGCTCCCGATTCTAGGGCTTAATCAGCACAATTAAGCACTCGTAGTCCTTTGGAAGTTCTCCACTCATTTGTCAGGATTTCCGCATTTTGACACAACATTAATACTGCCTCAAAATGTGCAGGCAGTGGTTTGACATCCTGGTGCACACCTGCCATCTGGTGGTGACAGATTAACTCCAAGACACAGGGAAATAAAAGAAGATCCTTTCTCCTTTTTATTTCATGGTTAACAAGATGACACCCTGTGTTTGGTCAGTGTAAATTAAGAAAGGTGCATTTCTGAAGGCACAGTCTCCAAAGACGGGAAAGTCCATGAGCAAACTTGCTGTTAAACTCTGCCTCGGTGCCGGCCGGCAGGGTCAGAGAGCCAGTGTGTGAGGGACGCGTCGCCGCGTGGGCCTGCAGGCTTCGGGAGATTCTCTTCCGAGTGGGTGTGCTGTCACCTCCTCTGGAGCCAAATGCTTTCCTGCCTGGACCCCAGGGGAGTTGGGGCTTCCTGGGGCTGATGTGTAATTTAGGGATGACCTAAGGCAAAGTTGGAGAAATCATACCCTGTACTCCGAAACATTGTGATAAGGGAGAGGCTTCTATCAACATTTACTCAGAAGGAGCAATTAACCCATAAATACTCCTAATCACAGTGGCTAGGGTTTACTTTTTTACCTTACAAAGAAGCCATATGAACCTAAATTGACAAAATGGTACAACCTTATGGCATTCAGGTTTACCAGCATTCTGAACATAACCGTGTTTGCACTGAAGTAAAGCATGCATTTTCCGTGTTTACTCCTGAAGACTGGGGCTGGAGAAGAGCATGCTGGAGCAGAGGAGGTAACCTTCCTCTGTTTCGTCAGCAGCTGGAATATGTCAAGCCCTGATTATATCCATGAGAAAATTTTAAAAAAGTAGGGTGGAAAGAACCATCAGAACAGGTTTGGAAGATGCAGGCTCTCATTCTAGTTTAATTGTGACAAGTCTTTTGATGTCCGAGCCTCAATCTCTTCTCTTATAAAATACAGTTTTTACACTTATCTCTCAAGATTATAGTGAGATGAGATGAGACTGTGGAAGTGGAAGGATTTTAGCAATCATGAAACGTAGAAGATATGACTATGTCTGTTGCCTTTCTCGCAGCCCCAGCAGCTGGATAAGTTTCAGGTGTGTGGGCGGTAGGCTGGAGCTGCATGGGACTCTGCCGTCCGTGGGCACCACTGGGAATGGCCACAACCTGCTCACGACACGTGTTAAGGCAGTAATAGGACTTCATTCAAAGGAGGCTACTGCAGTGGGTTCTGTAGTAGGGGAGAGAGT
>CM052439.1:92392177-92463281 GCA_028533085.1 Varecia variegata
TAGATGTTGAAGAACCAGCATCGTAGGACCTTTCCAGTTGGCAGGTAGAGGTGTACAGTGAGAAGTGTGGTCTACTAGGTTTGGACAGCTCGCTGTGACTGTGAAAGGATTCTTAAAATCAGCCAGCTCCCTCCCTAACCCCTGTGTTAAAATTTGTTTAAATGTCTTTCTCACTTTTTAAAATCCTTTTTGGTTGATAAAAAAAAAAAAAAAAAAAAAAAAAAACTCACCTAGACTTTTTTGTATTAAGAATTACTTTTTCCACTTATAATGTATATACTTTAATCATTATGCCCTTTATGAGTAAGTGAAATATCATTCAATAAAGAGAGTGAAATATAAAATATATTTGGACAAATAAAAATTAAGAGTACACAATTAATAGACCATTAAAGAAAGAACCTCTAAATCAACTCAAAAACAATATTGATAACTGAAGAAAAGATTAAGATACAAGAAGGGATACTGAGAGAAAGGAAGAAAGAAAATTGATAAATGTATGTGTAAATCCAAGCAAGCTTTGATTTTATAAAATCAAAATAGATTTAAAACAGAAATAATAATAATCGCTAATTTGTGAGTTTTAAGAGAAGTGAAAACACTAGTCTATAGTAGGTTTAAAACAGATATTTTTGATTAGAGAATTTTAAGACACCATTTCAGTGAGGGGAAAGAGATATTACTAAAAAGTAGAGAAATAATTTATAGCTTCTAAATCTGTAGAGCAGTAGAAGAAAAAGAAAAAAGAAAAGTTGATCAATCTTTAAGAAGACCAGAAAAGTGAAATAAAAAATATAGGCAGAAAATCTGAAGAAAATAGAAAAGTTTTATAAATAATCCCATTAAATTTAAATGGACTAGACTCCCTATTTACATGACAGAGATTGTCAGATCAGATTTTAAAAAGTAAATTAAATTATATTGCCTAAAATATAAGGACTCAGAATGAGAGTGAAAGAATGTAAACATATATACTAAGCAAACATAAGCAGTAAGAGCTGGGTGTCCTGGTGACTAACTAAAGGCTCACCAATTTTCTTTCCCCTTTGCAAGTACAGAGGATGCCTGCCTTTCCCGACCTGTTTTGAATTTTGACTGGGGCCAGGTGTTTTATGGCCAATGATGTGTGGACAGAAGTAATAGAAACCAATTTCAAGTCTGGCCCCTGAAATCATCAAGATTTTTGGCTCACTTTTACTCACTTTTTTTTTTTTGTGACACTGTACACAAGACTGCTGAGATATAAAATGAAATAACCTGACACCCTTGGTCGTTGCTTGGAAAGGAGCTGACTCCAAAACCCATCTTCCATTCCTCAGACTTTTCATAAATAAGAACATTTACTTTAATTTTTAGTTACTGGTATTTTGTGGGGTATTTGTCATCACAATGTAGACTAGCCTGCCCTCCCTTATGCAGAAAGCGATGTTTTGGAATTATACAAACGTGTGGCATTGCCTTAGCAGTCGAGAAGTGGAAAGGGATGAAAGTGATATCAGAAGCCAGAATAATGATTATGCATATTATACGTGGGAAACACTTGGTATATGTGTCATCTGTAGTAATTTGGAAGATAATCACCTTTAGGAGATATGCTTGTCAATAATCAGAACATTTACATACTTACAATGATTTTACAAGAATCTATAATACCCATATCAGACCTTGGGTGAATGAGACACACACTTTATTGTGTTAAGTCATCAAGAATTTGGGTATATTTGTTTCCACAGTGAAACTTAGCCTGCCTAACCACTAAGGGAAAAAATATATATATGTATATATCAGACAAAAGAGACAAGGTATAAGACTTTGTTAGATATAAAGAAGGTTGCCAGAAAATTAATAAAGTTAGACATCATCAGTAACTTAAGAAGACATCATTATTAACTAAGAAACTTAATAATTCTAAGCTTTATGTATTTTATTATTTTCAACATTTATAAAGCAAAACTTGAAATAATTACAAAGAGAAATTTATACATGCAATTTTTATCAAGCATGCAAAACAATTCTTAAGGATAAAGAAGATTTGAACAATAAAATCAACTCGCTTGATCAAGTGACATATAAAGATGTCTTTATTAAATGATTGAAAATACTAATATTTAAAACATACACTGAACATTTTACAAAATTTGATAATATGTTAAACTCTAAAACAAATTTCAAAGATTGAATATTATATGGATTATGTCTTTGGCCATGGACAACTTAGTTATAAATCTAGAAATCATTATCAAAAAGATAACCTAAAATATCACATTTGGCAGTCATTTAAAAATATATTTTAAAGAAATAATAATGAAAAGATTAAAATTTAGAACAGAATGAAAGTGAAAATGCTATATTATATAGTCGACTGGAGCTGAAATGGTATTTTGAGAGAATATTATGGGCATATATGCTTTCATTATAAAAGCAGAATGAGAAAATTAATGAACTAAGCATCCAATCCAAAGTCTTAACAACAAAGCCACAGAGTAAATCTAAGAAAATAATCAGAATGAAATAGAAAATATAAAGCAGAAAATAATAAATATTCATAAGAAAAACAAATATACAATGAAGATAATAAACAAAATTGAAAGCTATTTCTTTGAAAAGACTAACCAGATTGAAAACATCTCTGGCAATACTGCTCAGGATAAAACAATAAAGACACAAATCCACCGAGTTAGAAATGTAAATGTTAGAAATTCCACCGAGCATGAGAAAAGACACAGCAGAGATTAAGAAACAATAGAAAAATAATCTGAGCAGCTTTAAAAGTTGATATGCCATTGGGCAATTTTCCACATAATATAATTTGCCAAGCTTAATTAAGAATAAATAAAAAATATTAACAAACCTGTGATAATTTGACTACTTGAGTCAATAGTTTAAAATCTACCGAAAACACACACACATACACTGAAGAACAGGCCAGCGAATTTTTCAGTCAATTTCTACCATTCTTGAAACAGATAATTTCTATCTTAGTCAAATTCTTCCAGAAAATAGGAAAATGAATACTCTCCGGCTCCTTTTATGAAGTTAGTGTAAACTCCAAATGAGAGCAGCGAGTAAAAGAAAATTATAAGCCAATTTCTCTTATAGACATAAATGTAACAATTATAAATACAATATTGCTTAACATAATTCTACAATATAAATAAATTACATATAATAGGATAAGACAGATTTATGCCAGAGAAAAATGGCATACCATGAACATGGCTTAATATTAGAATATTAACAAAATCTACCACAGTAACAGGAGAAGAACATAAAATTTTGCAATAGTTCATTAAATAATTTTTAAAATATCCAAACATATTTAAAGCAAACTCTCTTAGCAAACTAGAAATAGTAGGGAATTTTCTTAAGCTAACTAAGGGAATGGACCAAAACCTTCCTGAACACAGATTACTTAATGGTAAAATACCAGAAGCATTTATTTTAGTTTCAGAATTAATACGAGGATGCCAGTAATCACAATGTCCATATAATATTGCAGTGGAAGCTCAAAGCAACGCAATAAGAATAGAAAAATAAATAAATAAAAGAAATAAGGGTTGCAAATAATGAAACAAAATAGCAAATGACATGATTATCTACCGGGATATTTAGAGGCAAAATGAAATAGGATATTTTAACTTACTTCCTGAATTAAAATTTAATATATAATGATCAGTAACATACATGAGTAATACCCTATCATAAAACATGATTTCGAAGATACTATTCTCAAGAGCAGTAAGTACTATAGATATTTAGATTTAAACTGAACACAATGCAAAACTTCTTATCTATAGAGGAATCAAGTACTATCTGCTCATATGCTCTTCTTGCAGATGTGGAAGACGTGAGTATCTGTATTGATGGGGACTGACAACGTGTCTGGTCACTGCCTTGGCTGACATTACAGCTTCCTTTTCTAGTCATACGGTATTGCTTCTACTCACAGAAAAATGGCTTAGAGAATTTCTTCTGAAAGTGGTATGTAAGTTTAAAAAAAAATAGAAGATAAATCATTGATATAAAAGTGATACTTATATTTAAGAATTCAACTTGATATTTGGGATCTAGAGAATTCCTGTTTTAACTGCTGAGTTACCCCCAATTTGAAGGTAATATCTGTAGGTGAGGTCATATGACATTCCATGAAGTAGTTCCAAACACCGTGCACCTGATCGGAGTGGGACTGAAGGGTCAGCTGACACCACTCAGGAGTGTGTGTGGGTTTCAGGTGGTGTCATATTTACTGCTTGGGTCAGCTACACAGCTTGACAGGAGCATTGAGGACATCCCCTCAATCACTACCACCACCCACACACCACACACACACACACACACACACACACACACACACCCCATCCACCTCCATCCACAATATCTATAGAATAATGAAAGTGGAATTATCTGCTGTTTTCCAAAATCCAATGAAAGGATAACTTCAATACATTTTGAAATATTGGTAAGTAATAGTAATAATAATACATACTTACCCTGTACATACTTCTTGCTCTCTTATAGGAAGCTCTGCCTCTCAATTCCTTTGACCTCATATTTCATTTGCTCTCACTTTTAAGGAAATATGTAAAATGAATATCATCCTAATTTTTGCAAGTGGAAATACTGCAGCATGGACTAAGGGCCATGATAGACATCTTTCAAACTGGTTTATTGTGGATTTGAGACAGGAAACCAAGTTTCTAATCTCTTCGTTCCATATTCTTCCCATTGGCTTAATGACTCCCGAACAGAGTGAGGGTTTTAAATTAAGAACTATCTGGCACTTTGCACCTTATATGTGCCTAAAACTTCAATACACCAGGTGTATTCAGTGTCTTCTTCCAGTTATCATGACAACTATTCAGAACTTTTATATAACCATTTCTCTGAGGTTTATTTTTTAATCTAAGGAATATATCAACCCTGGATTGTAAGATCCAGCAAAGGAAAGAAGAATTATTTATGGATTTATCGTGAAGTAGTGAATATAATCCTTGTTACTCATGGTTTGGGCATGCCTACCTGATTACCTGAATTTATACTTGATTTACCACTCCAGCTCTCCACTCCATACATTATTTGGATAATAAATTGGCCTTCATTCAGTCATTTAATATTTCTTTGTAGGGTAAAAGAATAGCTAAATCAAGTTTATTTGAAGTTTATAATTTTCAACAATGCATACTCAAAGACCAGTGAAGCAGAAGTTTACCTCCTGGGTTTTTCCTTGAATAACTATTTTGACCCAACAGAGCCTGTAGAAACAGCTGGCTTTTAAAAATTTGCATTTCATTTAGGTTTAGGAACAAACTTCAACAGAGTTTAAACTGTGAAGTTCCACATGAAGGAAACAGATCAACCCCAGTACCAAACAAAAGATGTTAGATTGATATGTTCCAACCTCAGAAGAATTTATTGGATATGTTTTCTTAGACTAAACTTCATAGCATAGGAGGGCCAAGCTTTTCTGATTTTTGAATCATTTTATTCTATGATACAAACAATGAGGAAGAAAGAGGAGGAATTTCATTTCATTTCATTTAAAACACAAAAATAACAACTATACCGGTGGGTCTGAAAGGACAGAGGGTTTGAGAATTACAAAAGGGATTGATGCAAAATTTAAAAAATGCCAGTTGTCATAACAGGCTGCCTTATGATGGAAATAAATTAAAATCCTTATAGGTGGAGGAAACACTTACATAATCATTTGAATGTACTTGATTTTGAGTGATCTCATGGCAAAGTCCCGAGGAGCCCACAAACATACCACAAAGGAGTCACTTTACACCAGGACTCATGAGTAGCAACTGTTCTTAAAAGAAAAGAAATTTCTGTTCAGGGAATTTGAACCACTCCAAAGGATTTAATGACTTGCAGGGGTTTGTAGGTCAGGCACATCTGTTGTGGAATGAAATGTTTCTTCCTGTTTCTAAATTGACTAACTCTTAACCCCATTAGCCTTCACGTCTTAAAACAGAGATGACTCCTGTTTCATTAGCTGTGCAACAGTCAGGGCCTTCATGTTTACTCCAGCAGACAGAGCTCATCACGGTTTATTCTTCTCTTCTGGTCAGCACACAAGAAGGAAGATGCAAGAAAAGCAAGAAAAATAAAATCGGTGTTGGGTTTGAAGGTCTGATTGGTATGTCTTGTACACATGGACACTCGTGGAGAAGAACAGTAATAATATTAATAGCTAGCTAACACTTTTCCAAGGTGAAGAGTTTTTTTTTTTTTTTCCTTTGTATTTTTTTCCCTGTATTTTTTCCCCTTCAATTATCAGGCTTCCATTGCTCTGCTGTCTGAATCTTCTGTGTGTAAATGAAAGGGAGCTTGTCTGAGAGACAGAGACAAGGTCTCCAGCTGTCTCAGAGGCTCATTTACACCCACGATGTAAGTTTCTGATGCTTTATGCTTAGATGACACCAAAAGATGAAGATGGGTTTTTCCCCCTAGATCTTTATTTGCAAAATCACAACTTGCTTGAAAAGTTCTGAAGGGAAAAAGCAAAATGAGGGCTACATGAAATCCAAAATGAGGACAGGCTGAGAAGCTAGTGCTTGGAGGGGAATGAATGAATGAAAGAATTCTCACATTTTGTAAAGAGATGAGAGGAAGCCTCCTTATGTTCCCCGGAAGAGAGAAAGACTATTTGGAAGAGAGAGCACCCACCTTGGCTTCTGTTCCCTGTGGCCTTCTTTTTGCATAAATGAGGAAATGGCAGGTAGTGAGAAAGACATAACCCCCTCCCTGCATTTCTGTGCCCCCAGATCTTACCTGTGCGTAGACAAGGTTCTGCCAGTGCTGTGCAGTGGGCTCATTTCCACCCGGAAGCCGCGCCAGGCTGGCCTGAAGGAGGGCTGAGCTCATTAGAGGCTTCACGTCAAGCTGCAGGAATTTGTCAGGATGGTTGTTATTTGGCAAAACAGAGAGATCCATGTCTCCCTTCACCCACAGTGGAAAACGGAGGCCGGCGAAGCTGCCCCTGTCAGACTCTCCATTATTAATGAGCCCGGGGATGCTCGACTGGCATCTGAAACCAGGTCTCTCAACTGCACATGGAAACCACTCTCGAAATGACACATCAACACACAGGGACAAAGCAACAACCCAGCACACTGCCTACCTTTCACACACACGCACACACACATACACTGAGGGTGTCTGAATGAAACAGATGGGTCTGCACTCATTAAAATTGATAGGATGACAAAATTAGATATGTGTAGCACTTAATGTCTCTCCATTCAGAGTTAGAAATAACAATTTAAGGGAAACTATTGTTTGGACAAAGGCTGCCAGCATTTCAGGGTTACAACCCATAATGTGGAGCACAGGAAAGAGTCACCTCCAGAGCGACATCATTGCTGAGCTCACATGGCTGCCTTGGCCCTGCCGACGCAGCCCACATGCGATACACAGGGTCACGTTTCTTCTCATGTTTTGACTCCCGGAGCCTGAAGCTCATGTGAAACCTAATCACATTTAGGTTGTCAGCTTTGTTCTGAGCAGGGAAATGGCGAGCGTTTGCTTCATGGTTTGCTACAGTCGTTCAGCACCCCGACCTACTGCTTTGACCCCTTCACTCTCTGAGGTCGCTTTGACCCTGTTCCTCGCTGTGCACGCCTGCAGTGTGCCTCCGTGTTCACGCAGCGGCCTGGGGCTGAAGGAACCTGGCTGCTCGCTTTGGACGACAGGCCGCCCATCCGAGCAGACCCGCCTGCTGCCAAGGGGGCCCAGGTGAGACCAAGGCTGTGGCCAGCGAGCGGTGAGGACTTGAATGGAGACATGCTTTCTCCTGACAGGCAGCTCCGCTGTAGGCCTCCATGCCTCCCACTGGGAAAGAGGGAGAGGAAACTTTCCTGCTTGTGGAAGGCAAAGGACAGATACATCAACAGTTTCTAAAAGACAGGTTGTTTGTTATTTTTGCGTCTCTACAAACCCCTGTGATTCAGCAGGAAGGTTTCCCTGCCAGGGGCAAGGGGGTTACATGTGGAATTGTCAGCACTAGATTTCAGAAAAGCACCGCGCAGCTTACCCGGACCAGCAGCCAGGACGTTCCTGAGTCAAGCAAGACGCTGCGGAGGACTTACCTTCTTTACAGCAATAACCACGAGGGGGTGTGTTTTAAAAAATCTGCTGTGCTTATGGTTGTAAAACTGAATACGTAGCTAAAATTTTCTCTAGGAAATTGTTAGACTCAAACTCTATCACTATTTGACCATATTTAAAACATATTTGCATGGTTTTATAAACACACTTACTAAAGAAAGTAATAGGCACTTCATAATGACAGTTAATAATAAAACAGTTAAACCACAAGTGTTTCAAGACTCACATGTGTATGTGCATGTGCTTGGTACCATCTGGATTTTTCTGACTGCTGCCAGAATGTATCTAATGAACAAATATTTCTCAGGCTACTTTTCCTAAAGGATTCTTTGGGGGATAACACACATCTTCAAGGAAAACCTTACTTGTCTTTGGCTTTCTATACTGGCAAGTAGAGACACAGAACCCAGATCCAAATATATTAGATCAGGCCTTTTCCTTAGCCAACGAGTAAGGTAGGTGGAAGGAGCCTCGGGCTTTCCTTAGGCATCCTTCCCTTGCATTCTTCCGCAGGCCCTCTCTGGCCAAAGGCTTCGACACCGTCTCCTTCTGTTACAAGGTTAGTCTCAGACACTCCGTCATCTCCCACCATCCTTTGTCTACGTCTACCCCAAAACCCTCAGGTCTCATTTCTCGCTGCTTTCCGTGTAGGCAGCCTACGTGGCGGACATCAGCAAATCGGGCTTTGCCCTCTCTGCCTCCCCCGTCTCCAAGCCTGCGCCCTGCCCACACCGGCCCTGCAGCTCCAGACGCTTCTCCCTCGCCCTGGCTGTGGACCGCCCGCAACCACCAATCACGGGCCGTCACTGACGCTAGCCTTTCACGAAACCTTTACACATTGGCCCTGGGAGGGATGATTTTTCCCGCCTTTGAAACTTTACGGTGATTTATTTATATGCTCATCTTACTGTCTTTTGTTTATAACATATACCATGCTTTTGTTCTAAGAGCCCCTACGCTAGAGGACGCATTGCAGAAGAGCAGCCCTACCCATGGCCCCTTTCACTGGAGCATGTCTGAAGACCCGAATGAAGCCCTTTGCTCAATAAATAATGATTGCTGTTGTCTCTGCTAGTGTCTTAAGACTCAACTATAATTATAAATTGATAATCCAATTAAATTTGGTGAAAAAATGGCTTTGTGCTCTGTTTTTCCATCTGTGTTCCAACTGGGCTCAGAGAATAAAGGATTCTATTGCCAAAAATGACGTCCTCTCTGTATTCTCCTCTGGAAGCTTATGATGCGTAAACTCATATGGAAGCCTATGTTCTGTTTTATTAACTCTAGCATTTTTCAAATTTATTTGATTACATAATACCTATTCTTTGTTTTCCTATTAACTCAATAAATAAAGTTACTTGAGAATAATTGGACAGATATTGGCTTAGGGTTTCTGTTCCCTATCAATAATACCTTCATTCAACCATGACAAAGAATATAAATAGGTATAAAAAAAGAGCTTCATTGGAGGGGAATTTGGGAGGAAATGTGCATGTCTGAGACCTTACAGCTCTTGCCATGCACGTAATTATTTGCTCTTTCTTTACAGCAATTTTTAAAGTGTCATTTTTCCATGGGTTGGTATCCAGAATTATTATTTTTTGAACTACAAAGTTTAAAAAATTTTGTTTGAAAACAAAATTATATGCAGGTTCATTAAGCAAAACTGTCTACATATTAATTACTTTCTTTTCCTCTATTCTTCTCTCTTTTTAGTTTTTCTCTCTATTCTTTCCCTCCCTCCCTCCCTCTCTCCTTTTCTTCCTTCCTTTTTTCTTTCCTTCCTCCCTCCCTCCCATCCTTCCTTCCTGCCTTTCTTCCTTCCTTCCTTCTTTCCTCTTTCTCTCTTTCTTTCTTTTTTCTTTCTTTCTCTATTTCTTCTTTTGTCTGTCTTTCTTTTCTCTTTGAAGACTGTACCAACAACCCACTGAAATATCAGAAAATATTTCCAGCTGAAATGCCTGTACAATGATCAGATGAGCAGTTGGGTTTCATCAAACTAAGCGAGATAGTTTGAAAATTATTTGGATAGTTATATAAATCCTTGTGCATCTGTTATGAAACATTCTTGAAATTGGTGAACAAGAGAGGCTATCAGGATAGCTGAATAGATGGAATTTATACTCACAGTAGCTGCATTACATCCAACTAAATTGTGTTCTTAGGCAAATTTCCTCAGCTAAAAATTTAAGATATTAATGGTATCTTACAAGGTTGCTGGGAAGTTTAATATGTATAGTGACTAACAGAATGTTCAGAATATATTATGCACTAAAAAAGTTTACTCTTATTTTAAGAGTGCATAAGTACATGGATTTTTATTTCAGTTATAATCTGATATAAAGCAAACTGAAATAATTCAAACTTAAAGCCATACTAACAATTTATAGTTTAAAAGCCAACTACATTTCCCAGAATTCCCTTCCCTGTTCTTTCTGGGTTAGACTTGGCCAAAAGAGGAACTTGCATGAAATTTTGAAGGCAAAATGGAAGCAGTATCCATTAGTCTGAAAGTCTTTTTTCGGTCAGATATGGGGGCAGAGTCAGACGTGCCTGGCATATGCCGGGTGGACCTTGGTGTCTTAAGCTCCATGCCCATTCTTCTCTCCAACCATTGGTCCTGCTGAGCAACAGAAAGCTCAGATTCACCACCAGATGTTTGGCTGTGGACCTACAAAGGAGGAAGTTGCATCGAGGCAATGGCATCCCACAGACATCGTTGCAGACCACCCATCCACACTCATGCTCGGCTGGCTGAGCCTGGCTGCTCAGATTGATTGGCTGGTGGCCCTCTAATCCTCCAAGTCCTCTTGTGGCCCTTCAGTTCCTCACCTGCTCCCACAGACACGTGAGCTCAAGTACAGTATTCTGTGACAGCCTGACCCCACTCTGCTAACTGAACCAACAATTATTGGTACCAAAAGTGTTTCCAGGGAACAGAACTTAAAAAATAAAATGTGAAATTGGTTCTCTGATCTGAATAGATTTAAAGGCATTAATGACCCTATTGACAGTAGTAAGTAGGACCATGGCCATCCATGGCGTGCAGTGACTAAACAGTTATTCACATTTTCACCTGTAGTTACCTGCAGTAAAGTGCCTACAGAAGGCAAGGGGCAGAGTTACTAAGCATCTAGTATATTAGAACATTTTCATAGAAGCAAAGACAATAATGGCTCATTGCTTCTAAATGTGCTGAAGAACTTAGGGGAAAAATAAGATTGCAGATTTAAATTCACAGCTCAAAGTCTAGTTAGGAACCAGAAAACTTCCATAACTTCCCTGAAATAAAACCTTTTTTTAAAAAATTCTTAATTTTTAAATTTACATGTAATAGTTATTATATATATATATATACACATATATATATATATATATATATATGGGGTACATAGTGATGTTTCAATATATAAAATGTATAGTGATAGATCAGGGTAATTAGTATATCCAATCACCTCAAATATTTTTAATTTGTGTTGAGAATATTTAAAGTCCTCTCTTCCAGCTATTTGAAAATACATATTACTGTTAACGATACTCATCCTACACTGCTATAGAACACGAGAACTTATTCCTCCTATCTAGATGTAATTTTGTATCCTTCACCAAATCTCTTCCTGTTCCCTTTTTCCCCCTACCCTTCCTAGCCTCTAGTAACCTCTGGTCTACTCCTTACCTCTATGAGATCAACTTTTTTTAGCTTCCACATGTAAGTGATGACATGTGGTGTTTAATATTCTGTTCCTGGCTTATTTCATCTAGCATAATGTCTTCAAGGCTCATTCATGTTGCCTAAAATGACAGGATTTTATTCATTTTTATGGCTGAATATTATTCCATTGTGTATATATACCACATTTTCTTTATCCATTCATCCGTTGTTAGACACTTGGGTTGATTCCTTATCTTGGCTATTGTGAATAGTTCCACAATAATCGTGGGAGTGCAGATATCTCTTTGATACACTGATTTCCTTTTCTTTGGGTATATATCCAGTTGCAGGATTGCTGGATCATATGGTAGTTCTATTTGTAGTTTTTTGAGGGACCTCCCTACTGTTCTCCACTGTGGCTGTATTAGTTCACATTCCCACCAAAAGTGTATGAGTTCCCTTTTCTTTGCATCCTTGCCAGCATTTTTTTGTTTTTGTTTTTTTGATAATAGTCATTCTAACTGGGATGAGATAATATCTCATTGTAGTTTTGAGTTGCATTTCCCTGACAATTAATGATGTTGACAATTTGTTTCATGCACCTATTGACCATTTATGTGCCTTCTTTTGGGAAATGTCTGTTGAGATCATTTGCCCATTTTTTAATAAGATTGTTGTTTTTTTTGTTTTTGTTTATTTGCTATTATAACATTTGAGTTCCTTGTATATTCTGGATATTAATCCCCTGTTAGATAAAGAGTTGCAAATAGTTCATCCCATTCTATAGGTTGTCTTTTGATTCTGCTGAGTGTTTCCTTTGCTGTACAGAGGCTTTTGGTTTGATATAATATCATTCATTTATTTTTACTTTTATTTCCTGTGCTTTTGAGGTTTTATTCATAAAATATTTTCCTAGACCAACATCTTGAAGCATTTCCTCTATGTTTTCATCTAGTAGTTTTATAGTTTCAGGTCTTACATTTTTGTCTTTCATCTATTTTTTTTTTAAGAATTGTGATTTCTTTATTCATATGGCATGGTTTGTACTGAAAGAAGTATTGTCATTTCTCTGTGTTGTCTTCATGACTTTAACCTATTTCGAGTTGATTTTTATACAGAATGAGAGATGGGAGTCCAGTTTCATTTTTCAGCATAGGGGTATCCAGCACCATTTATTGAAGAGATCATCCTTTCTCCTATTAACAATGTTCTAGGTACCTTTGTGAAATAATCAGTTGACTGTAGATATGTGGATTAATTTCTGGGTGATCAGGTTATGAGAGCAGAACCCTCAGGAATGGAATTAGTGCCCTTATGAAAGGGCTTGAGGGAGTTTCCCTACCCTTTCTGGCATGTGAGGACAAATAGAAGATGAACCGGTCCTTATCAGACACCAAATATGCAGGTACCTTGATCTTGGACTTTTGAGCCTCCAGAACTACGAGCAGCAAGTTTCTGTTGTATATAAATTACCCAGTCCAGGGTGTTTTGTCGTAGCAGCCCAAAGGGACTAAGATAGGGATGGTTTTACCTGCAAAGGTTCTTGGTATCGGACAATTCGTCAGGGAGTTCTTACAAGTGAACTGTGTAGGCATTCTACTACAGTCTACCTTGATTTTTATTAGGATTATATCTTTATAGTGAACAGAAGACTGATTTGAATCACCACACCCAAGGGATTATATTCCTTTGGTCAGTTTTTACAGCAGAGCTGGTTCACAGACCCAGAACCTGAATGAATAGAAAGGTTCCTATTACACTGTACACAATTCATACTGTAAAACTACCTTCTAGTCTTCCCTCATAGTGTCTCATAGTTATTTTCTACACACTCAAAGTTATTTTCTAATCCTAGAAGGCATCCTTGAAATGGACATATTCAGAAACTTACAGAACCCTTCCTACTTGTTGGTTCCATGATCTGTTAAATGAGGACTTTTATGGTGGCAATGCCAATGGAAGCCTTAGAACTGCCTTTTCATATTAAAATTGAAAACTAAATCAATACTGCATTTCAGGAAGTATTTCGGATTTTTTGCCACCGCCATTAAGGGTAGGAAGGATGGAGGGGTAGTAAATTCTCATTCTTTCTGTTTGTGCAGAATTCTAGATTTTGGAGAATTACATTGGATTATCCAAATTTAATCAGATGGTGGCTCCAATCAGCTGCTGCTCCAGCTATGTTACTTGAGCAAATGTATATATCCACTGGAACCTGGAAAGATGCTTTTTTATAAATTTTCTAAAGACTATCAACAGCAGTTTGGTGTCATCCCACAATTACTTTAATTGTCCTACCTTAAAGGTATATCAACTCTCTAGCCCACAGAGTCCATAATCTCCTTTATATTGTATAGACTATCATACTGGTAAAAACATCAATGATATCATGTTGCTTGTACCCACTGAACAGGAAGTAGTAACTAATAATACTACATAAACATCTTAATAAGATACATATGTGCTAGAAGGTGTGAATTAAATCCCTGAAAACTTCAGGGACCTCACACCTTGATAAAGTTTCTAGGAATCCAGTAATATGAAGAGATATCTAAGATGAAGGACAAGTTCCTGCCTCTGGCCCTTTTTTAAAAAAAAAATTTAATTTTTTTTATTTCAGCATATTATAGGGGTACAAAGATTTAGGTTACATATATTGCCTTTTTCCCAACCGAGTCAGAACTTCAAGCATGTCCATCCCCCTGACAGTGCACACTGCACTCATTAGGTGCGAATATATCCATCTGCTCCTCCCCCTCCCAACTGCCCAACACCGCATGAATGTTACTACTATATGTGCACTTAAGTGTTGGTCAATTAAGTCAGTAAATACCAATTTGATGGTGAGTACATATGGTACTAGTTTTTCCATTCTTGTGATACTTCACTTAGTAGAATGGGCTCCAACTCTATCCAGGATAATACACGAGGTGCTAGATCACCATTGTTTTTGTGACTGAGTAGTACTCCATGGTATACATATACCATATTTTATTAATCCACTCATGTATTGATGGGCACTTGGGTTGTTTCCACATCTTTGCAATTGTGAGTTGTGCTGCTATAAACATTCTATGCAGATGGCCCTTCTTAAGAGAGTGACACAAAGCCCAGTTAGGCTGGTGTGGCAATGTATATACCTCATTTGGGAATGCTGCTCTGCAGCTTATTACTGAATAACCCCAAAGACTTCCAGTTTCATGTAGTGCATAGAGTAAGAGGAGAGTCTGTAATCAGTCCAAGTTGCAATTGATGCTGCTCTGCTACTTGGGCTATGTGGCACAGCAGATATGTTGGTACTTGAAGAACTGGTGGCACATAAGGATCCCATATAGAAACTCTGGCAGGTGCCTACTGGTGAAACCTAAGAGGTTTTTTAGGATTTGGGAGCAAAGCTGTGTTATGCTTTACAAACAATTATTTTTGTTTTGAGAAACAACTTATGGTTTGCTACTAGATCCTAGAAAAGGCTTAATGACTTACCATAGGCCACCAAATTCCCATGGAACCTGGACTGCCTACTACAAATTGGGTGATATCTGATCCACAAAGCCTGTGCACAGATTACCTAGGCAGAATATCACTCCGTCACCAAGTGTGCAAGATTAGTCATGATCACATTCTGAAGCCATAAGCTTCCATGAGCAACTAGATCTGATTGTTAAGGGTCCTACTACTGCTACATTGCCTCACATCAACCCATACCTAAAATCTCATAAAATATTTCTTGTAACTAGTTGGCTGAGATAGAAAACATTTGGGCGTGGTTTACTAATGGTTCTTCACAGTATGCTAGCACAACCAAGAGTGGATAGCTGCAGCTATACAACCACATAGAGGTGACTCTAAATGACATTAGTAAGGAAAATCCTCTCAGTTAGAAATAATTCAAGCTGTGAATCTGGCTGTTCATTTTACCTGGAAGAAAACATGGTCAGAGGTATGGACATGCATTAATCCATGGGCTGTGTCTAATGATTTAGCTGGATTGGTAGGAACTTGGAAGAAGCATGACTTAAAGTTGGTGACAAGTTCTGAGGAAAAGGCATGTGGATAGATCTCCTTGGATTGCTTATATACTTATAATCCACTTGACTGTTCATCAAAGAACACCCTCAGGAGAGGAATCTCAGTCACCTGGTAGATAAGATGACATATTCTGTGGATGTTGACCAGTCTCTTTTCCCCATCTTTTTCCTTGACCAATGGGCTAAAGAACAGAGACAATGGTGGCAGGAGTGGAGGTTATGCTTGAGCTCAACAATGTGGACTTCCCTTCACCAAGGCAAAGGTAGCTAGTCACTGCTGAGGGTTCAACCTAACAATAGCAGAGAAGACATTATGTCCTCAATATGGTATAATTCCATCAGAGGACCAGCCCACCACCTTGATTATAGGTTGATTACATCAGGATGCTTCTAGCCCCAAAGAGGCAGTGGCTTGTTCTTGCAGAAACAGTCACTTGCTCTGAACATGGACTTGCTTTCCCAGCCTCCAATGCTTCTGCCAAAATAGCATCTGTGTACTTAATGGATGTCTCATTCACTGTTACGGTATTCCACACAATATTGTTTCTGATCGGGGAACTCATTTAACAGCAAATACAACGCAGCGATGGGCTCCTGTTCATGTAAATGTCCCCAATCACCCTAAAGCAGATGGCCTAAGAGAATGATACAATGTCTTTTTAAAAACGATTTAATCTGACACCAGCTGGGTGACACACTTTGGAGATCTGAAATAATATCCTCAGATGTATGTGTTCTGAATCATCATCCAATATATTATCCTATTTCTACCTAGATTCATGCATTCAAGAATCAAGGGATAGAATTAGGAGTGCCTCCTCTTACTATTTCAATTTTCCCTTCTCCCATTCACTACTAGCTCACATAAGATTTGCTGATATTGGTTAATCTTCTATCTCAGCAATTAAATTAAAGGTTTTATGTAGTAAGGGATGACCTAGAAACAAAATGGCCCCAATATTAAAACAGGTTCATTAAAATGAAGGTGAAAAATATTAAAGAGGAAAGTGCAAAACTGTGAAGGTTTTGAGATTTTACCCTACTTGCAACCTATCAAGTTAACCTGCCACATTTTCAGGGAAGAAGACACGAGACTTCTGGGTTAGAGACAAAGAACTGTATTCCTCACAGCAACAGTAGTAGTGAGCAGATCTGCACTTTCTCACAGTGGCTCCCTGACCCTGACTCCCACAGGTGTCAGAAAGGAGCCAGGTGACACCTGCACGTGTACCGAGTTGTTTTACTAATGTAAGAAAGAAACCTCGGGACCCTGGAACTTTCAATGATAAGAAGCTTGTTTGCCATTTGCTCCAAAGAGAGACACTATTTCTACCTTCCAAGGCAGTTCGCCATACAGAAGTCCTTTAGAAGATATTCCAGAGCAAAAGGGGATAGCACCTTTGCTCGCCAGACATGTGGAAACGTGAGAAGTCTATGAAGAATTATCTCCCAACAGGAAGTTTCACATATTTTATTGTAAAATCTAAAAAATCATGTGAATCATGTACAATATTTTCTCACAAGAAACATTTTAAGCTGGCTTTTGAACGTTTCACAGAATTGTAAAACTTTTCAATTTTTAAAAGGAAAAAACCCACAATAAAACTACCACAGTATTATATGTTTTTTGTTTTTCCTTGTTCCTAGGAAAACGGCTGAAAAATATTTAGCAAATTTTCTCATTATGATTTGTGAGGCTAAGTACTATTCTCTTCCATAAATCTGCTAAAAAGATACAAGGAAATCGGTGGACCAATGTCGTCTTCGTTTAAAATATTAAAATAAAAGCTAAAATCTAATAACAACATGTTAAAATAATACACTTTTGTAAGATGTTATCATTTCTAACGGTTTCTCTACACTATATCAACAGTGCAATGGTGATTCAGTGTAAATCTTTACAGTGTTTCATTGTTACAATACTTGTGTTCAAGTACATGTTCATGAACATGATCAAAGTCTCTACTTTGACTTTTGTTTTCTGTTATTAAAATAAGGTTATAAGTACAGCAGAATTTTTCCTATGGATGTTTCTAAATCTGAACCAAATTCATAATACATTCTCTAAAAACCTGTTCAACACTATGAGGTTTGTTATGTTTACACATCTCCTGCAGATTACAGAAAATGGGCTAATTCTGCAGCAGGACACCAAAAAAACAAAAATAATTTCTCTCCATATATAACTAAACTATTAAGCTAAGTTAGTATACATTCTGGATAACTGAATGGTGTTGATGGGGAGAAAGTAGCACCTTAGAGACAGCCCTAACAAACAAAAACATTTGTTTAAGTCTAATGATCTTTTTTCCTTTTTCTTTTATTAAGTTATTGAATCCAACTTAACTATTTATATAAAATTATTCATGAAGCCATATAGTTTAAATCAAAAATATTTGCATAATCAAAACAAGCACCATATTGGATGTTTGGCAGGCCCCCAAAAATAAATTAATTTGATTAAATTATATGTAATCTGATAATATTTGGTCTGAAAAACATGCTAGTGTGTGTGTTTATAAATAAGGCAATTGCAAAGAGCCGTGCACCAGCCACTCCGCTCGAGGTCAACTCTTCTGCTGCAGCCTCTGGGCGTAGAAGTCCCTGCAGGTCTCGCAGCAGCGCTGGTACCACCGCATGTCCCGGCACAGGCTCTTCTCGCGGATCACTCGGCAGTACACTGGCCACTGGTCTCCCAGGCACTTGAATGTTAGAGCAGCTGCGAAGCAGAATATAGTGAATTCAATACATGCAGATACAATAGATGTCATTAGCAGAAAAAAATGTCAATCACTTGGACTCATTCATATTACCTTCTGGAACCTAAAAGACAAAGAGATACAAACACACACACACTCTCTCTGCTCTAAAGGAGTAAAGTGAATGAATAATGTTCTTACTTATAAATGTTGTTAGGCTTATTAAAGATAGAATTCCCAAATTCAATATGTTATACTTTTAAGCTTCAATTTTGTGGCTTTCATTTAGGCTTCTTTTGGATTTTAGTAGAGAAGAGTAAAAAGAAAAAAAAAGAAATGTGCCTGATATATCCACTTTTGTGGGGATATGAAAATTACTAAGTAGTATTGTTATGAATGAAATTATAAAGAAACAGACAATTGAAAATATTCTCACATTTATTTCATATTCCTACTTTCCCACTTGTAGGTGGAATATCTGGAGACAGGGATTTCCAGCTTCTGTAAAATCAAAGCTGATCATCACAAGTGACAGAAATTCATAGCAATAGTTGTAGTGTTTGAAATAAGAACTCAGCATACAAAATTTGGTCATGTATTAGGTTACTAAGTATGAAATGTCTGATTTTCTTAAGCACTAAGTTTGACAATTGATATCTGTAATATATCACTTTGACACTTCTCGTTTTATTTTTATTGTGAAGGTACATCCTCAGTCTTTCAAATGAATGGTTTGGCTTGTGATTATGATTACCTTTCAAGTTTTTTTTAGAGCAATTTTTGTGAAACCATGGATAAGTCAAAAATTCGTGTTAATTTAGAATATGAGTTCCATTGTGGAACCAATGCAGCGCAGACAGCTTGAAATATCAACAAAATGTTTGGGAGGGATGTAGCTAATGAATGCATAGTACACTGATGGTTTGAGAAGTTCCATTCTGGTGATTTTAATCTTGAAAACAAGTCAAGTAGGCAACCTGAGACCAAGGTGGATAATGATAAGCTGAAAGCTGTAGTGGAAATGAATCCATCTCAACCTATGCATGAATTAATGGCAAGATTTGACATTACTATTCTAACAATATTGGACCGTTTGACACAAATGGGCAAGGTAAAGAAGCTGGATAGACGGGTTCCACATGAATTAAATGAATGTCAGAAATTTCGTCTCGAAGCTTGCCTTTCTTTGCTGTCATGACATAAAGGCAAACCATTTCTACAATGTGTTGTTATGTGTGATGAAAAATGGATTCTTTTTGACAATCGCAAGCATTTTGGCACGATGGTTGGATAAAGATGAAGTGCTGAAACGCTGTCCAAAATCAAATATTCATCAAAAAAAGCTAATGGTGTCTGTTTGGTGGTCCAGTGCTGGTATTATCTACCCACTACAGCTTCGTGAAGCCTGATCAATCCATTTCAGCAGATGCTTACTGCAACCAATTGGAGGAAATGATGAGGATGCTTGCAATTAAGCAGCTGAGATTGGTCAACAGAGACAGGCCAATCCTCTCGCAAGACAATGCTTGACCACATGTCGCACAAACAACGCTGCTCAAACTACAGAAGCTGGACTTGGAAACTCTCTGTCAACCACCGTATTCACCAGACCTTGCACCAACTGACTACCACTCCTTCCAGGCTGTGGACCACTTCTTGAAAGGGAAAATATTCAATTCTCAACAAGCTGTGGAAAATGCCTTTGCAATTTCATCGTCACTCGCTCTCCAGGCTTCTTCACTGTTGGCACAAACAAGCTACATTAAAATGGCAAAACTGTGTTGATACTTTAGGAGCATATGTTGATTAATTGTATTGCTTATTGTTTGAGATAATAATAAACTACAATTGACTGGAAGTCGGATATTTCATATTTAATGACCTAATTAGATTTGGCTGCAGAGACAGTTTCCTGCAGTTTCCCTGCAGAAACAGTGTGCTCTGGCATAATGAAAGTTAGTCCTGCAACAACTCTTTCTTCTGTCCATTAGAATGAATCATATTCTAATACGATTATTTTAACAAACCTTAGATTTTCCAAGCATTGTGTTTCTGTGTTTTGGGGTATACCTTCAGAGAATAACAGAGAAACTGCAATTTTAACAAAATTATTCTTTTAATCCATTATTTTCTGCCACAGGCTACTTCAGGGACTCCAAGTAATTGCTGGAGAAAGAGAGTATGCTGTCATTGAAGGCATGGACCTAGTGCATCTGCTCTAGGATTGCTTAGCCTTTTGTCATAATTAGTCTTATCCAACTCGAACTTATCATTTCTTAGAAATGTTAATTACTAATATTTGTATCACAAAGTAGAATTTTTGTATTTCCATGAAGAACCTAACTTTTCCTTTTGATTGAATCTTATGCCTGGAAAAACACATATGACAATGTAGCTCTTTGCATTTTGGTAATATTATTCTGTATGATTCAAATTGTTCCCCAGGAGATATAAGTACAGGTTAAAAATGAACGTGTTAAATCTAAATTAACCCACTGAGAGTCAGGTTGGAGTGCTGTTAAAAGCCACTAATTGCTACACAAATAAAGGCTAATTCATTCATTAGTATTTTTTATGCAAGGGCAGGCTATACCCTACTTAAAATACATGCTCTATTTCTTGATTATTGATTAGACTAAATGACAGGAATTGATAATATATATGAAAGCATTTATAAGATAAAAATTATATAAATATAAATATATTACTAGCATTTATTTTTTCGTTACTAAATATTCTCAAAAGTGAAAAAGAAAATGGTGCCTCTTGTTCCGTGGTGTAGATCTATGCATCCATTCTTCGTGAGAGCCATTTTTTACTCTATCCCTCTCCAAAGAATAATTTGTACTCAGAATCACAAGGGAGGCTATTAACCGTGGAGAGATCTAAGGCTTATAATACAATCTCACCTTTCTTCAGACATTAACTTAATTGATAGTTCTGCCAGGGGACTGGTCCAAGCCTAATATTTGGTTACATCCATCAACTCTTTACAAGGTCAACTTGGGTGGTGCGGCATTAGTATTTCCTGGACCTGGCTCTCAGTTGATACCTTCAGGAATCAAAGCAGTTTGGTCTTTAGAGTTTTTTACCTACCTGACCATTTGGACTAAATGACATTTAAATAGCTTCAATTTAGTCAGAACCAAAATAATCAGCATTGGCTTACAATTCTCAAGCTTTAAAGTGATAGGCAAAATAGAAGAAGCCGGCAGCATTTTTGTTTCTCAAAAGCATCCCTTTTTTGGTCTGCTTACCCAGTCTGGGTGACGTTATGGTATTTACATTAATCTTCTCATTGCAGGGCTGAAGGTGGCATGGCCTGTAGGCTGCAGGTTTTTCTGAAGAGAAACATTCATTTCCATGTCTTCCTGTGATCTTATGCATGCACTGGATAACGCGAGACTGCATTCCTTTGCCACAGGTAATTGAGCACTAAAGAGATACAAAGTTTATTAAAAGTTCTTTTTGCTGTTTCCTTTTCCTGGGCTATGAGCCACTTTCTCTATTTATTTCTTAAAATTAAACAGGAGGCACAGCCTGCACAGTCAATGCAAAACATGGGTCATGGTGCTCCTAACTCGGGCACAATGCTGTGAAGAGCCTCTGGCTGACCGAAGGCGGAGCTTTGAACAATGAAGGACTTAGGAGAGGAAAGAAGGACAGAGAAAGTTGGACAGTACAACCTGAAGGGAAAGAGAGTCACTGACAGTAGTAATGCTTAGGCAGACAGTTTTCAAAGGTCTAACACATAGTATACCACAAATAATCGATTCATTATTATTCAATTTCAACATCAATGTTTGAGAGTAAGTACATGCCCAGCTGCAGACAGTCTTCTAACATACTAATCCATTCTATTTGCTCTGCCCTTAAAATGATCAAGATAGTTCATTAACGTGATATGTTATAGAAGTAACTGCTATTTCTTGGAAGATTAGATGACATCAGTATTAACATAGTAGAAACATTGATAATCTGGATTCTCTAATAAAATGTACTTTTAATGATTTCCTTCCATTTCACCTAAATGTTGTTTGTCTTTATTTGTAAAATATTTTGCAAAGAAGAACATATTTGATATACAAAGTCTTATTAGAGAAGTCTCTCGGTTTTATATATATATATATATATCACTAGATTTAATTTGTGACACAAATACCTGATGCTAATTTGACTGAAAAAAACACAATTATTTTACAGTATCAGAATCATATGCAAAAAAGGAAGTGTACTTATATTTCTGAGAAAATGATAATTGATTTACTAGCTGTATTTTCTATATAAAAAGATTTAGCTACATTTTGCTAAAGATATTAATTCCATTAGAGTTATTTAAATAGATTATCTTGGTATATGATATTCTAATTAAAAATTGGTAAATATTTTCTGATTGTCACTTTTTAAATATGCAAACATATGATTTTTAATGATTTGTTTTTTCTCTATATTTTACCAAGTCATTATTAAGATGCATTCTCTTTGCTGTCAGTTCTTCCTTCATGATCATCATTGGTCCCTATCTTTTATTATAATTTCCACAAGAAGCATTCTGCATAAACCCTTATCACTTCAAGTCTAATCTACTATTGTTTGATCTGTGTTTAGTTTTCAGCCTTCCAATGACTGTCACACATTAACTGAAATAGTATTCTTTCAAAATTTATTTTTATATGTACTCTCCCTAGACGAAAATCTTTGGTTATTGAGTTCACCATTGCCTACAAGATAAAGCCTAGTATACTACTATAGCCAGGCTGGGGATTAGCTACCTCTTTAACTTTAGTTTCCACCCAGCCTTATTAAAAATCATTTCCTTTTTTATAAACTAATCATTTCCATGCAATTTCTATTCTCACTTCTACAACTGTGCTCATAGTATTACTCCTTTGCAAAATGCCTTGCCTCTTTTCAAATGCAATCTCAAATCCACCTCCTTCCTGAAGGCTTCTGAGTGACCCCACTACCTGTGCATGTCTGTGCAACACTTACGGACCGAACCATACAAGGGAAAATTTTTTAAAAAAATTATAGACTTTAAGCCATAGAAGATCTAAGTCAGTAAACTCATGTGAAATTTGGGAATCTGCATTTCAAAATCATGTCTAGGTGACTGTGCTGTGCAGCCCACGTTTGGAAGCTACTAGCCAGAGTATGCGTTCTGTATTTAATGTATGTTAATTTGTATTGCCCTTGATCTTTACATAATGCCTTTTAATGTATCTAGTTTGTCTCCTCAGTGAGATGGTAAATGATATTAGACTCATTGTCATGTCATATTCAATGAGAAAACCTACACTTCAGGTATAAAAAAAGCTTATTGTAGAATGATAGAATTTTATGTGCATGTCATTAATAGGGAACTAGAGATAATTTTCTAAGATCTTTCTAATATTTATTTTGTAAATATTTCTGCATAATACTGTTTGTATTTAATGAATTCTTAGCTTTCTGCAAATAACAGTTCAAAGAACAACTAGGCTGTTGCATCCCTTTAAATTTGTCTTTTCGTTTTTAAATTCTATAGGATCGGAATGCTTCCAGTTCAATGTAAGCTTTACTATGAGTTAAAACTACTATAGGAGTACTGTTTGACATGGTCTTTCTCCCTTGAAAGCCTTAATTTCAATGCCACTCTAAACAATGGATATAATTATATAAATACAGACATCATGCTTCTTAGAAAAATATTTTCAGAAAAATGCAAAAGAGTTACATTAAAGCTTTTAGGGATTAAGATTATATGAAAAAAATACTGCTCAAATATCTATTCCTAAAATTTCTGTAGACATTGAAAGCAGTCACAATATTTGAGAAATACTGGGGCAGTTCTGGATAAACTAGGACCTAGACTCACCTGTCTACACACAACAGACTATCAGGTCCATGTATTAGAGAATAAACTGAAATGAATGGATACATGAAATAGCCATTGTATTCCAGGCATTATCGAATATGCTTTTACATAGAATGTCTTCGTTATCTCCCTTATAACCTTAACAACTTTACAAATGGAAAGTGGAAAGTGTGAGGCGCAGAGAGCTTATTTTATTCATTCATTCAGTGAGTGTGTACTGAACGCAGCCCACGTGCCAGGCGCTGCTCCGTAGCCCGGGAGGAGCCGGCAAACAGACAGGAGCAAATGTCCTCTGTGGTGCTTACATTCGACTGAGGGAAGGAGGAGCAAGAAAATAAAGGAAAAAATACATTGTGTTTAGATGTTAACAGGTACCATGGAAAAAAACAAAGCTGGGAGAGAGGATGGGGAAAGATTGGGGTGGGAGGTTTGCAATTCAGATAGGATGATCAGGGAAGGATTTATGGAGAAGTTGACTTGTCCCATAAGAAAGAGAGACGAACCTCAGATGCAAGCCTTTTGATTCCAAATATGATGTTCTTTCCACTATATGCACTATATACTTTTTATTCAAACATCTGTGTGCTATGGTTTTCCAAAATGTTTAATAAGAAGGGCGAATGAATGGAGTGGGAGGTGAAGTCAGTGTTTCTTAAAATTCATTTTCAATGGCTCTCTTGTTTATGCTCTCTCTCTCCCCTTCCTTTCTTCTTTTCTCCTTTCTCCCAGTCTTTCATTCTAATACATTTTAAATCTTGCTCTTCACATGTGCATCAAGTAAATTTAAATATATATTTGAAAAAAGGCAGCGCTACAGACTTCCACTAAAGCCCCAAATGCTAAAATGTCAATATCAATTTGCCAGCAACTAGTAAAGAAACACAGGGTGTACCAGACAACTTGCCATTGATATTTCTTTCACAAGGAAAACTTCTGGATTAGAATATTTTAAAAACAGAACTTTGTATTGTCTGATAAATATTCTGTTTCCCAAATAGTTTAATGTTGCCCCAAAGGACCTTTGAAACAAAGCACTGCATGAATCAATTTCATGTACTATAAGTCTTTAATTCTGAACAGGAAATATAATCATGATATCCCAGGTTTACAAGAGTGAAGAGGAAGCAGTAATCTTTAGAACAAATTCAAATAACTTAGAAAATTGTTCACAATGATTTAGGAGTTAAACAGATTTTTTTTACAGAGAAAACAAGGTACAAGGAAAACTGATATTGGTACTCCCTCCTCTCCACGAAAAAATAAGCCCCAACCTCTCTGAAAGTGAGGACGTTTTATTGATTTAGTGATAGTCATCATTTCAATCTACCTAAGTAAATTATGATCTTCCCTGCACTTGGGTATGCATAATTTCAGCATAGATTTCTCTTACAATGGAATAAATCTTTTCTTGCTCTGTGACATTAATGACATTTTCTAAGACTGTATTATATTACGTATACACTGTAGCTCACATGTCAAACATCAAACATGACAAGAGAGACTTGATAATAAACACAGTTTGGACTATCAAAATGGAGAAATTGTATAGTAAATGAGAAGCTCAAGAACATATGTTAGCAAATCAACTTTGAAGATGAAGTAAAAGGCTTCATCTTCTTTTGAAATGAGATATATGTTATCAAACTTTATATCCATTCCCATACCTGACATAATTTCCTGCCATTTCCTACATTATCACCTGCCATTCTTATGCTAACCAATAAGAGCTGACTGACTTTACTTGAACCTAAGAAGATTTCATCTAAATAAACTAACTGAGAAGGAAATAAGTTGGGGGAGTATGAGCCATGCCCGAGTTTGTAGAAGTGTAGAGTAGACAATTACTTAACGCAGTTGTTTATATTTTTTCTAAAAATAACCAAGGATGATCTAGTAATAGATACAAGTGTGAATTCTTAGAAAGTTATAGTTACTAAGTTAGGTGAAAACACTGAGTGTACAGGGTTTGGCAGTACTGATAAAGACAGGCTACTATGCTAGAATGATTTGGCAAATATACGGATTGGTCTAAATGCAAACAAATGAGGGGAAATAGAAATTTGTAGGAAGTAAAAACACACTAAAAATTCTTAACAAATTCTTAACTGTGACAATATTATAGAAACTAGAGGATGAAATGAACTCTAAATAAATGCCTGTGAAGCCCATTTCTTGGAAAAGGCAAGGTGTGAAATCCTTTCTTCTATCACAAAAGATGAATGACTAGAGAGAGACTGCTGAAAAGTTAAATTGCAGGAAGAAACTGAACTTGTAAATTTCACTCCTGATATACTGTTATTTATGGCACTAATAGAAAGTGTTGCTAAGATCTTGGTTAATGCTTTGAACAGTAGGTGAACATCTTACAGAAGGTGCTCCAAGAATGGCCACTTATCTTGAGACATTTACTGATGTCACAGTTTCGGTATGTTCAAGAGCAGTGAGTGTGTCCTGTTGAATAATGGTGGCCTAATGAAAATAAAGCTTTTCAAGTCTAATCTGAGGCATTTTAGGAACTGAGGATAATGAGGTCTAAATTAGCACAATGATATAAAAATGTTTTTGATGGATCAAATGCTACATAGATTTGAATGTAGTCTGTTGCTAAATATTTATTACTTTATATGGAAATATTCTTTTTATGATATAGTCAAATGTTTTTATCAAGATAACTTCATGTATTTTTTCCACAGTTTATATGAACACCACTATGCTTAGCAAATATGCACTAAATACCAGTGAATGATAGTAAACATGCTTTGGAATATATTAAAATGAGTAAAACATGTTTAATTCAAAGCAAGGGTGCTATATAAGCACCAATAAATAGCCATCTACAAATTCATAAAATGCTTAAATGAGGCAAGAGAAGAGTCACTCATGATTTCAGTGGGTTCTTCAAGGTTTGCCTGTAGTTCAACTTGAATCTACTTTTGTAAAGTATAGAATTATCTTTCTGTCATTAAAAATTCATGAAATCACGTAGAAATGTATGCAATGGCTCATGGTAAAACCTACCCATTATCACGTCTCTGTCAAATTAACCTCCGAACATTGTTGTGTTCTAGTCCAAGAAGTAACCTACTCACTTCTGGACAACTTAATTTGACTTAAGAACTCTTTATAAATGGGATATTCATAAATACCTCTTATCTATTCTCCCATTTAGAGAGCATTCATTCTTTCCACTGATCTAAATATTGTGTTGCTTCTGTGATCCATGGATTCTGAGATCCACTACACTGTGCATCTTATAATTCTTCCTTTGCAAAAATCAAGATATCTTAATGCTTCTCAAGTGAATGTGAAAGAAAGAAATATAAAAATCACTGCCCTAGAATTAAAGTGTATGATAGAAGCTCTGACTCTTGGCACAAAAGAGGTCAAAAGACAAAAGAAATAAATATTTTATGGTTAGAATGAAATATTTCCCAAACTGACAATTTGAGATTTTATTTTAATGATATCATTCTGAAAATAGGCATTGAGATAATTACTAAATCTACTTAACAGATGAACAACTGTTGTTATAGAAAATATTCTCTATTTGTCCATTAAATGATAATTTGAAATAATATGAGATTTTGAACATGGGGCTAAAAAAAGACTTCTATAACTGGTTGTAGGTATTGAGAATCCATGGTAAATTTTTAAACTTCAAAATTATTGGTTAAATGTTAATTTCTACCTTTCATTTCTTCAGGACTTCAGAAAAAGCACATAAGCACTGTTTTGGTGCTAGTTATTTGTCACTCCTAATATTTAAATTACTTACATTTGGGGACCATATGGAAGATTACAGTATAAGTAATTTGCAGATTTAGGTTATATAATCTACTAGTTTGTCAGTGAGTTTAGGGAACTATTAATCTGGACATGTTAAACCCAATCCTAAAGGAACTGTAAAACTCTTCAAGTTGTAAATCCTATAAAATGTCATCTTAAAGACTTTACCAAAGAGGCAGAAAACCCAGTGGTAAAAATGCCACTATAAGGTATTTATTTAAAGTTTTGTTAGATTAAAAAGCCTAACTAAAACTGGTAGATTTTTTAATTCCTTCAAAAAAATCTTCAGTGTATTTAGGGGTTAAAAATAATAATTCTCACACTTGGCCAACACAGAGATTACCCAAGATTCCTTTACTTCTAGACTGTGCCAAAGATATATATTTTGGAGAGAACGTGTATTCTCCAGGCCAACAGCTAAGAAGGCTCTGTAATGCTTTGCTCATTTCCAGCTGGCCTCTGTAAGAAATAGGAATTCCTAAATTAAGGGAAAATTGTCACTGGCAGAACTTGAATGTTTTTTTCCCCTCAAAAAATATAATAGACGATCTTACAGCACTTGATACAATCTATAATGATAAGTGTCAATCTGTAACAGGGGTACACGCATTGACTTGGATAATTTGTCTTTAGGAATAAACGGATTATTCCAAAGTGCTTTAACAAGAGTGAAGTAGCATTTGCAGTGGAGCAAGGACCTCAGAAGGAAACTAAACGGTGACTTCTACTGGAAATTATTAGTGCAGCATTCCTGTTCATTTATGTATATGTTTGGCAGTTCCTTCTTTCACTTTTTAATAAAGTGAGTGTGAAACAAGCATACTAAAGAAAAAAAGTTAGGTTTGTTTTTAAAGATCTGCTGTTTATTTTGGTCTGTGTTTCAGTGTCTTTTTAAAGTAATGTGTCTGTCTTATTTAACACACGAGCATTTGAAATTGAATCCATTCCTAGAGGTCAGATATTTGAGGGTGTTTTTTGTGTGTATGTGATTAATTAATTAATTTTTTGGATCTAAAGTTCAAACTCTTCTTGTCTTTTTAGCAAAAATTTTGCACATAAGTATAGCAAATAAAGGAAATGTGTGTGATAAAATCAAACACACTGCTTATAAATGATTTAGAAAGGACTGAATAAGTTGTGAAAGAACTGTCAAAATAGCCACAAATGTTTTTTACATGAAGTGTACATTGATCACCACCACAATGGAATTAAAAGAAGGCATTTGTGTGAAGAAGTAATTAATATACACGAAGTCTTGGGCAAACTTGCAATTCTTCTAGAGCTCAGCCCACAAATCACTAGGTATTGCTGAGGTGAAGAAACTGTATGTACCGGGACATTTCTATTTTATCACTGTCATTCCAGTGAAAAATCTTCCCACCAAAGAGAACTTTTTAGAATGACAATGATTAAATTTCCTCTTCAAATAAAATATTTTTCAGGTCTAATCTAACAATTGCATGTTAAAAATGGAGAGGATCCTTTTGTGTAAGAGAGAGAAGTGTGTGTTTTCTGTTTGTTTTGTTTTAATAAGTCTTGATTTAAAATAGCACAGAAAGCATTATATAGCTACCTTTATCTTATACCAACTTAAAAATAAACCACATGTTTGCTGGCTGACAGAGAAAAATCTTAATTAGCTTGCTCTCATCCACTGCTGCTCTTCTAGGTTAGATAATTGCTAACCTGATGGTGGGTATTCCAGCCAAATGGATTCAAGAGGATACCAAAGAAGTCTGCCAGCTTTCTTGAACTCAACCTTAAGAACATTTTCTTGGCTCAAATATCATGATATTCAAATAAGGGTGTGTTTACTTTTCAAAAAATTGTATGTTTCAGTTGTTTGAGTCACCATACAGGAAAAGGCAAAGGGAGTCAGATGACCACATAAAACTATACTGATTACTAATTTTCCTGGAAAACATGAGTTAGTTACTAATTCCCTTATTGTAAAATACATGAAATATCTCAGTTGTTATTGAATTAGCGTCCGAAAAATCAAATAGACCATGCTACAGAAGAAAAGGTAAACAAAGCTTGAATGTGTCATACCTTTTTTTGACGTACCTGATGAAAAATATTTAGCAGTCATTTATTCAATAAATGTTTACCGCATATAATACAATAATTGCTGAGAGAGATTTATGAGAATGGTAAAAGAGTTAAGCTATCCTCAATGGAATGGCAACAATGTAAGACAATAAATAAATAGTTGGGGAAAACTTCAAGGAAGTCTGAGGCTGTCATTTATTGGGGGAGAAATGAGAAATGAGGTACTGGAGGATCTGGATAGTTGGAGAAACACATTGTAGGCAATGAGAACAGTTCAACGATGAAATGGAGGTTGTAGAAGTAAAAACTGCTGAGGCCTGAGCTTAGTGGAAATGCTTGAGTTGATGAAAATGGCGAGAGAATTCTGAATGGGTAGGTTAGGTCACCATACGGAAAGTTTTGTGCCAGTGTATCTGCATTAACAGTTGACAATGCAGTCAATGGTGAAGCTCCGGAGGTCGGTGGGCGGTGGTGCAGAGACGGTGGGATCTGCAGAAGGAAATGCATGAAGGCAAGGAAGCTGCGCCTCTAACCTGGGGAAAGAGTAGGGAGGGACTCAGTATTATCCTCAGGGCACAGAGCACCTGAGGCAAAACCCCACTGTGTACAGAAGAATACGGGTGTCAAGGACAGCTTCTAGCCTGGGTAAGTCGGGGATGATTTTGACATTTTTTGAGGAAAAGGAAGCTGGGAGTGGGCTATGGCTTAAGGAACTAAAACGAAGAACTTTGGTTTAAATACACAAAATTTGAAGAGCTCCTGCAATGCCAGCGGCACTGTCTTACAGCAGTTGAAGTTTGAATTGAGACTAAAGATACTGGACACCCTCAACTCCCTCAAATTCAGTCCCCATCTCACTGAACATTCTTAAAAATACTTTTTGCTTTTGTTGCTCATGATTTTCCTGTCACTCCTCTGAGCGAGCCTTTCTCAGTTCCTCTCTGGCAGCTGCTGCCTCTCGCACACACCTTTAGCAGGGGCGTCGCCTGGGGCCCTGTCTTTCCTTCCCTCCCCAGGCACAACTAGACTTTAAAATTTTAGTCACCATTTAGATGCTGTGGACTCCAAAATTTTTATTTCCATCCCATACCTCTCCTCTGATCTGCCTACATCTAGTAATTTAACTGTTTTTTGGGCACATGAAATATAGTCCAAAATAGAGTTCACAATTTTTCCCCTCAAACTTAATCCTTCTCCAGGGGTTTCTGTCTCATATCATATTAATAGATGGATGATATTATCATATTAGCATCCATATAAGTTGCTCAGGCCAAAAACTAACCCGGGAGTTCTCAACACCTCCCTCTTTCTCACTTCCCACTATATACAATACACCCCACTTGTGTTCATTTCAACCTCATAAAAATTTCTCAGACTCAATCATTGCTCCCCTCTGATACTACAGTGTAAATAGCCAGCATTTGTGTAGTCACTATGTATGCAGCACTAGGCTAAGAACTTTCCATGAATTATTTCATTTGAGCTAATTGTCTTATCACGAGCGAAGATCCAGAATTCAAGCCAGGGGTACCTAACTCCATACACTGAGCTATCTTATCTGTTCTAGTCCCAAGTCCTCACCCCCTCTAGAAAGTCTACAGTGTCCCTGCAACATTTGCCTACGTCCTTGACGTCGATCATTCTCAGTATTACAACCTGAAAAAAAATGTAAGGATTAAAAAGTATGAGGTTTTTTAAAAAATTCCAGATAAAAACTGTTAACAATTTTATAAAATTAAAAGTAATATATAAAGCTATGGTAGAGTTCTAAGTACAGAAGTTTCTTTTTTCCAATATAATTCAAAGAAAATGGTCTTTGTACATCTGTGCAGAAAAGTTTTAATATGTATAAAATACATAGGTTTATATGTACATAACCTTTGTTGACACTATATAACTTTTCTGCATATTTACTTAATAGTAGGTCTTAGAGAAATTTACTCATTGGTATACATTTATTAATACCTACAAATATTTTTTAAAAGTTACAGTATTCCACTTTTTAAATAGAGTGTCATGATTTATATAACTAGTTAATGGACATATAGGTTGTTTCCAAATTTTTATAGTTCTAACAAGGTGAAAATGATGAGAATCTTCATAAATATGGTTAGCAAATTAGATGGGAATGTCCATAAAGAAAATCTTTAGCAATGGAGCTGCTGAGTCAAAGAATGTGTACTTCAGAAATGAGATTTTTTCACTTATAAAATTAATAAATATTTTAAAAAGTTTGATAGCATTCAGTCTCAGAAGTGGTGTGGAGAGACAGACACGGGCAAGCAACGGGCCGACCTGGGCAGAGTCTGCCCCTGACATAGGGCTTCCCGGTCCCGGGATAACCCCAACCCACTTGGCTCGTGCGTGCACGCTGACTTCTAAACATGTTTGTTGGTTTTGTTTATTATGCTGTGTGGACTCACACATATTCTGTCCTATAGTATACAAGCTTACAGATGTATATTTTTCTAATCCATTCTGATATTTGTGTTTTGTTTCCTAAGGCAGACATTTCATTTTAAGCAGCTCAGAATACTTTCCCATGGATTATGCACATCATTGACACTGGATTATTACTTTTACTTGCATAGTTAGAGCATTTTGAACCGCAAAGAAACCTGTACTTACTCTGATATATTTTACAAATGTGGGTTTGAAGGTAGGGGCGTAAGGAATTTCTCCTCTGTAAACAATAAGATCAACATTGGTCTGAACCCTGGAGGTGTGGATGCCGGGGGCACCCAGGCATCCTGAAACAGCACCTCGAGGCCAGGTTAAAGCAGTTAAAGCAGTTTTCTTTTTTGTTACTTTTTCTATCCAAAGACCTCATGTGATGCCTTTCTAACTGGCTGATCATTTGCATATTTTTTTCCTTGCATTTTAAACTTGTCTTTCTCTAGTTCTCCTGGTTATCTGCTTATATCTATCTTAGGATAGTATAGTCTCTGGTATTTGATGTACATACACTTCACTATATCTAAGTAAAAAACATTTAATGCTAAGATTATTGCTTTTAATTTTGTAACATTCTTATCAAATTTCATTATATTTTTTCATGTGAACCTCCCCCCAGACACCCCAAAACATAGTCCTATTGAGGTTCAACATCACAAAAATGAGATTTGGCATGATCCATGCTCCATCCCCATCTAAAGAATATCAAGAGTAATACAATCACATTTATTTACTAAATTACTTTCAGATATGATTTAGAAGATCAAATGGTATGCTGCATAAGAATACTGATAGAAAGTATTATTTCAAGAGCCTAGTAGTTTTTCTGGAACCTATCAAGAAAGCATTGATAAACCCTGTGAGTTTTATTTTTTTTAACATTATTTCTCTTGTATTTTCCAATCTAAAGGATATTAAATATATATTCTTATGTCCACATTTATTGTTATATATGTGTGTTATATACATTACACACATACACAGATTTTATTTATATATATGAATATATAGAGAGCCATACTACTTCAATCTATCTAAATTATAAATTTTCTTTAGATAGATGATATATGTAGATATTATATATGCCTTATTCTTTTTATGCTAATATATTAATATTTCTGCTCTGTTCAATCATACTAGCCAAACGTACTTGATTATTTTCAGTAATTCAAACATTTTAGATATTAATTTTTTAATTTTTTATATCTGGTGGCAATAAATAAAACTCTTAGGAGATTTTAAAAATAAAAAATGATAGCAATGCAAAAGAATTTCACATTTTATGGCAGTGCAAAGAGACAGAGACAAAACGATTTGATAGCCAATAGTTTGGGGATTTTCTGCATGATTTCTTCAGATGTAAAGGCCAGCAGCAAGTTGTATAAGTGCTCAGTGGATATAACTAAACAACAAAATAGAAAATCATTCTTGAGAAAACGGATCCTGTTTATTATTGAGTCATTTCTTTGGTGTCAACAGTTTTTAAGGAAAATATAATGCTAAATATCCTTTGTAGGGCTATCTTGGGATAGGTTTCTTTAATGTCCAAATGCTTGAAAACTAAGCCCACAATCTTTGATTTATTTAATTGATTGATCTAACAATGATAGTTTTCAGTGTGATAGTTTCAAATTTACTTTTGGGTGCTGAAAATTTCGCTGCTCAAATATTCCTGTCTTATGTGATCATTTATAATTACAAAAATTGTAAGCAATTATCTTTTTCAAATAGCAGATTTGTAGATATAATGAAAAATAATTTTGAATAGAAATGCTAACCAATTTCAAGAATATTTCTCTAGATTATAGATAATTGCAGTTTGGTTTCAACCTACAAATTTTCTCTGTGTAGAAAAAACATTTACAAAACTAGTCTTTGAAATTTGAATAGCCTAATGTGAGGTCACCAAAAGTGTATTGCACTAAATAACAAACTAGCTACATTCTCTGCAAAAGTGACCTTTGGCAAAAAGAAAAAAGAAAGAAGAAATACTATAGTCTCCTCTTTGTGATTTACCAAATACAGAAGAATGTTGAAGGATATGAAAAATCCTACAGCAAAAATATTTGCTTATCTTTGTTTAATACCAGCATTTCTCATACATGGAGATCACATCCAAAGGAATGAGTTTTTCATGGAAAAAAATTCTAGAAATGCAAGTGTAAAGAATTCTTAAATTATTACGAATTTGGTCTTGTAAAAATGATCACAATTCAGGTCTTTAGTATATATTAATTTTACTAATGTATCCACTTGACAATGCATTTTCTCCATTATAGCAGTTCTCATTTTATCTATTTTTTAATTCTCTAGTTTTGGATAATACTTAACATTTTCTATGTTTACATTCTACTAGATTTGGTTATTTACTGTTTCTGCTAAAGGGAAATCATTCTAACAAGGGATCGAGCTTCCCTCTGCTAAGCTGTAACAGCCTACTTCATTTAGCTGTATTAAAATTAGGAAGCTACACATACCTTCAACTTGGACTTTTTGTTGTTCTAATTGGGGTAGGGTACATGCCAGCATTGGGTGGGTCCAGACATGTGGGGATCCACAGTACTAAGGTCCCACCCTGGATATGGGGCAGTAAGAAATCCTTCCTTTGGGATTTGTAGATCTGGTGCTTTTTGTCCCTTTTGACAATGCAAAAACACTAGCTTACAGAGATGCATGATTAAAATGGTGTCTAGTCATTAAGTGCAGGGTATTATTGATTGCATCATGCCAAGTTTGTTTCTTTAAGTTTCCTTCAAAGACTCACTGAGTTTCTTTCAGTGGAAAGACACGTCCTCAGTAATTATTCATAACTTTCTACCAACTGTGGTAAGTCACAATCACCACTGTCAATGTTAATTTTAAAGAGTGACAAGCTTCTGCGTAGCAAATAGAAGGCAGATGGTCAGGCCAAAACCCTACGAGCCTAAACAATCTATTAATTTATTGAGAGCTTCAAATTCACACGCTCTGTCTCTGTAAGAATATACTACAACAAAAAGTAAGAGATAAAATGATGTTTTCTTTGGGATATGTGATAAACTGCAAATCAAGCCACTCGTACTGACGGTTAGCCACTCTGGATATAGGGTAGGCCTCCAAATGACAGGGAGCCCTAGCTACTAAATTTTCTATTTGTCTTTATAGACTTATTTTAAGTATGTTAGTAAAGAATGTTTTGTGAAATTGTTTCAATTTAATAATTATGCAACAGAAGAACACTTTAAAGGTATAATGCTTGATTAATTTTTACATTCTATTTTTGAGCTTCATTTTTAAAAAATTAGAGTGTGAACTATGTAAGAATAGGAACACTTATTTTATCATGGTCATTACAGATTCGTAGAACAATATAATATATCAAGAAGATTTCAATAACATCAGTAATATGTGTGGTAAGAACACTATTTTTACCAGAAATAACCCAGATATATGTAGGTATTTAGTTACAAAAATAAATTATTAAGTAGTCAATATATTTTATTTTATTTATTTTGTTTTTTTTAGCCAACACATTATTCCTGAAAGGATGCAAAAAATTATTGTAAAACACCATTCCGAAATATGTAACTACATGAAACTAGAAAATCTTCATTATGAGAATGACCTCAGAATAAGCAGAATTTCTGCTAATGTAAATGTAATTTCTATGGCTAAAAAGCATGTATATAGGCTAATATATTTTCCCTTTCATTAGGAAGAATTACCTTAGTTTTAAGATTCTTCATTTATCTAATTCCTCTTCTATTCCTTTCAATGTGCTGAAAACAATTTTGGTTTCCTTTTGCAGGATAAATTAAAAATGACTCATTATACTACAAGCTTTATATCTATTACTACTAAAAAAAGATATACCCAACTGGCTGCTAGGTTAAACCATCCAAAATTATTTACTGTGGTTCGAGCATTATTTTGTATTATATCATCTCAAAAAGACTCACAAGTCTCTTGTGTAAATAGCTATTAATGATGGAAAAACAAGTACCACATGTACTCACCATCAAATTGGTACTAACTGATCAACACTTAGGTGCTTACAAGGAAGTAGTACTCACCAGTGCCCGGCAGGTGGGAGGGGGTGGTGGGGGTGGGCAAACTCACAACCAGTGGGTGTGGAGCGCACTGTGTGGGGGATGGGCATGCTTGCAGCCCTGGCTTGGGAGAGGCAAAGGCATTATATGAAACCAAAATGTTTGTACCCCCATAATATTCTGAAATTTAAAAAAATAAAATAAAATATCTATTAATGGTGTCATAATTTGACATATGGCCAAAAGTATTAATATCCTAGTATATTAAAGGATTGAATAAGTCTACAGAATATGAATTGAATCGAAGACTAAACCAAGAGTAATTGTGTGTAATTCCAAGTTGTCTTGTTTTTCATCAGAATTCAGTTGAATAAGTTTAAATAACTTGTTAACACTGCATGGAAAAGTTAACTCCATAAAAACGTCATAAAGAACCAAATTCTGTGTAACAGGTAGATAAAACAATATTCTTTTACTTGCTCCTCGCCTGGCCTCCAATAATGAAAACCAGAAATTTTAGAAGTTCAAATAAAGGCAGAAAGGTCAAATTCAGACAGAAAATATGTCATTTCATAAACATAAGAGACTATGTTATTTTTCAAGTTAGTGTTCCATATTTAGGACAGCTTAAGTGAGTGAATGCAGATTTATATTGCCAGGAAACATGTGGATCCTGTTCTGTTCTCCCAGGAAAGACCCCAAGGCCATATCTATAGCAGAGACACAGTCAGAACGAGGCAGATAATTGTGTCAATAGCTAATGCAAGCCAGAGCAAAGCAGCCACATTGTGTGTGCCCGGTTTTGCCAATGTTCTAGTCTCCATGAAATAAATATGAGCATTATTCCACAAAGGCTATATTACATCTACTTAGAAATCAGAGGTAACACTTTATGACAGATTTCTCTCTTTGAGTATACCTGGGCCTATTTTTTTCCTTCTCAAGCCCAGAGCAATTTTTCCACTGTTTATACAAAACCACCCAAATCATGTAGGCTGATACAAATGCAGTGAACAGAGTGTGAGGTACACACCACAGTTTTATTCAGCCTCTGTTTAGCCAATATTACCTTTGCCCAATAGTGGTCAATGAATCTTAAGTAGTGGGAGAAGCTAAGGACATATTTTTCTTTTGATTCTCCTAGCGATCTATTTTATCACGGGAGGGGCAGATTTTCAGTGCTAGCCTTTATAGATTGTACATTGAATATTCCTGACTAAAGCCAATCCAAGGCTTAATTTTAAGTCCACTTCGGCATTGATAACTTTAAAATATGAGCAGAATTTGAGTAAAGCTGACAGATTAATTGACCTCAGAGGAGCACAAAAATCCACCCACATCTTGTTGCTATTCCTGTTCCAGGGACACAGCTGATAAGAACAAGAGATTTATGTGTGTTCTCTGTCCCTGAATACTTTAATCACTGAAACTTAATAATCCTAGCATTATTCCTTTTCTCTGTAATTATTTTGGGATGGTCTTCATTTTCACATGAAAGTGCTATCCTGGAAGTATAAAAGGGGAGTGAGATCAATAAAATTCACATGGAGTCAGGTTTTCATTTGTGCTGTTTGAGTCTGTGATGCTGAGACCTCAGTCCTCATAAAGAAGGAAAAATGGCTTCAAGGAAAAGAGCAGACTTACATTCATATAAAGAGAGCTCTTAAAGTGAAAAGAAAAGCACAACTTTCTAGATCTTCCAAATAAGCAAACAAAGAAACAAATAGTCCAGCAAACGAGGCCAAAAGATAAGGAATAGAGAGGAATGTAGTTCTCTCTCTGAACATGCAGGGGACTGGTTCCAGGACCACCGTCTACACCACAATCATGAATACTCAAGTCTCGCTATCAGCCCTGTAGATGAATGTTGGCCCTCCATAGAAGTAGGTTTCACAACCCAGAATACTGTATTTACCATCTGCATTTGGTTGAAAAATATCTGCATATAAACAGACGCGTGCAGTTCAAAACCCATGCTGTTCAAAGGTCAACTCTATTTATTGGAGCTATCCATTTCTTTCCTCAGTCAAAAGGCTATGTTTCAGTTGGGTGGCTATATAGTAACACAACAAAACCAGTGAAAAGTAATTCTAACCAAGTATATTTAAGAGTTACATACATAAATTGAGGTAAAATTGAAAAATATATTTTTTCAGGTTTAGCATAAAAGAGCAAAATCAATGTTCTTTATGATCTCCTCAGTTAATTTGGCTTTGTTTAAGATTTAACCAGAGGCCACATAACAGGCACATTTTACTAATGAAAAGTAATAGCATCTGTCACGCAACGAGGACTTGTGAGCCCGATTTCCACATGCAGCAACGTACGAGCTTCCAGTCTGCCACACATTACAATAAAACCCGAATCTTCTGTTTTTGTGCAATTATATCTTTTGGGTTTTATAGTTAACTGGGGGTTAACAACATCTAACATTAAAAATATTTATATCTATTACCAAAGTTGGAAAATATAACTCACCTATTCCAGTGGTTTTCTTTTAAGACTAGAATTGGTTCATTTAAAGAAAATGTGCAGTATTTCACTAACCAAAAGAAACAAATGAGTCCCTGCAATGGGAAGGGAACAGTAGGTGATCTCCTACTACCCCCACTCTGTCACCAGTACTTTTTCATCTTCCTTATCCTATGCTCTGCCTTCAGCGTTGAATGAAAAGTTAAGATACATATAGCTTGAAAACTGGTCCATTTTCCTTATTTTGCTCATATGGAAACAAAGACGCAAAGGCATTCATTGGCTTAACCAATTTTCCCACCTACCATGCCAAGAGGGAGTCGAAACTGTCCCCTGTATTGCTTGACCCCAAGCCCATCCTCCTATTCTATTTCTCTCCCCTAGAGTTAGAGAAACAAATCCTGAACATAACAGAAATTAGTTGTGGTTAACAGAGAATCCTCTGCTGCCTCAAAGTTTTTTACTCTGTCTGAAATGTGAAGTTTCCTTATGTGGTTCGCCAGTGAAAAGCTGCACAGATTGAGCTGAATGTTTCTTACTTCTATAGTCTGGGATTGACTGACATTGTTTACAGATGTGTCCTTTAAAGAGTCCCCATGTGAAATTTGAATGTTGTAAGTGGTGGAAAGAGAGTATAGTTTACTGAGAACTCAGATGCAATGTTAATATGCAAACTTTCGTTAGGGAGGAAAGGCATAAATCGTCATAAGAAAATAGCTTAGATTTTAAATGTCATGGATTTCATTTGGGGCAAGACTGGAAAAATGGGATAATATATTGAAAATATTTCTACCAGAATGTCCTTAAACGTTATTTATCAAAAATTATCATGATTCCCATCATGCCCCAGTAGACACGCATTCTTGTTTCATTTATGAAATAAAGGGGAAGGAGAGAGGATTTATTATGTCTCATCTAAAGCATTATGTCCATGATAAGAAGTATATAATATCCCAGCTGACTTTGGGATCACTGGAGTCATACTTATATTTCTGGAAACTAGTATGTGAGAGCCATTTTTACCCAGATAGGATCAGAATTTTATCTTAAAACATGGGGTTTATTGATACTTCATGAAGTGAATATTTTAGGTATTTCTACAGCTCAATTATATGAGGCTCTACTTTACTCACATGAATTTTAAGTAAGCATTACTATTACTATGAATTAAGCTCACTGTTCACTTGCCAAATAAATTGTGCACACTTGATTTCACCAAAGGATTTCGAAAATTCTGTTCCTTTCCATTTCTTCTATACACAATCCAAAAAATTGGTGGGAAAAAGACTGCCTTTTCCCTATTAAGATGTGAGTTCCCTTTGTTTGGTTCCACTGCTACACTTCAAAATTATATTTTGAATTTACTTATCTCAAAATATCCTATTTATCAGATGAATTTTGTGCAAAAATATTCTGAGAAAGAACTATATCAACAAAATCTGGCAATGACACAATAATAATAGCTACTAATTTTTGGGAATTCCTTTCTCAAGCATAGTGCTAAGTGCTTTATACATTTTATCTTAAGTCATTGTTAACACAGTTCTATAGAGATCATCATCACTGACAGACAGCTAGGATTTGAACATGGATGTGGTATATAATTCTCTACATCCTATGATCTTTGCTCTCTATTCCTCCTAGCTCCATTTGGTACAGTTCTAGTACCCAGGGACATGCTGACGTTATTGAAACCTGTTACTGAGAACATACAGAATGATTCTCACCTTAGACCAGTCACCCATTCGCCACACGTAGCACTTTGAATAATCCTCACAGTCCTCAGCCTCGCTGGGCCTGGTGGAGAGGACACATTTCCTCCGTGGGTTGGTGCACCTCACTGTCCGGTGACGCACACCTGTGCCACACTTGACGGAGCACTGGAAGATAACATCAGAGGGATTAAAGTTGGTGATTAGGAGATATAGACTATATATTCAATGTGTTAAGTGCTGGTCTCTAATCATCCCTCGTAAGTCCACCAGCCACATTCCAGCAGGTAAATTAATAAAGAATATGTCTAGGGTGACACCAGAACCCACGGTGGTTGGAGCTTAAGGCAGTGCTGGAGACAGTTGGCTTCGGAATGAGTGAACCACCACTGCAGACAGTAATATGACATAGCGATTATTTAAGAAAGACAAATAACACACAATGATCAAATATGATTGATACCGTTTTTAATGTATTTATGTAAAGAAATCTATGTTGTCTTCGCTAAAATTTACTTTTTTTTTTTTTAGCCTGAAGAAATATTTGTGAAAAATAACAAATGTTCACAGGCTATCATTTCTCAAAAACATTTTTTAAAGCTAAAATAGAGAAAACCTTAGAAAAAATAAAATGAAAAATTTCTTAACACAATCATATACCTCTAGGAATCATCATTCTATGTGGATTGAAAAAATAATTTGGTTCAAAAATAGTTCAGTTAATTAATAAAAAGTTAACGTATAATGAATGATGGTGACATGATATACTGAAGCACGTATGTATTTTCCACCGAACTTTTCTAGGTTCAGCCTACTCTCTCACTTGTATTTATTCTCCACATTGTGGAATGTGCATAAAGCACCCCTGTTTTCCAAAGGCAGCATCGCTCACTGCCCGGACACGGGGCCCAAGCTGCATTCCGCGTGAGTCAGGGCACACCAGATACCGCAAAACTGGAAAGTCCAATTTATGCTCGTGTCTGGAAAAGGCCCGCAGGAGTTGCGTGTGCACGTAGCCAGGATGCTGTGGGAGGAGCGTGCGGGTTCCCGACCCGAGTGCCCCGCCAGGACGGGACGGGCGGAGCTCACCGCCCTGCGCACACGCACACTGGGGACGTTGGCAACAGCTAGCTGTGTTCCCGAAAACGTGAGCATGGAATTAACGACATTTTAAATAATCACAGTGTGATTTGTCATCTTAATATTTATATTTTTACTTTTTGCAGTTAAAACTATCCCTGATTGACAAAATCAAGTTTTAAATTAAATCATAACAAGAGTGACATTTTTTAATGGACATATTGCATCGTGACATATAATTTCTCTCAGCTGATGCCAGAAATTTGTATAGTAGAATATTTTTGACCAATTTCCTCATGAAGAGTTGGCAAAAATGTTATGGTTGGGCTGGGGGTGGGGCATTTTGTTTCTCTAATGCTCGTGTGAATCTTCTCTCTAGATTGAACTGATTCATTTCAATATAAAATATGATATGGCATTCATTTTCAAAAGTATACACTGCAAATGAAAAAGATCTATTAAACAGCAAAGTACAATCCAGAAAAGTAAGAGAACAGAAAGTTGGGTTATTTGCTAATGTGCTTTTTGAGGGGGTTGGGTTAACTGAAGAACATTTAGAAACCATATTATCTAAGCCACTTTATCCTAATTTTCAAAAGAGTGGCTACTTACTTCAACATAGCAATTTTAATTATCATTTTTACATCCTATCTAATATTCTGAAATTAAGTAGATGAATGTTTTTGCACGTGTGTAGGTGTGTCTTTGCCCATACGTATGAGTATATAAATGAGTGTGTTTATGTGGGTATATGTACCCATACACTCACCTAAAATGCTTCAGGGCTGTCAGTCAATATAAGCAATGACTGGCTGTTTCTACTATGCAAAGACACGCACTATGATAACAGACAATAAATCACTGTGGTTTGGCATGGAATACACACTGTAAGTTACAAGCCAGTGGCGGGTGGAGGCTTGGGGGGGGAGGTGCAGTGAGTTACACAATCTTGGATTCAGATCCTAGGTAGAACTTAGGGTAAGCTATTAATATTTCAGTACTCTGAGCCATATTACCCTTACTTATAAAATGGTGAAACTTAACTTTGTTGCATTGGTTATTATATATAAATAATAGACTAAATATGAAATAAAATCACTTTATGCTCACATAAAATAATTTTTAAATGTCACTTTCCTTTTTCCTTTCCCTTTTAAAAGTTCATGGATATGTGATGAGTCAAATGCATATTCTAATGTGTGTCCACTTAAGAGTGTATTCATAGTACAGATTACAAAAAAAGCAGAATTCTAAAATGTATATAAAATACAATCTTGCTTATGTTATAATATTTATAAAGAGTGAATATTTGTGTCTTTTTCTATTTTCAAAATTATTTTTGAATGCATTCCTTTTATTATCAGCAAAATTACTAGGTAGTATAGAAAAATGCCAACTGCCATGCAGAGATTCCGGACATGATCCAACTCGGCCTGTACAAGCTAAGAGTCAGAGAAAGACCAGGGAGAAAAACGGGGTGTCCCCGCACCTCAGACCACACTCCCGCCTCCCACACGGTCATGCAGTCCTGGCCCTCACAGCGCTGGGCAGCGGCAGGCTTGGGCCCCGCGCAGTCCCTTTCCCGGGCTCGAGTCAGCGTCCCGTTGCTCAGTTGCTGGGTACAGGCCACTTGTCTGCTCTGCAGCCCTTTCCCACAAGTCCGTGAACAGGGGGTCCATTCCGTCATCATCCACCTGAAAGTAAAGCAAGAGTCACTGAAACGAGGGAAAAGATACCTGCGTACCATACACCTTGACATGTTTGTAGTTTGCAGAATGTCATACAATAACTTTATACCTTTTTTAAATTAACATTATAGTTTTCTCCAAGACATCCATGATTTCTATTCCTTGAGTGCTCTATATTTCATTTTGTTTTTTTATTTCAGTAGCATTAGGGGTACAAGTTGAATTCTGCTACATGTATAATATATATTGTATAGTGGTGAAGTCTGGGCTTTTAGTGTACCCATCACCTGGATAGTGTATATTTCACCCAGTAGGTAGTTTTTCAGCCTCCATATTTCTTATCTCAGGGCCTTGTTCTTATCAGAATCTCAGAGTATCTATCAGATTCTGTCCATGTCATGCTACATGCTGCCTTTTACTACTCATCATATGGCCATATTTAGGTAAACTGTAAGTATAAATTTGCTAATATCCAGGAATTATTCCTATTCTTTGTATTTTAAATCTTCACAATAGCCCCATGTGTTAGGTACCACAACTATCGTGGCCATTTACAGAGAGGGAAACTGAGGCATACAGAGGTTTAGTCATTTACAGGTCACAAGATTGTGGAGCCAGAAATCGAAGCTGTCGACTACCTCAAGATGAGCAATGTGCAGGTATCAGCAAGGTGACAGAAGCCTGTGGCTGAGAATCCCCTCGTGCTGGATGAAATCATCACCAAGGCATCACGCTTATCACTGGCAAGAAGATTTCTGTGCCTGGACTGTATCCTTCCAGATAGCGCTAAGTATGTTTCGCTAGCCTAGCCACTGTCTAGCTGTGATGTGATCATAGATATCGGAGTGACACGGGGCTAAACTTAAAGTGACCCCGTTTTATAGAACCTCAGGACTCCAATATTATTCTTTGACTTATTTCACTAAATCACTCACTTATCCAATACATATGTATTTCAATACGTAGATGGAAACCTTTTTTTCCCCAATCATTAAAGCAGTGCAATGTATCTAATGTCACTTCCATTTTAATGAATTAGGATCTACCCTAAGGTCCACTAATTTAAACACCTCCCAAAATTTATTTCAGGAAACAACCAAGAATTATGCCAGAAAAGGGATTCCTAAAATTTGATATTTATACGATTCTGATTCTTGTCCATAAAAATCCTCCCTGTATTTCCCATTCCTTGGACAATCTTATCGGGTGACCCGCACTAAGCCATTTCAGCACAGTGCAGGCCAGGCAGAAGCACGAGGTTACTGTGAGGACATTACTAGCTGTGCATAGTTTTTAAATAATACTTAACAGCTGTAAACCCCTATTGTCTCATTTGTAAAGGGTTTATTATTATATTCCCTGACATACAATAGGTACTCAGCATATAGTGTATAACATATATTGCAGTCTATTTAAAATGATTTATATTTATTCATGTTTTTCTAGCATCATCTACCACTTGTTTGGAAAATAAACCATATGCTGAGCTTCTTCCCCAGACATTTTCTGTTTTCACCTCATGGCATTGTTTACTTGGCTTCCCCGCCTGGTTTCTTACAGTCAGCTCCAAGCCCCTCCCAACTAGAGGGGCTCCTCCACTTAACCAGCAGGGACTGACCTCTTTCCCCGCCCTGTCACCTATGTCACCTAGCAGGGAGCACGCACATGGCTCACAGAGGCTCCCTAGGGAAGTGAACGGGCTTAGGCTACCCAAGGAATTCGGCCTTCTTTCGCTTTTCAGTACATAAGTTCCTCAAAGGCGTAGATCAATGCTTTGTTCTTTTTTGCATCCATAACACATTCCACATAATAGCTTCTCATTAAATGTTTCTTGAAATAGAATTTATGTTTCTCTCTGTTTTACAGAAATACCGCTAATTATTCCAAATTTATCTAAGCCCAAATATTCCTAGTAATGATCCACATTTTGAGGAGTGACGTCCTTTTGCAGCCTAGTTTTCTCATCTGTAAAACATTTTAATTGTAAACAATTTTATGCTTCTATTTCTGAAAAAGAAAACCTTCCGATAACATTGGTATTCCAGCGCTGACTCTTCCAAGGCTCTTGTCCTCTGGTCTAGCAAGTAGGACACAGACCTGCCACTTTGCTTGGGAGTCCCCTGGGGCAGCGGCCCCCAAACGTTTCGGCACCAGGGCCCGGTTTCCTGGAAGAGGATTTGTCCGCGGCCGGGCGGGGGCGAGTGGAGACGCAGCCCCGCCCGCCTCCCGGTCTGCGCTTCCTGGAAACCCGTCGGGTTTTCCGCGGCGGGGGCGGGGCCGAGCGGGGCCGGAGCCGGGGCGGCCCGGTCTCTAACGGGCGGACCCTACCGGGGTTGGGGACAGCAGCCCTAGTGGATTTTTCCTGATGTGAAAATTCATCATCCAGATTTAGTTTAGTTTGTGCTTCATAGTCTGTGCAAGAACATCCAGGAAATAATCATAATTTAAATCCATCTATATATCTTACAAAATACGGAACCTAGAAGGCACCGATGGAAAGTATTTGCAATTTCATAGAATTTCATATTTTTAAGTAAATAATATTTTGAGATCCTTAATATAATTATAAAAGTTGCTTTTCTATTCCTTGTGAAAACTGCTCAAAATAAGAACTAAATATATTCTAATGAGAGAAAATATTTTTATATTTTAGAATTTATCTAATTTGGAATGATCTCATTTCCTTACTTCTAAGAGGCCAACTTCTTACAAAGCTATTTACTAGTACATCAGTCTCTTTCATATTTGGCACATAGAGTGCTATTGGGCCATTTGGTGACTTTTCATTAAGTGTGAATGGAAATTAGAATGTTTCTTACTGGAATGGAGAAAGAGAAAAGGCAGAAGAAATAAAGGTTGCTCTCTGCTGGTAAGTCTTGAAAAGTTTTCCTATGATGACCCTTAATAATTGCCCATGTCTATTTCTTACTTTCCGAGATTTTGGTTAACCTCACTAACATCACTTCGTGGTGGTTCAAAATATACTACCTTCTTTTCCAAAGAAGGAAGATAAAAATCTCTAACAAAAAGACTTCCAGCCTCCAGATGCAAAAATTTCTCACTCAGAAATGTGCTGACCTTTTAAAACTATTCATTTTACCAAGTCATTATTGAGGCATTTTTCCCCAAGATAGCTGAGGTCAGTGAATGAACAATAAATGGCATCGATTATATACTCTGCTCCTTCACAGACCAAGTTTTGAAGCGATAAATATGCTCTAGTCTTTAAATCCAGTTCATTCAAGATTCCTGATGTATCAAAAAAATCCATGGTTCTTTCATCAAAATGGAAAAAATATATGGCATATAAAATGGTGTTTTGAAATATTTTAAGAAATTATTTTACACAAGATAATTAAGGATTGTAATGTCTAGTAAAGGGGATATGGAAAGAAAGAGAGAATACTTAGGAAGAGTTGTAACAATAAGGATCCAGGTTCTTTAGCTGACAGGGCAAAGGCCAAAAACACTGTTTCTGTATCTGCCCATCACTGAATGGAAAGGACCCAAGGATGCGACTACAGGTAGCAATAATTCCCCCCAGTTTCCCTACCTGATTACTGTCCTGCATCATGAAAACGTTTTAGGAGTTCCCACACTTATGGAGTTAGGCTGAAAAGCATTTACCCAGGAATGGGCCATGTACATGACCATTACTGAACACATATTAATATATTTTTCTCTATTGCCCATCCTTTCTTCCCTCCCATATCATTCTTTCCTCCAATTCTTTTAGAAACACATATTTGCCTGGTGGTAGCATTGTTAGAGCAGGAATGCAAAAGATAAGAAAAGTTTTATGATCTCTGGAATAGGGTTACCTCGTTTGACATGGTTGTTCATTACACTTTCGAATCTGTGGCTCTGGCTTGGTTAAATATTTGCATTTCCTGTTGTCCACAATGCTGATATTTTTGCTCATGATTTTTGTGCAGGACACTGTTGTCTTCCTTTCTCCTGAAAAGAGCAAATAAACATATAAAGAAATGTTATTATAGGCCTTAATGTAATGGATTTAAGAGGTGTTCATAGGCTTGTTATACTTTTCAAAGATACTTTAAACAAATTTTAGGTTAGATCAATGAAGATGATATTATTTATAATTTACACAATAAAATGTACCTCTAGGCTTAAAGAAGATGAATAATAATTTTTCCTTGTTAGAAATTAGATGACAAGTTTTATATATGAAGTTATTATGGCAACATAACTTACAAGATATTAATTGAAGATATCTTTGTAAAGGATTGTGGCCATCTTTTAGCATTAAGTGGTTGAAAGCTGTATTTGCATAAAACATTAGGAGTCCAATCTCCCTAACGGGCCTTCCTGAAAGCACATAAACATGCACATAAACATGCATGCGCATTTTGTCATTTGGTTGTACATCATCAGCACTCTACAGTGAGTTATGGGAATTACGCTTATTTTGAGTATAACTCAGACCTTTATTCTTATCACCTCTGATGAAGACCCAAGAATTCTAGAAAGCTTTACTTCTAAATGATTTTCATCTTCTGTAAGACAAGCCATGGGATTCTTACCACCTTTCACCAGATTTCAGAAAACTGACTTTTCTACTTTCTCTGGTATGGTAAAGTCTGGTTATAGGAGGTACAAATGACAATGTGTATGCTGTATTCACTTGGCTTATGGCCGTGTAAACACACTTCCTGGACAAGACTTCTACCATTTATCTTACACTTAAAAAAATCTAGTAAATATGTGCTAATTTCTGTTTCTTTTTATAAAAGTCTTATATATAAATTTCCCATGAGTACAAAAAGATAAACATCTGTATAAGATTTAAGAATCTAATATAATTTATTGTTTGACATTATAAAAGAATCATATCAGCCAGCAAGCTTAAAGCCAGATGAGTCATGAAGGATTAAGAAGAAATCACAAGTCTTCTGGGTCATTATTGAACGGCCCCTGAGTTAGGGTCCTTGGACTGTCTTGCAGTGACAATTAGGAAGCTCAGAGCACTCATGCTGGTCATGCCAAACATGAAAGGCTGGGCTGGTGGCAGAGAGGTCATTCTGTCATTCAATTATAAGAAGGGAAGGCTCGCATCCGGAATGAGAAAAGAGGGGATATATAGAGAAAGTTACTTTGAATAATTTTATAGTATCTTTTACTTTGGTTTGAGAGTGAAATGGGAAGAGACAATGAGGTTGGCCAAGTAGAAGGCAAAAGAACAGCTATAGGTTTGGGATCTTTCCTTCATTTCCCTCTCAACAACTCTGAGTATAGTCCCACCACAATTTGTAGTATAAAAACATGCATACACCTATAATATACACATGTGTGGATTAAATAATAATTATATCTATGATCATTGCATATCATGTTATTAAAACCATTTAGACCTTTAGTTTATCTTCTAACAGAGGTAGCACAATGTCAGCCAAATTATTACTTTTCTGGGTAATCCCAGAGTACTGGTGTATTGCAATTTATTCTATGGGAGCTCAATACAGGATAATTGAGTGTCAGGTAGGTAACTCGCCCTTTCCCTTGAGTGGGAGGAAGGATGCCTCCTACCAGAGTCCTGTGGTACTCAAGAAGTGTGCACTCAAGAAGTGGGCCAATGATGGGGAGGGCCTTGAGACAGACATCCAATAATATGTTAAAAGGTGCCTCTCAGGACAGATGTATTAGAGAAAAATTGCCTCTAGGCAGATGAGTTAGACACCAGTCCTCCTCCTCCACGAAGGCGGCCATGCCGCAGGATGCATGACTCGGCACGTGAAGCATGGGCTGCATTGCAGTCCCTGCGGCTGAGGACTTTGTGCAGTGCACAAACCAACCTGCAAGCAGGGGCTGCTCCCTCACAAAGTGTGAAGCGTGGCATCAGACTTAATCATGCTAGTGGTCAAACACACAATGACTTGAAATGATTTTCAAATAAGCTACTAGGGAAACAGATATGACTTACTATATTCATTTTCTCACATAGAGAAACAGGCCTTTCAAGGTAGGAGTTACCTAAATGTAAAAATTTGGGACAGATTTTTGGTCAATTTCTTCCTAGTTTCCTATGCTTCAGGGGCTCCTTTATCACCTTATAAATATATCAATAGATATTATGTATAATGCTAGCATATGTAGTATTTCTATATTATTATTATGCATAGCTAAAGGTAGGATCAAAATAAATGTTACTTTTGTGACGTATAAATGTTAGTGTTAAAGTCTAATTTGAAGCCTTCATAGTCATAAGGCACTTTTTACAGAATACGAGTAATTGTATAAACTAATTTAAATGATGGCATTTTGTCAACTACAACACAAAAAAATGACAGATAGATAATATTCAGAAAACTTCTGCTGAACATATATGTAGTCACAGAATAAATTACTCAGGGCTAGTTTTAATGCATTTTTTTCTTTCATCAGAAAATATCTAATCTTAGCCCAGAGCTAATATATTGAGCTATTGAAAAGAAAATCTTGTATAAGTATTGATATATAAAAAATGATGACAGGTATTGGCATCATTGTAGGAGCACCTCAGTGGTGCCCCGAGAAAGCATGAAGCCGTGAGTACGGACTGGGACACTCCATCCACACTGTGAGCAAAGACATTCGCGTCTTAAATTTTTGGCAGGTAGGAGAAGCTTAGCCCTGCCCTTTTTTTTTTTTAATTTCATTGAATAAAAACAATAGAATCAGGAAAAAAATGTATTGCTCAGCTACAGACATATTATGCCTATGAAAACACAACTAAGATCTTAAAGTCATATGGAAATGTTATTGAGTTTTTCTTTTATATATTTTTATGTCCTGGCCAACACAGGAAATTTCCATTCTTGCATCTAATAGCAGTATCTACAATGCATCCAATACTGTGGAACCCGGGGACAAAGAAGAAGTGATGGAGCAACTGGCCTTCTGCCTTACCACGAGGGCTGTAGGCCGTTGACAGAGTGTCACTTGCTTTATGGTGATTAACTTCACCTCTGGGTCATTCCCATTAAATCAGTCTGGGGAAATCTGTTTGGAAGTATTGAATATAATTATACATAAAGTAAAATAACCATTATGCATTCGTCCCTTTGCCACACTGAAAAATCTGAATATAAAAGGTGAATTTTACTTACTTTGTGCTTTGAAGAAATTTAACAAAGACTAGACATTATATTAAGTGAACCTTCTTTTCCAGTTTTGTGGATAAGCTGACACTTTTTTCATGCTCTGTATTTAACCCATAAAATGGATATTTTTATGTAAAATTATATCCCATCCAGATAGATCATATTTTTAGAATTTGTATCATAAATGCTGAAACGCATTCTTGGGGGTGGGTTCAGTGTTTTAATATGCACAATTGAAGTTCTTTTATATTATTGAACATTCCAAATTTTTAAACTAAGTTGTTAAACTCTATAAGACAGAGACTATATATATATACATCTTAAATATATATATTCCATATATATACACACATACACACACATATATATATAAATTTGTCTTCATAATTTTCTTTTAAAATTTTTACAAATTTTCCATTAAACTAACAATGGCCAGTAAGCATGAGAATCAAAATGAATATACATTAAGGAGGATGAAGGACTTCTCTCTGAGCATGTCTGAGAGCTTTGTGAAATGATGATTAGTTTTTATGCATACATTTATTTGATTTGGACAACTTCTAAAATCATGTCATGCCATTTACTTCCTAGTCATTCTCTTTCACATTTCTATAAAATATTATTCCCTCAGGATGTGGGAGGGGTATTAAAATGCTTACTTCATTGTTTACTTGAATGAAAAAAATATTTTGCATTGTTCACAACACCCTATATCTAATCTAATCTGATCTTGACATTTGTATGCATACAAATATTTTAATGGGATCCTCTAACTTTCAAGTTAAATTTAACTTGAATGCTAGTGTAATAGCCAACAACCTTCATGAACTGGCTTTCTTCCTACCTTTCTGATCAAATCACTTTCCACTCCCCAATCCTCATATTTTATACCCTAGTAATAAACATTATCACTAACCCCAGTGCCTCTGCACCTACATATATCCCCGAAAGATTTTCTATATCTTCTTTATCACTCTGCATGGTGATTTTGTTATTATTTGACCCCCACTAGATGTACTGTGAGTTCTCTTAAAGTGGGAAGTATTCATCTCTGGACCACCAGCAATAGTGGATACACAGTCAGTACTTGTAAAGGAGTGAATGAGTGAAATATAAGCATGTAATTCAAGCTCTCAGTATTTTGTGTACTAAGAGGTTGATCTCAATATTATGTTTCATAAAATGGTGAAAAAATCATTTGCAAACTAAATGACCAATTATGGGGAATACATATCAATGGCAAATCCAGTTTATGGATTAGAATTTCGGTATTAAAAATCAAGTATATGTACAGCCTATGTTAATATTAGATGTTTTTATTCCATTGAGAAAAAAGAATATAAAATTTTAATGAATATTATTGAAATCAAATAATGCAGAGAAAAAAATAAATTCTGGTGCATTTTCTTTGGCAAATAATTGTTTATTTTGGTATATGCATAGTAACTTTAAAATGTAAAAACGGGAACAAATTGCACCCTTAAAAAAGTCCTTCCTGTCAACTATATTCTGGAGGGTTTTAAAAAGTACCGGTGTTTACATACTGAGATGTTGTCCTCAACTTGGTGCCAAAGGCGTGGCTATCTCCTTACAATCTGGATATGGACAAGGAGAGCGGTGGCAAGAGGATCCCACAACGCAACGCTAAGGGTATGACAGGCGTAAGCCAGATGAATCTGGACTAAGGTAAAGGATGAGTAATATTGGCTTCCCCCCTCCTTTCAAATTGGATCTATTTAGGATTTCCTAAAAGCATGTTTAACTCTTCATTTGTTTCAAAAGCGGTTATTGAATTTTTGGGTGCCCATTCTATTTTGTTTCATTCCTCTGTCCCCTAGAGCAACATAAATACCAGAGTAATGCGACTAATGCTGATCCACAGGCACCCCTCAGATAGTAGGGCATGATACATCTCTCATGCCTCTGGAGACCAAGATAATTTGAAACAGGTCTTTAATATCAAGAAGAACCTTGTAGCTAACTGATCCACGCTTCTGAGGTGCCAAAGTAAATTAAAAATATTCCTTCAAATATATTTTATATGTTTTAGAACTCTAACGCAAAGTAAACATTTATTTTACAAACATGTTTTAAGATGTTTGAAAATAAAAGGACTCATTTCAATGGCCAATGCTGAGCTACAAAACGATTTACTAATTCACATATTTCTAGAGTTATCACGAGACTTTGAAAAGAGTGTGATGAAATGTGTATGATAATTCATGGGGACGAGTTAAACTATTGGAAAAATTTACTCGAGATCACCAGTCTTTATTAGATATTTTAAGACAATATTCCTTTTAAAAGAAAAAATGTTCATATCTTAGGCTTTTCATATCTTGTAATAACTGGCACTAACAAATTAATACGAATGCATAATAAATTAAGTTTAATTTGATTTACCATTTTAAGACTCAGTTTGAGATACTTATGTAAAAGATCATTATGATTAAAAGTTAGCTATCTAGCTATTTCTTTTTCTCACTTATTGCAGTATTGTAAATTTAATAGTTTACAGCAGAATTAGAAAAATAACTTATCTCAAACACTGAAATTTTATACTGCCCTATGATACTTTATTTGCTCTTATTTAACATATTTGTGTGAAGAAAAATAGTACTATTATTATTCCTTTTTGCTGTTGAAGATAAGTTTTGCATAAATTTGTTTCCAATGCTCTGTGCTTTGAACTTACTCTCACTTATTTCATGAATATGCTGAAAGATTACAAAGCTCTTTCTGGCTGTAAAATCAATGATATCAAGTCAGAAGCAATGCGATTCTTGAAATACTGTTTATCCACTTTATTTATGAACTGCAAAGAAAATAATAACCAAAAGCCTGGAAATATTTTGGCATTGAAATGAATATGTACTCTATTAACATAGAGATAATTGAAAATTGTTGGCTAAACACAGTGGGGCAGAGTTAGAAGAGAAGGTCTATTCAAGCACAAATCACATAGGCGATGTTTATTATTGCAACAATTATTTTACAAAATTGGCCATTTGAAATAAAAATAAGAACATATCTAAATCCTTATTCAACAGAATACAATAAAACATCTCTTTAAATCCAAAGAAATCCTAAATACTCTCCAGGGCACAGTCTCTACTTTGTGGAAAGAAACTACATTAAGTCTCCTGAGCTGCTCTCGAAGGTGGAGCAGAGGAGACTTGGACCCAGGGGTCGTGGGTTCTAACCTGGCTCCCCCCTACCGTGCCACGTGACCTCGGGAAGTCACTTGATCTCTTTTTTTCCCATGTTGATAATTGAGAAGTCATGTTTAAGAAAACGTAATATTCCTTCTGACTCTGAAACTAAGAGACTTTATAGTCAACCTCTATTACTTAAGATTTAGCAACTGGTAAAACATATTTAGTAAGTAATTAATGTGGCTTTGGGAAACATTTTTAACCCTGAACAATTTGCTTTTCCAAACTGAAGACTGAAAAATTCTGTAAGTTTAACTACTTCTGATGCAGATTCTATTAGACCCCAATTGCAGAAGACGGGTAAAAAAATGAGGATAATAAAATTCACTGGACAAGAATTTTCCTGTCCAGAGTTTTAAATGCAAAGAGATTTCAAGGAGCTGTCGGCCTCCCGTGTGGCGGGGCTGCGTGCCGACTAGGGACCTCCTCCGCGTCGCATTAAAGGGGGAATTGTGACCCTGTGCACTTGCATCGAGAGCGTGTCCGCGTCCCTGCTGGTTTCGTTCCCGCGGGGACCTGAGGCAGAGCCCCTGCGGCGCAGCGAGGACAGGAGCGCGGGGACCGGGGACCAGCAGGGGAAACACAAGCGGGAGCAGCCGGTGACAGCCATACGGAGGCCCAGCGAGAAACGTGGCCACAGGAAATTTCCTTGTGGCAAGAACGACCAATAACATTTTTAATTTAAGGGAGTGATTTGAAATCCTTTTGCTGTAAATACCCTGTGTCCTCAGGAGCAGAGCGAGCCCTGGGTTGGCGCGTCCTTCGCCTGCCCCGCGCTGCTCTGGTGGCCCCAGAGGGCTGAGCGCTCCCAGAGTCGGGGGGACCCCAAAGCTCTGAGTGCTCTGGCAAAGGCTGCTCCTCCCCAGCCTCTGCTCCTTTGAGTGATCCTGGCATCTTCTGTGTCCTGAGGACATGGTTTCTCGCTTTCCCTGCAGCCTTCACTGTTTCGTTGTGCCCCGGTACCTTTGGACCTAGAGGTGGTGGGGGCTTCGCGGCTCCTCACTGCCTCTGCCAGAGCCTCCCCCTTTTCTTCTTCCTAAACCACTTGGTCTTGGCCCTCTTCTCTTCCCAACAATCTTGCTATTCACTTTATTTAAGTCACTAACTCCACTGGTCATTTTATTACCAATAACTATAACCACTCCATAACTCAGCTCTGTTTTCTGGTATCATCTCCAACATTTCCATCCCTTAGTGCCCAAAGTCTAGCAATTCTTCCCCTTTAGTACCCTGAGTCTAACTATTCTTAAACCACTCCAAGTCCTATAATCCATCAATCCTGCCACCTTTTTAACTGTCTTTCCAGCTCCCCATATCTTTCCTCCTTACAGAACTAAATTCCATGGTCCACCATTTTCAACTCTTTAGGTACAACCTCAGGTCAAGCACTTACTCCTCTCTTATTTTATCATACTCACCTGGCAATTTCCAAACTTACTCCACAAGTGCACCTGCATGCTGTACATGGTGGGATGGTAACATACCATCATGAGGATTGCTGCCTTCCTAAATTTACCACCGTTAACTTCAAAGAGGCCATTAGTGCACACAATCAAAATACATGTACCCATGCCATTCATTCTCATTCTCTAAGTGACTGCTTCATAGCTCCCCTCTCTTCAAAACTCCAATAATTCCTTTACCACCCTTACTCTTAGAAAGATCACCTTTATTGAGAAAATAGATGAAACCAGAAGAGTATCATCACAAGCTCCCAACACTTGCCTTTTCCCGTTACTGGTGATGGGCTGTCCATATTTTTGCCAAAAACCAACTTCACCATCCCATCCCATCTGGATATCACTTCAGCCATTTTTTGCTCTCCCCTTTGCACCACTAGTTTCCTATTTTATTTTAGAAAATGCACTTTGCAAACAATGATGTGTAATCTTTCCTAATAAAACGACAACAACAACAAACTCCTTTGACTCATAGCCCCTCTAGCCACTGCCAAATTTCTGTTTTTTCCTTTCAGTGGTATTTCCTGAATTACCGGAGAGTCAATTTCTCCAATTTTTCTACTATTTTCTTTTGAATCCATCCACTTAGTCTTTTGAGCCAAACATTTCATTAAAATTAATTTTTGCAGAATCATCATTGACTTTCATGTTTTAAATATAATAAATATAATTTATTTTAAAATATAATATTTTCATGTAGTAGTCAATTCTCAGTCCACATTATTTTTTGTTAATACTTATTAGCAGTACAGTTGAGCTTTCCCTCCTTCTTGTCACACTTTCTCCACTTGCCTTACAGGAGAGCACTCTCTCCTGCATGTTTCTTCTCCTACGTTGTCATCTACTCTTCTTAATCTGCTTTGCTGGCTTCTCATCTCTCCAAACTCTGAATGGTGGAGTACTCCAGGTCTCAGTTCTTTAACTGCTTTCTTCACTCACTTCTTTGGTGACCGCATCTAGTCTCAGTATTTTAAAATACCATCCATGTACTGCATATGTCTAGCCTAATATTCTCTCCTGAATGCCACACTCAGACATCCAGCGGCTTACTTCACATCAGGACTGGCTGCCCACTGCGCATCTCTGATCAAACTCCCTCCTAGTCCTGCCACTGCGCAGACTATCTCATGTAGGTCAGTGGTGACACCATCCTGCCAGTTGCTTAGCAACACCCATCACGTCACCCTTGGCATCTCTCTTTCCCTCATGCTCCTCGGCTAACCTGTCAGGCTAACCTGTCAACCGACATGTTAGTTCTACTTTCAGAACATCTGCAGAACCTGCCCCCTTCCCCTCAGTGGCCCCGCCGCTGTCATCGCGTTCCTGGATCAGCGCAGGGGCCTCCCGACTGACCTCTCTGCTGCTCCCCTTTCCCTCCAGTCCGCTCTCACAACGCACAAACAGAAATCACTTTTTAAAACATAAGCCAGAACAAGTCACTCCTCTCTGTAAACCTTCCAACAAGCGGCCCTCATCGCTCAGAGTAAAGCGGCGCTATGAGCGTCCTGGCGACTCCCCGAGCAGCTCCACCAGGCCTCAGCCTTCCCACCGCCCCCGCCCCGACCACCCACCACCCACCACCCACCACCCACCACCCCGACCGCCTTCCGCCCCACCCCTGCAGCGGCGCCGCCCACCCTCGCCCGGGCTCCTGCCCACCACCGTATTGAAAGCAGTACCTACTCCCTCTCATCTTTACAGCCCTATTTCTTTTCCCTCCTTGCTTTATTTTTATCCACAGTACTTATCATAATTTGATACTATCATATATTACTTATTTGTATGTTTATTTTCTGTCTCCCTCTCCCTTAAGCACAATTCCCCAAATCCAGTCTCTGTCTGCACCTTCCCCACTTCTGCTGCAGCAACGTTTAGGCCACATGTGTCCACAATTTCTTTGCTCAGAAAACAAGCTAAATGGTTCATGTCTTCGCATAACTCAGTTTATACTGTATACACAATATATGTATATATAATTAGATTTTCATGTAATTGAATGTCTCCTTTCAGCCCTAGGAGGAATCTGTTAATACAAAGCCATATATAATTAGGGGAAATGAGAACAGCAATCATACACTGCTTATAATATGGACACAAATGGAAGTGGGACATCTCATGACCTGGGATCTTACCTTGGCTTTAGTACTAAATGATTCCATGAGCACTGACAATCTATTTGTCTTGCGGAACACAGCTGTCTTACTGGTACAATACATGTGTAGGATTTAGTGATTTCCTAGTCTCACATTTTATACTGAACTAATTTTGTTCTTTTGCCTCCTCAACCTCTAATACAAAAACAAAAATTAAAAAAAAAAAACCTTAAAGCACAATTTCAGGATTTCAATTTCTACATTTATTAAAAATAGTGGCACACTTAAAAATAGCAAATTAAAGGAATTGAGGAATTTCATGTTCTGCATACAATTGGCCCTCTGTATCTGTGGATACATCCATAGATTCAACCAACCAAGGATCAAAACCTTGGTTGATTTGGAAGGCTTACTGTAGGTATTTTCCACCCCGTGGTTGGTTGAATCCGTGGATGCAGAACCCACGGGTACAGAGGGCTGACTGTGCTACACCATTTTATATCAGGAGCATGAGCATCTGAGAATTGTGGTATTCATGTGGGGCTTGGACCCAATCCCTCTCAGATACAAAGAGCCAACTTTATTTAGCATACGTTTTCAGACAACAGAGAAGCAAGCTCAATGCTGCTCTGTCAAAAACCTTTACATTCAGTTCAGGTCTGCAATTCTTATGGGCAGGTGGACTTGAAATTTAGAAATTTTAAGATTTCCGAGAGGTAATACAACACATATATATATATTACATAACAACCTGAATGGTGTCTGAGGAAGGCCCTGCAAACAAATATATTCATATTTATGCAATGTAATGCAATGTGTAATCATATTAAGTGAGATACGTAACAACTCTAAATGGTTTTTTTTTTTTTTCCCCCAGTTCAAGTCAGATTTAGCCACAAAGAAGTTCAGGTGTTTAGCTATGAAACATGTCATACTAAAGTTTCCATTTCCAATCTTTTATGGATTTTGGATCCATTGCAGATTAGGAATTTGGGATCTGTCTTAATTATCAATGGTCAATCAGAAAACAGCTGATGTTTTGGAAAGATAAATATTGAAAAATCCTTCACCTCCTCCACACGTGGCATCGCAGTCTTCCCAGCCTGTGTGCGTCCACATGAAGAGAGGCTCAGGTGCTCTCAAGCTCCGGTTCTCTGGAACGGGGTCTGATGGGATAGTGTACTCATAGTGAAGACCATAATTCTGATCCTGAAACAGGAGCACCTACAGTATATAAAAATGATCAAGGCAGATGGATCAAACCAGAGTACATTCAGTATGAAGCATTAAACTGAGGATACTAATAATTTAAAATACTTATTGCACAGTGTGCATGTGAGATTTGGTTGTTGTTAAAATGCACTTCTCTCTCTCTTTTTTTGTTTTTTAGAAACAAGGTTTCACTGTGCCGCCCAGGCTGCAGTGCAGAGCGCAGCAGTGCAAGCACAGCTCACAGTAACCTGGAACTCCTGGGCTCAAGCATCTTCCCGCCGCAGCCTCCCAAGTAGCTGGGACTGCAGGCATGACGTGACATCGCTCGCAAATGTTGACATTGTCATGCTTTTGAAAATATTAGAGCTGCATACTTACCTCTGCGCTAAAGACATCATGAAGAAAAGCTCATCTGAATGAAGTCAGGGATAACAAATCATGTTCTTTCAATCTGAAGGACTAGACAGTCTCCCAACGCCTGGCACATGTATAAAATAACTTTAGTGGTGGGTGGGGACGAGTGGCAGCAAGAATATGTGTCCTATCTAATGTACACATATGACCCACGATGTAATATCAAATGTAGACTTTCCACTCACATAAAAAGAAAAGATGGACAGGAAGCCCCTGAGTCAACAGAGAAAGAGAATGGAAGACTTTGGGGATCATTCTACTCTGTAAGGACAGCGAACTTCTAAGCTAAGTGGCAGATAGGAATTTCATATCATGTATGCTTATAGTTAACCTTTAACTTTGGCAAGGTTACTGATTTGCATTTGTAGCCAAGATTATTTACTTTGAAAATAAATTTGTGTTAAAATGAAATTTTAGGAAATATTAATTTAATAATTGTACAGTTACATACATCTATGCAAACAGTCCAATAAAACATAAAGGATATATGGGAATTACTGAACCATGGGCTACGCTGAACTGAAGTATAAGCAGGAACCACATCTGTTTTGTTCTCTGCCAGTACCCAGTGCCATGATCAGAATTGGCTCATCATGGCCACTTACCCATACATGTACATATGTACGAAAAAAAGAATGAATGAGAATATATGTCTCTTTACAAGTCTATTTTCAGAAAATATATCAAACTATTCCCTGAAATATATCACCTCTATGGATCTGAGGATCTATGGAAAGAATCTATATAATACCCTGTGATACAAAAAAACATATATACCTAAATTTTTAAATTTTACTAAATTATTAAGTAACTTTCTTAATATGTAACCTGTATCTAGGTAATTGTAATTATAGGTAATTCAGAGTTAACACTCCATGAAATAAAATTTAAATGGACTCAAGGTTAAGTGTCTGAGCATTTCTATTATATTTTCTTTATTTTTTTCAAGATTTTGTTCAATATATCAACAGAACTTCTAAGATATATTTTGATGCATGGATTGGGGAACTAGTGTGTTGCCTTTATAAAACAACTATAGTTTTTAAGTTCTTTAAGTTCACAAAGGCATAACATTCTGAGTACTAATTCCAAATACATCACAGTGCTTATTTTGGCTTAAATATCTCATTTGATGTTGCCAATTACAAGTGACTTTCAGCTTAATGAGTTTAAAGGAAGAGAGTTTTAATGAGTTTAAAGAAAATGACATACTTTGTTTATGTTTATAACCGGACTACTACATAGTTTTTAAATTGATAAAATGAACATATACATAACATCTATTTGCCAACTTATTTAATTATGTAAAATGTGCCTATTTTTCCTAATAAACTACCTTTTCATTGATAGAACTTTAGATTGTCCTTGAATATCTAAAACTACTTAAAATAGAGACATTGGCTACAAAACCATTAGCTTTTTCTTAAACCATTTGAATTTGGCAGTGTTCTTTGCACAAAGGAAAGTGTGACTGCTACGGCCGAGGGGCACAGGCGGCAGCATGGCCGCGGAAGGTATTGCCTTTCAAAATGCAGTACCAGCTTTCGGCTGTAATAGTCATTAAACAAAACGTCTTAGAAGTACAGTTTCCCTTGGATTACTGAGTAAATCCAGGTCACATAGATGCCTTCTTTTAGACATGGTTCACTGACTTTAATTATGCTTCATGCTTCCAGGAAAAACCTTGGTAACTACCAGTTAGATTAAGGATTCTGCAGCAAGGAAACTCCCTGTGCCCAACACCAAGGTCTCACATTTACTGTTTTAAGATTTTGAATTAGAAGCTCAGTAAAAAAGCCCAGGTCTTGTTCCATTTAAAAAAAAAGTAGGTTATACTTATTAATATATAAGGCAGACAACATGATGGCATTTTTTGTAACACAATCATTAAAAATATGTTGCTTATGATAGTGCTGTTATTATAAGTGACCCAATCATGAAATGAGCCAGATGTGGTTCATGTAGTGTTTGTTCAGTCATTTTTCTCTCCCTAGATAGCATAAAGCATAGAGTAGCATTTCCAGCTGAAATTAAATAATAGGATCCAAAGGACTTTTGGTGAGATGCACAAATTAATTATCCATAGTGTATGTATATTTATGATCCAAGGCTGTTTGGTACAATGAACTTGGATCTAAGCTTTCTATCAGAGAGGTAGCAAGAGGAGTGAATAACACCTGGTTTATTCACAGCTAATAACTTATTGGACAACACTGGGCACATTGCTTGACTTTCTCATACTTAGTCCATTTTAATCTATAAAATGGAGTGATAATAATACATATTACACATGGTTATTGTGAGGATTAAATGCTGTAATGAGGTAAAGCACTTTTGGACAGTGTCTGATACTTAGTGCTCAACGAATGGTGGATATCACTAAGGTTTGTGACACACAACACTCACCTCGCTCCCTTTATTCCTGTTGGTAAAGCATATCAATTGGAGTTATGTAAAACTTTGTAATTAAAATTGTGGTTTGTGGACCAGTAGCAGTAGCACCATGTGAGAGCTGGTTAGAAACGCAGATCTCAGACCCCACCCCAAACCAAAGGAATCAGAATGTGCATTTAAATAAGAACCCAAGGTAATTTGCAAACACATTAAAGTAGGAGAAGCAAATGGGCCAATATGTGATGTGAACCTCTGGCTCCTAGACTAGCAAAACACATGCCTTCAATTCTGAAGACAAATTCAGCTTAAATTGTGTGACGATATTAAATAATGTGGCACACCATGCCCCAAATAAACAGTCAATCGATCGTGTTTTAGAGTTGTTTTATGTGTGGACTTGAGGAGGTGCTGAAGTGTTTGAATTTCAGACTTCTTGCCACTAGGATGGAAAACTCACCCCAGCTGTGTATTCAGTCCCCTGGGTCCTGTGACATCAACACTAACTGCCATGGTCAAGGTCAAAAGGGACCCGTGGACCTGCTACCAGCCTAGACAGAGTCATATCATCCTGATTCTTTCTCTCCAAACTCTAAGCAACTCATACCTAATCTTTTACGACTTGGTACAGAAACTCATCATCCCAAATATTCAAATTTTCATAATTCTTTATAGGAATCCATTAATCTAGTAAGAAAATATAATAAGGTAATTGGGAGCATTATTAGATATATTTATCAAATTATTTCCCCCAAGCAAAATAACATTTTATCAAAGGATTTCTATACAAATTCAGACAATGGTCATTTCATAGTACTCTTTTTATAGATATCACTCTGGTTATTAAATGTATGATTTTAGAAAAAAGGGGTTCTTAGGATTGCCTAATAATACATCTGTACTTTGAGTCTGTGAATTCTCTAAAACCCCTTGTTCCTCTTGTAATAATTCCTGTTATTAGACATCATGATTTAAAACATGTTTAAAAAACCTTGAAAACCAATTTCTTAAATAATTTTAAATGTCTATCACTTAAATTTCCAATTCAAGTTTGGAAAAAAGATTAGAAAAGGTGCAGTTGGAATGTCGTTCGCCATGGGAAGTGGGTTACGCAGTGTTATCAATTCGTTCCCGCCTACCAGGAGATGCAGAGGAGCCGTAGTAGGACCTTTGGCGGAGATCTTCTCCCAGAGGCCTCGTCTGACATAATGAACAGTAGTTCCGGCTAAATTGAAGGCTCCAGAGTGTTCAATCTTCCAGTCACTATTAATAGACTGCTTGCCAGCGTCTCGGAGAGCTATGAAGGGATTGAAAAATATAAAGAGTATTATAAATCAGCATCGTTGGTCAACATCCTTTCATACTGCTCAGTTAAAAGCATTCCATTCCTTTATAAACTGACGGGGCAGCATTCTCCGGTGTAAAACTTGAGGCATATCTTTTCAGGAAATGTCCACAATCATGGCAAATTCCACGAGTTCTCCTTTTGTCCTGAAGCTATCCACAACTACACAGCCACATTTATCTTTGCTTCCTGAAACTTCCTTGGACACTTGATATCTGTACCCCTTATTTGAGCCCTTAGTCATTTACTTCTTAATACATTATTATGTTAAGGCTGTGTGTATCTGTCTAGTCCACCCAATGACCATACGAGCACCGTGAATACTGGCACCACACCTCATATGTACTCTGTATCGCCCATGCCCATCTGGAAAAGTATGTCACTAAAGAAGGGTCATTAAATAGCATGTTAACTAACAGATTAAGTGGCAGAGTTATATGCATTACAAAACAATTCAAAGATAATACGTTGGTTTTAAAACAGACTCAGGACCTTTTAACATCTTCTCTTTGTGATGAGCTGTTAATAAGAATGGAAGATAAATACTACTTCTTGCCCATAAACAGCCATCATTTGTGGGATTTTACAGAATAACTTTGTTTACATATTTTTTCTCTTTGTTGAGATGATCACTATTATTTATATAAGACTCATGACATAGAAGTGAAATGTTATGGTTATCATTTTAAATTAAAGATTTCTTTTTATTTTCTTCCTTTTTTAAAAATTTAAACCTTTAGAATTCCCCATACAACTTTATTCTCTTTCCAAAAGACAGGTACGTGAAGATTCACTGAAAACGTTTATGTCAAAATTATATGAAAATACTTTGATAACGTAAGCTGATAAATCTTGCTAATTATTATTGAAGCTAATCTCCATTTATTGGATGTTTGAGGATTTCCAAGTTTTTAAATTATTAGTAATAATGTAATATAATATGATATATAATATTATAAATAATATAATATCATAATATAAATAATGCTTAAATAAGCATACTGTACACTAACTATGTGTATATCTGAGTATTTCCCTTGAATAAAGATCCAGATTTGGAATTACAGAGGCAAATAAATATTTGAGATTTTGAAAAACTGTTTTGAACTGATTTTCCATCCAGGTTGCTTCAATTCGTGCTCCCGTGGCAGTGACGAAGTGGACCCATTTCTGAACCCGCCCTTGGAAGAAACTTTTTCTCATATAACATTTAATCATGATAGAATAATAAATTATCAAGTATCAGCTATAACTCAAATAATACTCAAAGTTCTGGAAATCCCACAATGAACAATGGATATGTTCTCTGGCCTCCTGGAACTCAAGTTCTACCTGGAGAACCAGACATTGCACGAGTTGCCCCGCCGGCTAATGACAACCCCCGTGCGGGGGCGGGCGGGGGCGGTGGGAAGGGGAGGGTCGCTGAAAAGAGCCTGCCAGCCCCGGGCAGCCGCAGGTGGGAAAGGCCTCCGCCGGCACCGCAGCCCGCGCAGGGTCAGGACACGAGCGTGCACGAAGCCAGCTCGCTGAAGCAGACCAGGGAGAGAAGGGGCTGGAGAGATGAGGAACAGTCAGACGTTACAGGGTTTGTTAGTATTTTGAGAGATTTCCTAAGGAAGGAAAGGTAAAACTTAAAATATTCTCAAAAATAATATGTGAAAATGGACTGTTGTAGGGTAAAGTTAGACAGGATACGATGCTAACGTAGCAGCCCACCTGAAAGTAATGGTGGCTTGGATGAACACACTGCTACACTAGAAAAAAAAATCTTTTTCCTTGGGGACATGGTATTTTATTATGAAAATAGAATAAAAAGTCTGAAACTAAAACGATCCTTTCTAATTTAATGAAAAATTTGTTATTTTTTATTGTTTTCTGTGCATGAGTTATATGCAGCTTGAAAAATAGTTCTTGAGGCTTCTAAGGTGAAGAGATGTGTGAGTTACATACACTTCATGAGGCCTTGGGCTCAAAACTAAAGTGAGTTAAATACAACTCACATGGCAGTTAATGTGTTAAGGTAGTAGAGAACATTGTTAAGATGTATTAGGAGTAAAATTGATAAACATGGTGATGATTTGATTGTCCTGAGTGAAAGGAAGTGTCAAGTATGATTGCCAGGGTTCTAGGATGAGAAAACAGATGGGTTATGATGACAAATATAGAGATGGTAAAAGCTATCAATGAAACATTGGTTGAGAAGAAATATCAAAAGTTAAGTTTTCAATAATCTATTATATTTATAAAGGATGTCTTGTTTTATTTCTATTAAACTTGAAGATTTTTTTCACTTATTAGTTGCAAATGGATATACTTTAGACAATGCTAAACTGATAAAATAATTAATAATTTTGCCTAAAAGGTAAAATATTTCCTTGTATTCCCCTAACACCTACTAAATATTTTGAGGAATCTTTTTGGCCTAAATTTTTACTGTGGTCAGTACAATCCAATTTTTTCCCCTGTATTTCAACACATTTTCAGGACACAATGATAAAGAAATATTTCCTGAAAAAATCAAATAAAAATGCCTTAAAAAGACCTCATAGGGGTTGCTAGAGTATGAAATTCAGACTCAATTTGTATTTCTGACCTTCAGCATTCCCCAGAAAATGGTGCGTGCACATACCTCAAATCCACACAATTCATTAGTTTAAGAGCAGCCTCACATGAAGAATCAGCACTTGGTTATGTGGTATTTCTTGGTTTTCATTTTTATTTAATTAATTTGAAAAATGTGCTTTTAGAAATCCTGTTTCTGGCCATGACTGAATAACTGAAACTGCACTAGCTTTTGTACCATAAGCAAATAGAAGACTAGACAATGTATAAAACAACTGTTCTCAGACACTGGATAGCTTACAACAGAGAACTGTGATCCCTAGGAGGAGAACAAATGCTATGAGCTCTAAAATTGCTTAGCTTTCTGCCTGAAGATATTTATTAATACCAGACCCCCCGCTGGGAGGTAGCATCCACACAGAGGACAGATGATGAGGGCTCCAGTGAGAAGAGGACACAGAGAATGGAGTTCAAATTGGCTAAAGCGGCTGGAATCTGTCTTGGGGTATACTGGAGAAGAATGAGCTACACAGAGATAGAACTCCAAAAATCTGCAAAAGGGTTCCTTTGAGCCTGTGGCCAAACACTAAATGGCAAACAAGTAGGCAAGACTCCTCAAAACAGAAAAAAGAGCAACTACCTGGGACCTCTAAATTGTACAACACCTAGAGCCCACGTAGGGATGGAAGACATTATGAGTTCTATGCAATCAGAGTAGAGAGCTCTTACTGAACACACAGTCTTTAGTGGAGAACTCAGAAAGGCTACACATAAGAAATAAGGCTAACCTGGTCCTCGAGCAAAGGCTACTTTAGATTTACCCTAACAAAGCTTATAAAAAATCTCAAGAAATGTAGCTGAACCAAAAAGTACTAGGTATGGGAAGAAGTCAGAAATTTTGATCTGTCATAATAAGGGGAAAAAAAACAGTCAATAAAATGATATCCAGGAATAATAGAGATGACAGAACTATACAAAGTACATTATAATCAAACTGCTGAAACCTAATGATAGTGATAACAATGTTTACAATGTCTAGAGAGAAGAAGGCATATTATATACAGGGTTAAAAAGATTTAAGAATGCAATGGATATACCATTAGAACTACTACAAGCCAGAACATAATGAAATATCACACTTAGATGAAAATAAAATAAAATAAAACAAAACTGAAATTTAGAATTCTATAGCCAGTGAAAATATCCTTCAGACACAAAGGCAAAATAAATTTATTTTCAGCCAAAATTTGTGAAATTTTGCTTGACAAAAAATGTTAGATGTTCTTCAGGAAGAAATAAAATGGTTTGAGATGGAAACGTGTATTTAAATGAAGGAAAGAGGAATATTGGGTACTGGTGAATGTATAAAAGATAAAATATTTATTCTTATTACAACTGATAGTATAATTCACTAAAGTAAAATGATTAACATGCATTTTTTGTTTTTAAAACATAAAAAATATGAGATGTGGAATAAAATGCATAATAGCAAGGAGGGAAAAAGGAACTATGCTGTTTTAAGGAGCTCACATTACATGTAAAGTAGTATAATATAATTTGTAATGAGACTAATAAGTTAAAATGCACATTGTAAATGCTAGAGCAACCCAAGAGCTATAGCTAATAAGCATGTAAAAATAAAAATGGAATACTAAAAAACATACTCAATCCAACGGAAGTCTGAGAAAGAGAAAAAAGGGAATAAAGAAGAGATGAAATAGAAAACAAATTCAATATAATTATAATTATATTATGTTTAAATGGACTAAGGGCATTGGTTGAAAGATTGTCAGGCTAATGAAAACAAAAGATCTCGCATATTCAATTTACAAAAATATGCTTTGAAAATACATAGGTTAAAATAAAAGGATGCAAAAAGATGTCGCATGCAACACTGAAAGATGGCTCTATTAATATTGGGCAGCACAGACTTCAGGGCAATGAATATTTCCAGAGATAAAAGAAGACATTTTAAAAAATGTCACTTAAATTAATTTAATTTTAAAATTTAAAATGACATATAAAATTTATATGTCATTATGTGTGATAGAACATCAAAATGTATGAAGCAAAAATTGACATAATTGAAAGGAAACATATAGAAAAATCCATAATTTTCATCAGAGATTTCAATACTTCTCTATCCTTAATTGATAGAACAAGAGGAATATCAGTAAGAATATAGAAGACTTGAACCAAATAAACCTCATTGATATTTAGGGAAGATTACAGCCAGAAATTATAGAATACAAATTTTTTCAAGTATAAATGGATCATTAGCCAATATAGGCCATGAGCCATACAACAAGCCTCAATTAAAATTACACTCAGTATATTCTTGTACCACGACAGATTTAAACTAGAAATCAATAACAAAATAGCTATAAAAAAATTTAAAATATTTGGAAATTAAACCATTTATAAGTAACACATGGATCAAAGTAGAAATCACAATGGTAACATGAAAATATTTTTAACCAAAAATACAACTGGAATGCAACTAAAGCAGTGCTTAGAATTTTACAGCTTTAAATTGTCACATTAGCAAAGAAAAAAGAACTCAAATCCATGATCTAAGTTTTCCCTTAAAATGGTAGGAAAAAAGAGCAATTTAAACCCAAAGTGAATAGAAAAAAGAAAATAGTAAAGGGCAGAAATCAATTAACAGAAAATAACAATAGAGGCAACCAACAATACCAAAACTTGGTTAACTCAAAAGATTATATGAATGATAGAAGTCTAGTTTGTCTGATTAAGAAAAATCGATAGAAATTAATAATATAGAAATAAGAGATATAATATTGTTTTTACAAACATTATGATGTAATAAGGAAATATCATAAATAATTTTAAGCCTATAGATTTGACAAGTGAAATAGATTAATTTCTTGAAGACATCAATTACCAAAACTGACATAAGAACAAGAACATCTGAATTGCCTTATATATATATATTAATGAAACTAAGTTGGGATTTAAAACTTTCCCACAAAGAAAACTTTAATATTCAAACATCTAAGCAAAAATACTAGCAATCTTATATAAAATATACTATAACATAGAAAAGGAGAGGCACAGGTTTCTCCTAACATACAAAAAAACCAGTTATTTTTCTTAAGGTGGATAATAAATGTAAATATGTTCATTTTATTGCTTCTAATCAGCTAAGGATATTTATTTGTACATATTATTCAGGAAAATTATATTTGCATATATTCTATATAAATATATAAGTTTATTGCAAATGTTTCTCTGAAAGTATGGTTTTCATTTTTATTTTCTCAATGGTGTCTTTTAAAGAGAAATAGATTTACTATTAATTAAATCCAACATATCTTTTTTTAGGATTAGTAATTTTGAAAAGTAGTAAAGAATCATGGGTTAACACAAGGTAATGAACATTTTTTCTTATGCTTTTTTCTAGATGTTTTAGAGTCTTAGCATTTTCGTTTAGATTGCTAATCCATTTTGTGGTAATTCTGTGTATGATGTGAGGGAGGAGCCAAGGTTCATTTTTTGTGTTCCGTATAAATATGTAGTTGTTTCCGCACCACTTGTTTAGAATATCATTTTCCCCATTCATTACTTCAACAATTTGGTTGAAGTCAGTTGAATCCCTAATTGTGTGTTTATTTCTCACTATGATGATGAATTTGTCAATTTTTCTTTGTCATGTTTTGCTTTATAGCTTTGAAGCTATATTCCTGGGTTCATATAATTTTAAAATTTTAATACCTTTCCAATGAATTGAGTTCTTTTATAATTATTTTGTGGCTTTTAAAAAAAAAAATCTCAAGCAATGTGTTTTGCTTTCATGTGAATTCTAACTGACATTATTATTATTATTATCGTTAGTTTTCTGGTTTGTATTTTTCTGGAAGAGTTCTCTATTCTTCGATGTTCAGTATTTGTGAATCATTTTTATATATGTCTCTTTTGAACATCATATATCTGAATTATTTTCAAAATTCAATCTGACAATTTTTATCTTTTAACTACAGATTTTAGTCTCTAAGAATTTATTAAAATTGTTGATATCTTTTGCTTTATTTGTGCCGTCTCATTTTGTGTTCTTTTTTCCTACTTGCTGTATCTTTCTTTTATTTTCTTCTATCTTAGTTTCAATTGATTATTTTAAATTACATTTCTCAAAATTATATTTGGTTCTTTAAAATAATGTGTCTATTCAATTATAGTCATATTCTTCATTCTTACTATTAAATCCCTCTTTTGCATGTTTAAACATTTTAACCATAATTATTTTTATATTCTCTGTATATGACACAGATTTATATGTTTGATTCTGCTCTTTATTGTTTTTACTATATTTTGTTCATGTCTATTTCCTTTTGTATTTTCTGAATTTTATTATTAAATTATATTTGTTGAACTTTATAGACATTTTTTGAGGCCTGATTTGAAGCTGCATTCCTTCCAAAAGGATTTGCATTTGCATATGATATGCAGCCACTTTGGTGACCACATTGAAATAAATGTCTTGAGGATCTGGGACTTCACAGTCAGGGTAAATTGGTGCTGCAAATCCATGTGATGGTTTGCTTTGCCTTGCAAATACTCAGGGCAATTGATTTTTTATTTCCACCTAATACTAAAGTTAACACAGACATATTTTCTTTCTTTTTCCTTTTGAGGCACAGATACACACACCTCTCTCTCTCTCTCCTCAGAACCGAGCCCGCAGTCCTCTGGAGTTCTCGCTTTATTCAGCCTCTCCTGTTAGAGTTCCCACTTTGTAAAGGCCTCAGGCTTTGTTTTCTGTCCACAGAATCCCGTGACTCTCCAAGTCCAAGCTTGGTTACCAGGATAAAGCATAAGAAGTCTTCAGAGACAGCCTAATATTCTGGCTTCCTGCTTCCACTTTTTTTTGGCATCTAAAGATTCCTTACTTTCTTTCCAGTTCAGAGGTATTATAGACTGAATGCCTGTGTCCCCCCAAATTCATATTTTGAAACCCTACCCCCTAATGTGCATTATGAGGTGGGATCTTTGGGAGGTAATTAGGATTAGATAAGGTCATGAGAGTGAAATCCTTATGAATGGGATTAGTGTTCTTATAAGGGTCCCGAGAGAGCTTGCTTCCTCTCTCTCTGCCATGTGAGGACACAGCTAGACATTGGCCGTCTGCAACCCAGAAGGGGGCCTTCACCGGCACTCAACCATGCTGGCACCCTGATCTTGGACTTTCAGCTTCCAGAACTGTGGAATATAAATTTCTTTTGCTTATAAGCCACCCAATCTTTGGTACTTTGTTATAGTAGCCTAATGTGACTAAAATAAGAGGTAAATTATGAAATTTTTTTTCTTTTGTATTTTGCTCAATTTAATTTGTTTTCAGTAAGAGATTTGTCCACAGTGCCTGCATGCAAAACTGCATGGAAGGTATATTGACTCATATGACCTTTTTTGAGAGTTTTTTTTTGGTTTGTTTTTTGCTTTTTTTTTTTTTTCTTTTTTTAAGAGAAGAGCTTTTGTTCTGTCACGATCATAGCTCACTGCTGCTTGGAACTCCTAGGCTCAAGTGACCTTCCTGCCTCAGCCTCCCGAGTAGCTAGGACTCCAGGCGCATGCCACCATGCCTGGCTCTTTTGGAGATTTTTAAAAATCATAAACTATAATGATTCTGTAAAGATATAACAGGTTTATCTGAAGTACTCTCCATGTTAGGCTTTTT
>CM052439.1:92463781-92538242 GCA_028533085.1 Varecia variegata
CCATGTTAGGCTTTTTGATAAATTATTAACAAAATAATAATGCCATAAGCTTCAGCATAGCAGATAATAATTTATTATAAGAATACAGTTCAAAGAGAGTAATGAAAAAGAAAAATTGCATTGGGAGAGGATTAAATGCCTCTATAACAGAATACATAGTTTGATGTAGACAATTTGTTTAGGAATGATCAGTTTGCCAAGGTTCCATTTTCCTTTGTTTTTTGCTAAAGCCATTTCAGATGAAGATTTCCAATGACTTCCTATGCCCAAAGGAGCCTTTAGAAAATGTGATTTATGATATGTATTCATTTGCCAGGGCTTTGGGCTTGAAATCTAGGATTTTAATATGGTGTCATTTATTTTTTTCTCCCAACTTGCCCCTCATCCATGTGTCGTATGTCAGTAAATAGCACTACTACTTGCCAGAAACCTAGAAGTCATCCTTGAATCTTTATCCTTATCAACACTCACATCCATTTTTCAACAAGTTTCAACAGTTCAACTTCTTTAATATCTCTGGAAGCCACTGAATTTTTCCATTCCTATTTTCTTGACAGGTTTATGCAACTGGTTACTTTGCCTTCATTCTCATACCTTTCCACTAATTCATCAGGGTAAGTATTTTTTCTGAGTCAGCAAATGAGGAAACTGTTGGCTCTTGAATAAACATGGTGACATATTAGCATTTTCAGCATTGATTTAATCTCCAGAAAAGTATTCACACTGTTTAGGAAAATAGATCCTGTTTCTTTATACTAGGCAAAGACCCTGTTAACTTAGGCTTAAAGCTAACCATCAGGAGAACTGACAATAATTAAGGCCAGACAGTTGAGACAGATATGTGATTCAAGCATTAAAATGAATGGTCTTCTATTAACAGAGAGTGACTGGGGACTTATGTTTAGGGGTCTGTAGTAGAGAAAGAAGATGGGATTTGGCAGGATTGGAACCAGCAATTAGAGACAAAAAAAGTCATTTCACAATTTTTGCCCTTTTGAGTTAGGTCTTCAATCACATTAGTTTAAAAAGAGGAAAAAAGAGGTTAAGTGAGGGAAGTTTAAGGAAAATGTGTTCAAATGTGACATTCACCTTAAAATCATAAGTGTTGCACGGAAGGCAACACTTTCCTTTAAAAAAGGAAAAATTAAAAAGAAGCAGCATGGTTCATTGTCTAAGAATCTAGAGGCTATGGCCAGACCCTTTGGGTTCATATTTAGTATCATAGATTTTTAGATGTGTGACGCTGGGCAAAAAATTTAGTCTTTGTTCCTCTATTCCCTGATTTTAAAAAATTAGGAAATTAGTAGTGCCCACCTCATAGGGGTGCTGTGCAGATTTATTTAATGGGTATTTGTAATTCACTGGCCTATATTAATCATTAAGCAAGTGTAAAGCCTCTTTCTCTAAAAAAATGCACTCAAAAAATCTCTCATTTCTTGTGTGCCACATTCTGTTTTAGTTATTGTAGGCAAAGCACTGAACAAAATGCCTTCAAGAATTAACACTGGAGACTGACAATATAAATGCAAGCATGTAAATAAACAAAACATTCAGGCAAGGATAAGTGCTATAAATGAAATAAAGCAAGAAAATGTAACAGGGAGTGGCTTGCTGGAGGTCACACTGTATATGGAAAGAAAGTAATAGTTTTGAATAGCTGGCGGGATTTGCTGATATATCATATTAAAGAGGCAAAGAAAGTGAAAGATCAAAGAGCACTCTCAGTTTTGACATAAACTACTGGACAGACATTAGTGAGTGTGGTAGGCTGAATAATGACCATCCCCCAATCTATCCATGTTCCTAAAAGATAGATATCATACAAAATTCCTCTCTGACCACAAAGCGATGAAGTTGGAAATCAGTAACAGAAGAAAAACTGGAAATTTCACAAATTTATGGAAATTAAACAACACACTCTTAAAGAACCAATGAATCAATGAAAAAAAAATCACAAGGGAAATTAAAAGATATCTGGAAACAAATGAAAATGAAAACTGAATATACCAAAACTTATGGTAAACAGAAAAAAATAGCTCTAAGGGGGAAATGTATAACTATAAACTCTTACATTAAAAAAGAAGAAAGTGGCATAGCACAGTGGCTCACACCTGTGATCCCAGCACTTTGGGAGGCCAAGGTGGTAGGATTGCTTGAGGCCAGGGGTTCAAAACCAGCCTGAGCAACACAGCACAACCCCATCTCTATGAAAAATAAAATTAAAAAATTAGCCAGTCATGGTTGTATGATTGTGCATGTTTGTAGCCCCAGCTACTTATGATGATGCCACTGAACTCTAGCCTGGGTAACAATATAAGGCCTTGTCTCTAAAATACAAAGAAAGAAAAAAGGAAAGACTTCAAATTAACAACCTAACTTTAGAACTGAAGGAACTGGAAAAAGAAAAACACACTGAATCCAAAAGTAACAGTAGGAAGAAAGTAATCAAGATTAGAACAGAGAGAAAAACAGAATAGAAAAACAATAGGGAAAAATCAACAAAACCAAAAGATGGTTCTTAGAAGAGATTAACAAAAATGACAAATCTCTAGCTAGACTGACTAAGGAAAAAAAAAGAGAAGACTTAAATTACCAAATCAGAAATGAAAGTGGGGACATTACAACCAATGCTACAGAAATAAAAAGCACTATAGGGTACTATAAACAACTGTATGACAACAAATTGAATAAACTGAATGAAATGGACAAACTCCCAGAAATATAAAACCTACCAAGAATAAATCATGAAGAAACAGAAGTCCTACATAGACCTATGACTGGTGAGGGGATTTAATCAATAATCAAAAATCAAAAGAAAAGTCCTGGACCTGGTAGATTTTTATATATGGTGTTAGGTAAGTGTACAATTTCATTTTTCTGTATATAGATATTTAGTTTTCCCAGCACCGTTGGATAAAAATACTGTCCTTTCTCCACTGAATAGTCTTGGTACCCTTGCTGAGAATCGTTTAACCATATATGTAAGGGTTGATTTCTGGGCTTTCTAGTCTATTCCACTGACGTATATGTCTGTTTTTAGGTGGGTACCATACTGTTTTGGTTACTGTAGCTTTGTAGTAAGTTTTGAAATTAGAAGTATGAGTGCTCCATCTTTTCCTTCTTTTTCACGATTCGTTTTACTATGCATGGGCACTTGATATTCCATGTGAATGTTCTGATGGATTTTTGTATTTCTTCAGAAGGTGTCATTGAGGTGTGAATGTACTCAATTCCACTGAATTTGTTAAACTTTACACTTAAAACAGCTAAGATGGTAAATTTTATGTTATATCTATTTTACTACAATGAAAATGTGTTAATGGGGGAAAAAATAAATGTCCATGTCCTATCCCTGGAACCTATGAATGCTACTGATATGGTCTGAGTATTTGTGTCCCCACAAAATTCATACATTGAAATTTTAACCCCCAAGGTAATGTTGTTATTAATAGAAGGTGGAGCCTTTTGAGAGGTGATTTGGTCATGAGGGATTAGTGCCCTTATAAAGGAGATCCCAGAGAACTAACTAGCCCTTTCTACCATGTGAGGACACAGTGAAAAGTTGCCAAACAAGGAATTAGGAAAGAGACCCTCACCAGGCACAGAATCTGTTAGCACCTTGATCTTGGACTTCCCAGGCTCCAGAACCGTGAGAAATAAATTCTGTTGTTTATAAGCTGCCCAATCCACAGTATTTTCATAGCAGCCTGAAGGAACTAAGATAGCTACCTTCTATGGCACATTAAAAAAAGGCTTTGCAGATATTAAAGATCTTAATGGGAAGATTATCCTGGATAATCCAGGTGGGCCCTAAATACAATTACATGTATCCTTCTAAGAGGGAAGAAGAGGGAGGTTTGAACACAGAAGAAAAAGAGATGACAATGAGACCATTAAGGCAGATATTGGAGTGATGAGGCCACAAGCAAAGAAATGCTGGCAGCCACCAGTGCTGGAAGAGACAAGGAACGGATATTTCCCTGGAGTCTCTAGAGATATTGCTGCATGGAAGACACTTGGATTTTTGGTCCAGTGAAACTGACTTTGGATTTCTGCCCTCCAGAACTATGAGAGAATAAATTTCTGTTGTTTTAAGTAACCAACTTTTCAGTAATTATTATAGCAGCCATAGGGCACTAACACAGTGACATTCATTGTATTGCAATGGGGAAAATTAAGGTAAGAACATGTTTCAGCATGGGGTAAAAATCAAATTTTTGATTTAGACTTTTAATTTTAGATTTACTATTTATGAGGTGCCTATGAGATGCTTGATAATTTACATCAAATAAACATGTAAAGCAATAGAGTTAAATGTGATTCCCGAGGGAGCCAGTACAGCAGAGAAGAGAGCAGGGTCCACGCCTGACCCCTACAGCATGAAAACATTCAGGAACTGTGAAGAGGCTGAGGGCTCAATAAAAGAGACTGGTGAGGGGCCTCTCCGGTGAGGGAGAGGAAAGCACAGTCTTAAAAGCCAAAGAAAGAAAGTGATTAAGGACAGGTCACAGTTTAAAGGTCATTTACAGGTCAAATAACATTGAATTTGTCAACATGCAGGGCATTTGCTGACGTTGAAAAGGGCAGTTGCTCTGTAGAAGGAGGCAAGAAACAAGGCTGGATTGGTTGAAGAGACTGGGAGGCAAGGAATGGGAGACAGCACAGAAATGCCCGTTAGTAAATTAGATGATTCGTTTTGCTATATGTCAGGTTACTAAAACTCATACTATAATCTAGAACTTTGTAAAATTGTGAAAATTCCATTTGCAGCGTCTATGTTCCTTTCCAGCTTGGAAAAAAGAAAACCTACACCCAAGTATAATAGCCAATTACCTGCTACTGAATGAATGTATGAAATCCTATAGATGATGACCAGTGTCTCCAAAAAGTGCGTATTAGGAATTTAATCTGAATTTGCAAATCATGGATGATGTACTTGCACTTAAAGTGTATTTAAAAGCCATAGTAGGTAAAAATAGATCATAGATATATATTGGTAAGAACAAACTGATGAGTGATAAGGAATTTCTTTTACTGTCCCTATCCTCAGATTTTCCTACAACCCAAGCAAACTCTAATGGAAAAAAAAAAAAATCAATCTGAGTGGAGACCACATATTTTTGATATTGCAGAGTAGAATGGGTTGTAAGATGGGTTGTTTTCCATGTACAAAGTATTTCCCTACTGGGACATTATTGCTTATTTGAGAAAGAATAATGAGGACATTATTTTTGTTAAGAAAATAAAAGCCTTGAGAGCTTTTTAAAAGATAATATAAATACAATGTTATAATTCTGGAAAATTATTTAGTCTTCTCCATGACCTAATCATATTAGATCTCTCTGGATGCCATGACTATAAAAATCCACTTCACATGACTTAATTACATTGAAACTTTAATACATAAGCAAGTGTATTTGACAAATGAGTATTTTCTTTCATATATTCAAAAGTTATTAATTAATCTAATTTAAATATTAAAATAACTATATATATTCCTTTTCACAAACAATACTTAAAAATACTTTCTTCAATAGATCAGTTTTCCTAAAATGGAGCATGAGAGAGAATCTTTTTTCACTTAAAGATCAAGTCCTTTTAAAATGTAGAAAACATTTTTTTGAATCCAACAGTTTTCCTAATTCTAAAACAATCACTATGGATACATACACATATATGCACATATACATGCAATTAATATGAAGATGTGTATATGTATGTATGTGTCATATGTGAAATAAATACATCTATGAAATATATTACATATGGATATAATACAAAATAAAACATACCCAAACCATTCAATGAGTTTTTCTTTTTTTTATCATGAACTCACATGTGAAAGCAATTTATACCCTTCAGACACATACAGACAACCAGACTGCTTTTGCTCCTGGGAAGTCCCTGGGAGAGAAAGAAAGAAATTCCTACTTGATAATGACAAGAGATGCTTCCCGGGAAGTTCAAACATGAAACTAGAAACAGATTGACTTCCTGGTCATCATAGACCTCTCAGGGCAGGGAGTTGGGCTCGCGCTTGGGTCTTCTCTGTGTCTGTAATGCAGGTTACCTAAATAGCTATGTGCCGGCTTCTCCTCCACCACTCTGATTCTTCGTGCTCCAGCAGGTATCACGAGCACTTCTACGTAACCTGTGAGAGTCAATAAAACATGAAATAAATCCTGAGGTCTTATAAAATCTCTTTCCTTAATTGACTTGCCTTTTTCCCCCCTTTTGGTTTTTGTTCTTGCTGTGATATTTTGATACCTATGTAAAGAAAAGTTTTTATGTATAAAAGCTGTCATGATTTCAAGTCAAGAAATTTCCTGGAAAGATGTTGAGCCTACAGTGCTACTAAGGACAATCAGGCAATTGTATTTCACGTACAAAAAGCTCACTGTCGCTGATACCTTATGAATTGTGAGGAGAGAAAAAGCCCAACAGAACAGCCTGGTCAGAAACACAGTGGATCTTGGAACAGAGAAAACAACCTCAGATTTTGCTCTGGGAACTCCTTTCAGTGAGAAAGTGTAGAGAGAAAGAACACACTGCTGGAGAGAACACAGCTGGCCTGGACCCGGGCCCTGCAGTGGCCAAGTGTAGGACAGAGAGACTACGCATTCCCTGGAGGAGAGTAACAAGCAGGTTTGAAACTGGAGCTGGAGACAAGTAAGTATAAGGCCACGCCAAGCAATGAACTGTCACCTCTGAGGTGTCAGTCAGCTGGATGCAAGACAGAAATGCAAGGTGCTTCTCAGGAAAGCTTTTTCAGCAGAGGTTAGGGATGTATGCTGGACACGAAATAAAATGATAAGATAAAGTGGGATAAGAAGAATGTGCAGAAAAACTCAGAATCAAGATTCCACTTAGGGCAGAATAGTGATAGATGCCTATTTTTGGCTGAATAGTTATGTTTTTAAGTTATATTAAAATAATACTTAATATTCTACTTAGTATTTCTGTGCAGATCTATGTCTGTGATAAAAGTATAATTTTAAAGCTTTAAAAAAGGTATAAGAGCTAATTCCAGAGTTGTCTCCTGTTTATTAATTATTCAAGTTCCTGAAAATGTTTACAGTAATTTGGCATATAATGAAAGGTAGCATATACCCCCCCTGGTGGCTGCGGCTGGAATTGGAGGCATGTGTTTTTAGAATCATAATTTCCATTCGATAACCCCGCTTAAATAACCAACCATTGAATACCACGTGTTCAGTAACACCAAACCTTTTTCAGTAACACCAAACATAAAAGCACTATCACTCTGTTACATGGGAAAAATAGGTAACAATGAAAATGGAAACAAATGCTTAATGGCTATTTGTACACAGAGTAAGGTAAGATGATCTCTGCTCTAGACAAGGCATAAATACCTTATATAAATAAGAGCTAAATAAACTGCAAAAATTATGTTAAAATGATAATATGCAAAATGATATTATTAATTCCCTGCTAAAGAATATAAGCCAAGGTTGTTTAAGCTACCTGCTTCTCTGATCACATAAGCACTCAAAGGTCCACTGTTAGTTTTACTCAGAGAGGTGGGTTTTTTTTCTTGTTAAATGGTGACTGTTTACTCACATTTGAGAAATACTAGCATCAGCCAGAATCACTATGATTCAGAGGAGAGAACAATTCATGTTACGTTTTTAAAAAGCTTCACAAAGAAGTAAATAGATGAACTATCTTTAGAGAATGTGTAGAATTCATATATATAGGAAAAGGATGAGTTCACGCATGTAAAGAAGAGTAAGAGATACATGGTGTTTTTAGTTGCACTTGAATAAAATGATTCTGATGAAATGAGAAGATGTAAGAAGGTGAGGCTATTAAAGAGAGCTGAAATGAATACCCAGGTGAATGAATTTATCAATTTGAAGCCACTGAACATTCTCTAGCAAGGACTGGCAATTCGATGCCAGTGGAGAGGCTCCGTCTAACAGCCATATGCAGGACAAACGGCGATAGCGTTGTGGATAACAACGTGAGGAGGCTGAGGTTGAAATCCAGGAGTGGTAAAGGCTAAGGTGGAAAATGAAGAAAGCACTGTGAAAATAAAAATTTCTGAATTGGTAATTAATAGAAAGTGGGGAAATAAACGTTGAACACAATGCTTTATTATTACTAATGTGAGATGGGGCCATCATTTACAGGAACATGGAAGCCAAGAATGGAGTCATCTAGTTTTGGTAATAATTTGATAAGTTTAGCTTTGCAATTTGTATCTAACTAAATGGTACAACACATTAGTAAAAACATCAAGTGAGAGTTCTGGAACATCTAGAACTCTAGAGAAAGGTCTGGCTATTGATGTACCTTTGCAGGCATCCTTGCAGAAGCAGTAATTTAAATCGAAGTAAGTGGACAAAATTGAGAGAGAAGTCAAGAACTCAACCTTGGTGACACAGTTTTAAACAAAGAGATTGAAGATAAATCAAGAAATAAGACAGAGAAGAAATAATCATGAGAAGGAGAAGATCCAGTCTGATTTGGGTAGTGGGATCTTGTGGATAAGAGTATCTCAAAAAAAGTTGCTGGTCGACTATGTCAAAAAAAAGCTGTATATCAAAGAGAAAGGTGACTAATGAGAATCCACTGGATGTCACAGTCAAGAGGTGACTGCTCATCTCTGAGCAAATAAATTTAGTAACAAAGTATTTGGAGAAGATGTTCAATTTCAGTATGTTAAAGATGAAGAGTAGACAGAACAAAGCAGAGGTAGTATGTGTAAACTCTTGTTTAACAGTACACTCAGAGGTACGTTGTACATTAGAGCAATAGTTATATCTAAGTTTATGGCTACATTTAGAGCAATTCTCTACTATTGAGTTGGAATGGCTTAGAGGAAGATGAGTTGGACTGATTTTAAAGAAGAAAGAAAAGCAAAAATATTTTAAGCAAAGACATAGGAAGAGAGAAAAGCAATGATGAGGGTTAGATATCTTTCAGTAAATAAGCCATTCGGCACCGTAGAGAATGTATATTTCTTAAGAAGTGAATCTGCCTCGTGATTACCTGGCTTAGAAATCAGAACAAGAAGCCAGTGATGTCCATGTCATAAATGTGATCCTCATTTTGGACAGTTTGCTTTGCATACAGTAACATCGAATTTTATAATCAGAGACCCAAATTCTTAATCAGTCATCTTAAAATGCCAATAGCAATCATCATCTTCATGGTAGTAATAATGAAGTGATAAATGCCATATTTTGAACAACTGCTATGAGCTAATCACTATTGTAGTTACTTTACATAAATTATCACTTTGAGCCATCATGATAATATCCAAGGCCAACATTACATTTCTCATTTAATAGATGAGAAAATAAAGAAAGAAAATACACACTTTTCAACAGTAATTAGTTGACCTAAGCTTTGAACTCAGACCTGTCTATTCCACTATTCACTTCCTGTTACGACCCACTGCTTCTATTTCTTAAACTAGAATATAGTCATTGCCCTTATAACTCTCCCACTGTTGTGGCAACCAACCAACCAAACGAGAACTCTAGAGCATGTCCTCCTTACACAGCATGGTTGTACCACATATGTACACATATGCTTGTACTAAGAATAGCACATTTTCCCCTATTTTCTTCTTAGTATATACTGATAACTATACAGTTTTGCAACTGGCCAAATACACAATTTACCTCTCATTTCTTTAAAAAGTATCACTTGGCTAGGCAAGTTACAATGAAAGACATGATAAAGTACTACGAGAAAAAACACTTAAGTTTATTTTCTAGGTCCAACAAAAATGATTTAACAAACTCTAAATAGAGCACAGGGACTGAAAACACCCTCATTTCTCTGCACATGTGTTACTCATACAGTATATACTGTGTGCATGGCCAACTGGACAAGTAAGGCTGCAAGTCCTTCAAGAAATTCTAGGAAGTCCGTAAACTATAGGGATAAAATGATCTCAAGAGAAATGAATACAACATTTGTAAAGTCACAAGCAGAAGGAGCCCATAATGGAATTAAGGATTCATGAAGATTGTTTAAAATTTAAAGTACTGAACAATGTATTGTTTCATTATTAATTAAATGAGCAAATATTAATGGCTCACACCCTATGGTGATAATTGTAAATATGGCATTAAACAAAAATAGCATGATATTTTTCTTCATTAAGCTTAAGGTCTCATGAGACCTTAAGGGAAGGAAAAACAAGTGAATGTGAAATTACAAATATGATTAGAGCTACACTGTATAGATACAAACATAGCAAGCATCAGCCACTAAAGTAGTCATTAGTGATAGGAAGCAGAGGTCACTCAGGCATCACTTCACTAAAGAAGTAACATTTGAAATGAGATCTAAGTGATGCCTAGGAATTCACTGGCAAAGCCAAGAGGAAGGTGAAAAAACCACATTTGGAAATGCAAGATGCAGGGGCAGTGGGGAGGGGAGTGATGGTGGGAGGGAGGGCTGGTAAGGAGAGGGATCATGGTCAGGCTGAGCACCTGAAGAACTTAGAGAAGGAAGGGAACCTCGGTGGGAGATGAGGCTGGAGAGACAGACAGGGACAACGCTATGTAGAACCTTAAGGTCCAAGTTAGGAATTCTGATTTCTTCCCTGTGAACAACATGAACTAACATAACATAGAAACCAACAGTGACATTATTAGTCTTTGATATTTCTAGTATCTTCGGCATCTCAGACATTTTCCAAAGAGCAGATGCTGTTAATATAACCTACCCACAGTGAGCAAACAAACAATCAAAAGTAGAAATTAAAGTGGAATAAAACCAAAGGGGGTTTGAAGTAGAAATCTAGGAAAAATGTATTCACATGACTAGTCAGAATGAAAAGTGTCACTGATTTTTTTTCATAGTGTTTCTGTTTTCTACACTTAGTGCGTACGTGAAGTGTTATCACTTTTAAATACAGGCATCAGTGCTAAATGTGCACCAGTCTTCCCCATACTGTGAACTGTTTCCACGCATACTAAATAATCATGAAACAGTATTCTAGAATCTTTACCTAGGAAAAAAATCTTTATGAAAAAAAATTCTAGAATCTTCAAATTTCTTCAGTTTTTCAGATTTTATTTGAGCTTCTGCACTAGAGAAACTTCTCCCATCATAATCAAGTGGAAAAGCTTATTATAATTACATTTCTCTGTTGAAAGTCTGAGAACCTATTTCGGCTAAGTATGTTTTTTCTACACGAGTGCTGGCAGATTTTTGACTTGGGGAGCCTATCACCTTTTTCACTGCTTTGGAGATTGAGATTTTGATCTGCAGCTTAGCCTGGGCCTTAGTTATTTTTAGGCTTCAAGATCTTTGTGCTCACTTATCTTTGTATTCTGTTTGGGCCAAGCAAAAGGTTACGTTCAATGGTTGGAAGGCTGTGTCCAATTTTCTTTTCTGAATGGACTCAGAGTGAACTCAGTTTTCTAGATTATTCAAACATAAATGGCTTGTTCTTTGTATTAAAAATAATACATATTTTAGTCTTAGTTTTTTTAGTGTTCCTTTTGAGTTTAAAATAATTTAATAGGAAAATGTTGATGTGTGTAATATAAGCATATCAGGAATGAAAATAGAGCTATAAATATTAAGATAATACAACAGATACATTTCTAGGTAAGAGACTAATATAAACCCAGAAAATGTTTGCTTCCTCCCAGTAAGTTTAAGAACCTGAGTATAAAGCATATTTGTGGCTCATTATATATCAGTATAGATAATATCACTGTTTATAGTAAAATACTTTAAAATTCACACTACATAGATCATTCATAGTCATAGTAACATCATATTCCCTGAGTATAAGTGTTTATAGATGAGAAAACAGACTAAGAGAGAATGAACCCTGCTCTTAATATATTTGGAACATTATCCCACATTTTCGTACTCCCCTCTCTTACGGTTTCCTTTATGCTACACTGTTATAGACCCTCTGTTTCCAAAAACATATTCCCTGGAAATTTAGCAAAAACATGAAGAAAAAAATAAAGAAAATGGAGAGCTGAAAATCTGGAGACTAATATTCTCAATGGCTGCTTCAGACTGTTACAAATCATTATTTTCTATTAGACATCATGCTTTGCATTGGAGAAGGAGGTCTGTAGATAACATTAGCCAATGCAAATTAGATTACTCCCTTGCTGCTCTCACTTATTAAATGTACAACAGATGACTTCATATTTTCATCATTAGAAAATGGGCTTGTTAGAATTTCTGGCTCATATCATCACATGTATTGTATGTCATCACAAAAAATCACTCAATGCCCATTTGCAAAAGTCTTCCATAGAATCAGAACTGTGATCTCTAAGTCTACTTCGAATAATCTGTTATTAATCCCTAAGACTGTAGGAATCAATAATTATGAAAAAATAAAGAAAAATTACCTGCTCCTCTGGTGTGATTAAAATCTCCTTTAATGATTTTGCATGATTTTCCATTGCCATTGCATATACCACAATGATCTTCCCTTGCAAGAGAGCCTAATAAACCATCACAGCCAACTTTCTGAAACAAGAGAATGACAGCACATAATAAATTGAAGATTTTTTTTCTTTTTTTCTACTACTGATTCAGGACAAACCTAGTCCCTAGAAACTAGAAATGTTTAATTGACAGACTTGTAAACTGTTATATTCTCTGGTACAAACTAATACAGCAAGCTCATGTCAAATAATACAGTCTGTAAAATGACCAAATAGCAAGATAGCAATGAGTATTTTTCCTATGGTAAGTATTAAATGGTATTTTAAAGTAATTTGGAAAAAATATTATTGAGAAAAATGCAATTTACTCAAATCCCAAAGGAAATCATATTTCTATTAAATATAATATGATTAATTTAATCCATTCTACTCAACACAGAGCAGATATACTTCACTATATGGATGGCTTCACTTTTAGAAGTAAATATTAAATATCAACTTTGTGGAAACTGAATATAGATGTTTATTTTTATTACAGTTCAAGAATAAACTTCAGTTTATTCTATTTCCATCTTCTTTGGCACCCAGCACATGAATGTGAGTAAGAACTCCTCACAGCCCATGGCTGCTACAAGAAAATATGAACGGCTGGGGAATTAATTTTTATATGCTCCCAGAAGAATTTTCTTAATATGAATCTTCTAGACCAAATCAATTACATCTTTTCTTGTAAATAATGTTTGCTTCCCATCGATGCTCAAGAAAGATCATATTTTTCAAAGTTGTACATACTCAAAGGGCAGAATTTGTATGTCAATATTATCAGAAATAAACACTAAGATTATGCAATTTCTCCTAATCAGGAAGGATTTGGAAAAGAGACCAATGATACATCCATTTATAAAAAGTTCCCATTATTTCAGAGGAAATTTTAAAACTATTAAACAAAGCAGAAACGAAAACAGGGTCTTTGTAATTGGTGTTGGTGGTGTTGGAGTGGGGAAGCAGCCGGCCTGTAAGGCGCAGCTGCAGGGAGAACATCCCGGGAGAGGAAAAGCCACGTTAAAACTGCAAACTGCAGCCTCCCTTCCTTTTGTCCAGGAGGCCATCAGAGTCAAGAGGTACAAAGTTTAGCTGAGAACTCTGATCAGCAAGTCAAAGCTTATTCGGAGAGAAATAAAGAGGATGTCTCTGGATGAAAGAAATGGCCACCACAGGAAATGCTCAAAACACAACCAAGTATGTGACCGGCCATCAAGCAGGAGCCAGACTTGGCAGTCTTGGGTTGAGAAAAAAATTTCTCCTTCATGTACAAATGAGGAAAAATTTAGAGTAGAGCTTAGCGTGATTTTGAGATGATAAAAATGACTTTATTGCTCTATCCCTGGTACCCAGATTGTTTCTTGGTAAATAGCAAGAGTACAATAAACAGTAGTTCAATGATTGAATAGATTGGTATTTAGTAGTGTCTCAGTATTCTTCTAACGCTGTAACTTGAATATTACAAGGTCTGTAAACCTAAAGCAAATGTTAGGCATACACATATGTACTAGAGTTCAATAATCACATTTTTTAAAATAAAAAAGATTTTGTATTGTATAACTGGTAGTTTTAAGTATCTGCACGTATCAAAGTATGCCCACATAAACCCAAAAGCGGAGGAGAAATTACTTTGCAAAGGCATGCCCCTCCGCTGGTGGCAGGTACCTGGGGTAGCACTGGCACGCAGGGGAAGGGCAGGCAACACGCTCAGACAGGGTCGGGCCTTCCTCATCCTTTTCATTAACAGAAACTTCACAGAGCCAAACTGGGTCACTGCAGTAAGCTGTCTGTTTTTAATCGCCAAGTCTGGAATTCTATATTCAGCTTTGGTGCTATATATTGTGTGATACAACAAAACACTCTAGACAAACCCCCAATTTACAGAAGGTTTTCAGAAAAAATAAAAGAAGCATGTTTTAAATTATATCAAAAGGCTAAGTAAAGCATTTTAATTAAAAAGACAGAATCTTGAAGTAGTCTAATGCCATTAAATGTCACAGTGCATTTTGGAGAATTCTAATTTAATTATAATCATCATGTTCACATAGCATTTGCATAGAATTTCTTGTTATTGTTGCTGTAATTTTAATGTCTAGCCAGGGACTCTGTAAAAGATTTGGCGTACATAGTATTGTTAAGTGAAAAGCACAGAAATTTAAGCTATTATATTTGGCATATACAGTTAGGAAAATAATTTTTTGAAAAATAAATTTATTTAAGGCATATACTAATCTAACATACTTGCATATAATAATGAGTTAAAGTTAAAAGCTCTACTTACACAATGAATAGTCATGAAAACAAATATATATAGGTAAGAGAGTTAAGATGATTTTTTTTACAGGTAAATGAAAAATTATATTTTAGTTACTGCCATATTCTGTTAAAGAATAAAGAATATTAACATGTCATCATAAGACTGCTTCTTATGCCAATGGTTTTACATGAGTCTACGCTTGAAACTCTACAGCATGCTGGCAAAATATATAATCTTAGAGCTGAGAAAGCATTTAAGCTTCATGTTAGTCCCAACTTTTTTAGCAGAAGTGCACATACCTCGATTGGACAATAGATTACTCCATCCATAGCTTGCAATTGTTTTCAAACTTCGGTGTGTGTATATGTCTATGTGTGTGTGTTTGTCTGTGTGTATGTGAGTGTGTGTTTAAGTGTGCATTTTTCTAGGGCAAAATTCCTTTGTCAAATTCTCAAAGGAGCCAGGCACAGTGGCTCACACCTGTAATCCCAGCACTTTGGGAGGCCAAGCTGGGAGGATCACTTGAGGGCAGGAGCTAAAGACTAGCCTGGACAACATAGCGAGATCCCATCTCTACAAAAAACATAAAAAATTAGCCAGGATTGGTGGCACACGCCTGTAGTCCTGGCTACTCAGGAGGCTCAGGAAGGAGGATTGGTTGATCCCAGGAGCTCGAGGCTACGGTGAGCTGTGATTGTGCTACTGCACTCCAGCCTGGGAGACAGAGTGAGACCCTGTCTCAACAAACAAACAAAACAAAACAAAAGACAAATTCTCAAAGAAGTGTATATAGCACAGAGTCAATGACCATTGGTTAACAGCCTTATTTCACAGATTAGTTAATGTACATATATATATATATATATATATATATAAAATATATATTTTAAGTGATTTGCCCCCAAACACAGTTCACTAATGGCTGTCATGGATTCAGTGCTGCCCCAGTCAACAACTTTTCATTGCTAATGCATTTATTTCTCTCCTGCTTCTGGGAATTTTATCAGAAATCATCTAGCCTAAAGAAACCTGCCTTTCCCAAGGTCATTTCTACTTCTGGGGCAGCTTGCATCCAAACACTAGTAGATGCTGGGGGTAAAATGGCCTGGTATTCTCACCCTACAAGATGACAATTCTGAAGACCCAAACCAGCTTAGAACTTCCCACAGGGTCAGCTAAGGCCTGATGTCTGCTCTGCAGCCCAGTTTCTCCCCGTGCCCAATCCTGCTTCCTTCCCCACCCCACATGGATGTTGATCATAAGAACATTCGGTGTTCAACCTCCTGCATACTCTTCCAGGGGAAGACAACTTAAGACAGTAGCAGAACTATGGCTAACAACTTCTAAGTTCTAACCTTTGTTCTTTCCACTATGCTCTTCATACTCACTTTAACAGAAATTTTATTTTTCTAAAGAGAGATAAAGGAGAGCACATGAATCCATGTAAATTGAAAATATTTTTTAAAAGGAATAGAAATGCAAATAAAATGTTTAAGTATTATAAGAAAGTTGAATATGCATTTGAAATCATTTACGTACATTGATAATACTTGAATATGAGTAATAAGACTGATTTTATAGGTTTTTGCCTCATGGCTCAGTCTTGGACACAAAACATGGAGAACCGGAGAGCTTAAATTTTTGGTCTGGAATGCTTTGAAATACAATGCTCAAAGCATTCCAATTTTAGACCTGCAATATATACATTACACGATCAAAATCTCAGATTCTTTCAGCTAGGATTTTATGGATTACCTAGACCAAAGCTGTCATACAGATGAAGAAATGGAGTTTCAAAATAGATCAGACTTGCTCAAGGTCACAGTCAAGGTAGGACTATACCCACATATTTTGAATCTTAATCTAAAGCTTTTCACTATACAGTGAACCCACTCATTGGGCCCACAATCCTCCAACAACATACAAATTCTCCCTTTTGGAATGTCTTACCTGGCATCTTCCATTTGCACAGATATCTAATCCCTGATATCCACAAGAAGTTCCATCCATCACTTTTTCTGATAAAAGAACAGGTTGTTCTTTACCAACAGGAGAGCAAAACAAGGCACATGGTTTTTCTACATACAGAGTGGATAAGGAGAAATGAGAAAAAGTTACCTCTTTAATATTTTTATCTTAAGCTTTATTTTTTCAGAAAGGTTATTGAGTAAAAATATAATTCAATGCTATTTGAGTAACATAATATTAGAGTAAGGTTATTGTGAGTAATAAATGAGATGCCTGGAAAAATAATAGGTACCCAATAAATATTAATCTCTTCCTTAGAAATCTGGCTTCAAATTATTCTCAAAATGTATCATTTATTATTTTCTGGCACAAAACTTCTATCACACACAAGCCAATCATTTTTCCTGAAAAATATTTTGCACACTCCAATTATCTGCTCATGCCTTTTGAAATGATCTCTATTTTAAGTACGTATCAGAATTCTACCTAATTTTAAGTTCTAGTTATGATTTATAATACTTTATCTATGAAATCTTCCTTGTTGTCTTATTTCTAAATTTCAATACACTAATCTTTAATCTAATGCATTTGCATTTTCTTTTTCTTTTTTTTTTAGTGGTTTCTTTGCATTTTCTAATTGAAAAATTACTAAAGGGAGAAAGAACCTCTAAGATGAGCAAATCCCATAAGATTTTCCATTACTAGGAAGTTTAGAAATGCAATATAATCCCATGAGAACATCCATCGTTCTATGCAATTGCTGATGTGCCAGTGAGGACTCAACTTCCTTCAGCACTTACTCAGAAAGCACATCAGTGTGTATAAGATCTAGGTTTAGAACCATCATTCCATCTAAAGAAGTCTTGAATGGCTGGCAGTCTTCTTCAGGGCCTCATTGAGCAATAAGGTAGGGTGGTTGGGGTTAAAATGCCTCTTAGGCTCAAAAAGTGGCAAGGTATTTTTAAAGTGGTGTTTCTATTTCTAAGCCTTCTACAGAGGAACTGTAGTATTTGGACCCCAGTAGTACAGTTATCCAAATCTGAAACTTCAGAGCTATTTCCGTGCTACGTTACTACTCTGTTGGCTTCACACCAGTCAAGCCCTTTGCTGTTTATTAAGCTTGTATAAATAGAATGGAAAATAGTTTACAGTCTCTGACACCGATCTTCCCTTATGTCTTCAGTAAAGTTCCACGTACGCTGATGGGATTCTATAAATACCAAATAACAGCCAGAGGCATGGACCGGGGTATCACTTTGCAAAGAGAAGACAGACAGTTAAATGAGCCTTCAGAACTGAACATTTCAAACAGTTTTCACATGTGGCTTCTGAATACTGCTCTGAACAATTTTGGGGAGTTGGAACATGGCCTTCAATGTGCATGGTTTTGAAATTTTCCTTTAAGGTGCCATTATAAGCTGCAATAAAGCATTGCAGTGTGCTCTCACACCTCCAAGTGGGTTATGTTTATTCAGTGACTGCTTACTATGTCATATCTCTGGACTGAAAAACAGCTGCTATAATTGAAACACTTTAAAAGTGGTATATATAATTCTCTTTCTGGAGTTTTCATTGAGGAGAGGAGCAAACCAGATATATGGATAATGTTGAAAGGAGTTAGTCTCCTAGAAAATTCCATACACATTCCAAGCAAGAATTCAGATAAAAATTTTTCTATTTCTCCTTTTATTCAGAGTATATTGCCAATGTACTCTGCTTGCTTTAGCTTTACAGATGACATAAGCATGTGATCCCTCCTTCCTTCCTGGAGCACATCCTGGAGACTGTGGCACCACAGTGATCCGTGTAGCATGCCATGCTTGGCAGACAGGCTCTGTCTTGATTTAAGAGGCCAACCCTTTCCAAGATATGCATTGGACATGGACTTCAGCCAAATTTCAGCACACACAGAGTACATGAAACACCTGAATGTTGAAGCCATACATCTCTTTTCTCTAAAAATAAATGTCCACTACTGCACTGATAGCCTAAATTTACTTCTCCTAGACATGGATTCACATATCATATAAGAATGACAGATATAGCCACTTGCATTTTAAGATGTCATATGCTATTAAGATGAGATTTTTTTAAAAAAATCATATATTTTAATTTCTTTTATAGTGCTCTAATGCAAGCAGGCTAATTGGACAGTTTATTCATCATATAGACTGATGAGTTAGATTGATAAGTGCTGCAAAATTATGAAAAAATGATAAGCTGCTAATTATATAAATAGCTATTATAGATCATTTTGATGATAAACACCACTTTCTGAGAGTCAGAAACTTTTCTAATAATGATTTACGATAGCTTTAATGTTCTAAATTGATGCCCATACCACTCTGATTTTCTTTTAATCTGGAGAAAATCTGTTTTCTCTCTCTTATTTCACATATGAGTAAACAGATTTCAAATGAATTTAACATTATTAAATCTTACGGCCAGTTAGAAGTAGAGACAGATTAACACTCACATAATCAGGTGATGATTTTTATGATGTGAAGGGTCATATTGAGTATATTTTTATAATAAAAGGATATTGGTTATGTATTCAAATTTATTTAGCAAATATTCATCAGAAGCTTAATACACACCAGATGGTCCCTGAGGAACAGATATTAGAGGGAATACAGGCACATTAAAACGTGCTATTGCAGGGTGCCTGCAGTGTACTTAGGGCCACATACCCAATTTGGAGGATCAGGGGAGTTCTTTTTTCACAGATGAACGGAGTCAGAAAAAATCAGTAGAAGTTTTCAAAGTAAATAAATAGGGAGAGAGATCAAAGCTTGAGAAGGAAAATGTATCATGAAACCAGCTGGTGTAAGGGCCCAGAAATAAGAGAGCAGGTGTGTCTCAGGAGTGGGATGGAAGTCGGCCTGGCCCTGCAGGAGGCCACAAAATGGAACAAGGGAGATGAGGCAGGAGAAGTTACAGAGGACAGGGCAAAAAACTCCCTGATGAGCCAGGTAATTCTGTTTGTGCGACTGAAAAGTTAGTGCTACTTCCACTGAGACGGGAGATACTCAAGAGGATCGAATGGACATAAACAGGAGGGTTCAGATCATGAGTTTGGTCTCAAATTTGCAGATATCCAAGTAGCTATATCAAGCAGGCAGTTGTACATATGAGTTTGGAACTCAAATGAGAAATCTGGCAGAAGACATAAATTCATGAGTTATTTGCATATTTGAAGTCACGGGAATAGATGAGATCACCTAAGAAGAAAATGTAGAGTGAAAAAAGAATAGCATCTGGGATAGGCAGAAGAATGTGCCAGAGATGCAGTAGGAAAACCAGGTCTTTGCTGGAACATGGAAACCCAGGCACACGTGTGTTTCAAGAACCAAGGGGTGGTTAATTGTGTGTATTGAGGGCCATGTAAGAAGAGGATGGGAGACTATTCATTCAGTTTAGTTTCCATGAGACTCCTTGCTGACATGAGGGAGAGTTGTGCTGGTGGACTCCAGCTTGAAGGGAAGGAAACCCACTGCTGGGCAACAGGCAGCTCTTTGCAGAAGAGTGGCCCTGAGCACAGAAAGGTGTGAGGGCACCAGCTCAAGGTGGCTGTGGGCTCTCGGGAAGGTTTCTATGTTTTACTGGAAGAGTCCTAAGTATGTTAAAAAATCCAGTGTTAATTTTCCAACACAGAAGAGATGAAGTATAAAAGAGAAAGTAGGGATAGCCAGTAAGATCTCTGAAAAGGGATGACAGGGATGACATCCAGGGCACAGTGGGAGGGACTGGCCTTCGAAAGGAGGAACTAAAATCTGCTACAGTAGAAAGCAGATGGAGTGTCCTAAGTCAGGCGTAGAAGTTCGAGAGCAGGAAGGTAAGGAGCTAACCATCTGATGGCTGCTATTTCCCCTCACATGTAGTGGAACAATCTGCCCTACTGTTTGGCTGCTTCCAGTACTGCTTGTGCACACGCTGCTCTGAGAACAGGGTTTCACCAGATGGGTGCAGTGAAATCGAGAAGCAAAGGAATTTGGATTATTGACAGGAGTGTTATCGGAGTAATGGAATGCACAGTCCAAACTGACCGTGGGGAGAAATAAACAACCAAGAGACTAGCAGCATCATGGTCGATGAACTCAGAGAACCCATGGCCACTTTTGGTAACTGCAACTCAAACCCACAGCCCACCCACCATGGGCAAGTATTAGCACTTTGAACTAATAAGGCAGCATATAATTTTCTTAAAATTCTTATTTTGAAGTAAAGATTTACAGGAAGTTGCAAAAATAGTAAAGAGAGGTCCCACTTACCTTTCCCTCAGTTTCCCCCATGGTGACACCTTAGTAACTATGTACAATAGCAAACCCAGGAAACCTGCATCGGCACATGTGTGTATAGTTCTGTGCCATTTTATCACAAGTGTAGATTTGTGTAACCTCTGCGGCAGTCAAGACATGAAACTATCCCATCAGCACAGAGATCTTCCTCATTCTACCCTTTATAGTGATACCTGTCCCTACCGCCGTCCCTAACCCCTGGCGATCACTAATTCATTTTTCATCTCAGTAATTTTGTCATTTCAAGAATGTTATCAAAGGGAGTCATCCGACGTGTGACCTCTTGAGGCTGGCATTTTTCACTCAGCATAATGTTCTGAGATCCATCAAATTATGCCTGTATCAATAGTTTGCTCCTCTTTATTGCTGAGCAGTATTCCATCAGTCAGAAGTCCAATTTCTACATTGTATATTAAGTTCACTTTTGGTTATTTAACACGTTGGCTCACCCACAAGAAAAAAAAATATTTTTTTCCTTGGAGCCACGGTGTTTTATTACAAAAATAGAATAAAAACTTCGAAAACAAAATGATGTTTTCTAATTTAGTGAAAAAAATTGTTATTTTGTATTGCTTTCCGTGTGTGAGTTATACACAATTTGAAAAACAGTTCTCATGGCTCCCAGGGTGAAGAGATGTGTGAATTGCATATGCTTCGAGAGGCCCTGGGTTCAAAACTAGCGTGAGTTAAATACAACTCACATGGCAGTTAATGTGTTAAGGAACTGACAAACTATTTTCAAAGTGGCTGCACAATTTTACATTCCCAGTGTCTGAGAGATCTAGTTCCTCATCAGTATTTGGTGTTATCATTACTTTTTATTTTAGTTGTTCTAATAGATAGGTTAGTATAATTTCATCTTTTTAAAATATATTTTTGTCAGTGCTTGTGGTTGTTAGATGTAAATAAAGGTAGAAAAAAAATAAAGTTCAGAAATAGCTGGAAGAGAATCTGTAAAATAACTTTACTATTAAATAGACACGTTGCAAACCTGGAAGCATACTTAAGATGGTGGCAATTGGGCTGGCATACCTTCATCCAGGACGGCGTGCCACCGAAGTGCGTGCTTTGGGGATGAGGTTCTAACACCAGAGGCCTGACATTGCCAGTCTCTGAATCCAGGCAGACCTGCAGGACAAGGTGGATTCTCACATATTCTGTATTGTTTTCTGGGACCATTACAATCCCTTGCTCCAGAACCCAGCCTAGAAAAGAGTACAAACAATCAATTTTATCTTTGCTTTTTACATTACCCATTTTTAAATTAGAAATCATTATATTATTAATGTATAATCTTTTATGTTCAATCTACTGTTGAAAACTTGAATGCATTAAGTGATTGGTAGTAGTGTGAAATCAACGTGTTTGTTTTGTAAAAACCTGTATGTTTTTTCCCATCCTTCATCAATTTATCTTCCAAAACACATGAGGAATGAAAGCCAAAATGATATAAAGGAGTAAAGGGAAGAGGCTGGGGAAAAAGAGAAAGCCTTCCAATTCCCAAGAAGTTTGGTTCTTTGCATTATTAAGGAAATATTTTCATATAAATTCTTTAAAGCCGCATGTGACGGCCGCGTCCCTGCGCTGTGCACCGAGCACGGAAGCCCACAGGCTCAGGTGGCTTTCTCGCACTTCCCTGGCGCCCTTCAGGAATGACGGGGTTGAACAAGCTGATCTCGCAATAATCCCTCTCTGCACATGTGCTTCGCGTGTTTTTGTTTTTATTAGCCTTAGCTTTCTTCGGCATTAATTTTGTTCTCATTCCCAGCCTTTCGGAAGCCCTATCATCTTCTGCTCTTCTCACAGTTGCTTTAAATGTTCATTTGGTTTTTCTAATATACATCTCCCTGCTTATTTAAATACATTTCATTTGATTGACTCAAGAAATCGCCTTTTGTACCTTTCATTATTTATTCTTAGAAGGGTTGATCTTAATTTTCTTCTTAAAGACAGACAGGTTTTATATAAAAATTAATAATTTGAGGAAATTTCCTGTTTTCCAAAGCAGAGCAGAGTTTGAGGGGCTTCTTTTGCTTCCCAACATGCTTTACCAGTAAAACCTTTGCATTTCAAAAATTGAAGGGAAAAAATGCCCTCCCTCCCGCAATCCAGGAACTTTGAGTTTACCCAGAACATTTGCGCTCTCGACTGCTGATCCCAGAACTGCAAGTTCGGCTACAGGGACTCCACAGGCTCCACTCTCCAGCCAGGCGTTCAGGTGCCGAGGTCCTGCTGGCACACTCTCCAGCCTTACACCACTATTCCAAAAGTTATGTCTTAGGTGAACAAATCAGGGCACAACTGAAAATCATTCACTGGTCTATATAGTCACTGGAATTGCAGTTAAATCAAGTCTACCAGAGCCCGAAACACACAGAATTTAAAAAGACCAAAAATAAGTTGGCACTTATTTTCTGTGAAAGTGATACAACGGTCCCGTTCCCATAGTTCCCATGTCAGATCAATCACACACAGTCTCGTCATGAAAGCAGCGCACAGATATTTGTTACTGTAGCCCTGACAACTCAGCACGTGCGATGCGGACAGGGTAAAGATGATGGTGAGGGAATTGAGGTTGCACAACCAGAAAAGAAAAACTAACACATTCTAAGAAACAGATAATAATTTAAAAGAGACCAAAAGAGTACTGAGTCATATATAAGAACGGAAAACGAGATAAATGTACTTCTATAAAGAGGTCAAAGCAGAAATTTTAGGAAATGTAGCAATTTTGCTTTCAAATGTCAATGATTCAAATTACTCTTTCACCTTGTAATTAAAAAAAAGTATGATTTAATCTTAATACTTTCCTTTATGCTATTTTTATTTCTGAAAGTGTTCCCATCATGTTCAACCTTTAGTATGATAGCAAGCTTTCCTCTGAAAGTCAAGTTTGTTTGAAAGATTCGAGCAATTAGATGCTGAAACTGTCATTTTTTTCCCAATTATTCTGTAGTTTATTTGATATCTATTAACTGCGAAAGATAACCGGGAAAGATGACTGGGATAGGAAAGAAAGGAGTGTAAAGAGTAGTCATTGTCTTTTTAAAGGTTATTTTTTTTCTATTAACTTAAAACAAAAGCTGTGAAGTTGTTTCTGTGGTCACACAGGAATGATTGCCAGGACTCAGTAGACAGACTATTATAAATTCTCCTTACTCTCAAAATCAGATAAGTGATGGTCATAGCAAACATATTTAAGGTAAGAAAATCATGTTGAGAATAATAAGTAAAGATTAGGAACATTTAGATTAGTGATTATATAATAACAGACTTGAGCAAGTTGATCCTTTGGGCTCTAAACAATTTTCTGCATTTAATGGCAACATGATTTAAAAAGGATTTTGAGGTAATTACAGAAATGCTCTGAAACTCAGCTTGTTCATTTCCGAAACGAGAATGATAATAGTTACCTAACAGACTTTCAGCAGGGGTTGAATGAAGGACTAAGCACAATTCATAGAGCATACTAAGTATTTAATAGAGATTAACTATAATAATAACACATTATTATATGTATCATATTAATGTTATTAATAATACTTTTCAGAAATCTAGCCAAAATTACATTCACTCTGATCTTTATTGATCTATCTTTATTTATAATTTGTTTTCACAATATGTTTTTATTGTTGTAGTTAGAAAAGAGAATTAGAAGAATATGCTATATAGTTTTATTTGAGCCCAGTTAATGCTTTGCTTTTATATGCAATAAAATAATTAGCCCCATAGATTTTTTCTAATAATGTCAACATTGAAATTCAACCTCTTTTAGATTCAAGAAGTTTTAAATTTAAGTTGAAAGACAAAGTAAACCTAACTCAAGAGTGTATCAATATGCTGATATAGCCATTAAATAAAATTGAGGTTTTGTACAAGGATGCAGTCTAAAACTTGAAAAATAAGGGAAAAAGCATGTGAAAAGTTAACGATGTTATGCCATTCATGGAAAAAAAATCCAATTGTGAAAGCTGTTAAACTTCAATTGGTCACATTGTTTTGACTTACTTGAAAAGTGTTTATTTTTCCCAGAGCGTATATCATACCTTTTGCCCATTTAGCAACAAGCTGGCATTGAAAGGCTGGGCTAGGGTTCATAGCGGACTAAAAATATTCTGGGAGGATTGGCATGCAGACTTGTACATCACTTAAACTAAATCACACCTGGCAGATGAAAAGAAATGGAAACAGATATGCAAGCCAATTTGCATACAGAAATAGTAAAATTTAAAGAAAGTATAGCATAATATTTAAAGTTTGTAATTTTGCAGATAACTAGACCTCTGGATGAAATGAAAGGATCCTGATTTTGTGTCTTCTAGATGGTGCTATGCCTCAACATTGAGGAAAGTGTTAAATGTTTTGTTTAAATCAGTATACATTTTATTGGAATCATATGTAAAATGATTTGCTAACAGTATGCTTTGTTCCATACATTTATATTTTTTTACCCTACAAAAAGACATTACACATGACTTAAAACACTCAAAATTTGTCTTATCTACTAGTTCAGTCTGAATTATAAAAATGCCAAAGGAAGATATAATATAGACTATTTCTGGAAAAGTATCCGACCTAAAAAACACTGATTATATTTCTGTTCTCCCAAATTTTTATATGGACATGTCTAGGAAGTTCATGAAAACACACGACTGAGAGAGATCCATGAAGAGGTCATGGAAGCCTTCTCAAATCCTGCGTGTCCACTGTGGAAGCCTGAAGAAGAGCAAGGGAGGCAGAGAGCTCTCCACCTATGCACATTATGACTGTTAGGATATTGCAATCTTCATTATTTCCAATCATGAATTATAATGATAATTTCAAGAACCTGAATTTAGAAAAGTAAACAACTAAAACATATTACATAGAAACCTTCTAAACAGTCTAAAATTCTATCAAATTGGCATTTAACTTTCCTTTCCCCTCTTCCTATTACTGTTAAAAACTGTACATATAAAAAAATACATTTATTGTTTTTTAGTAAATCATTTACCAACTCTTTAATCTCTGTGAAATATAGAAACATTTATATTTGTATTATAAATCATTATGATTTAAATTTTACAAAATGACAATATGAAAAGAAAAGCTGAAGAAAGAAAACAGAAAATACTGTTTATATTATAAATTGTATATAAATCTCTGTCTTCACAATCATCTGAATCATAGAATTCTGTAGGCACTTTCTCAGACTTAACTATATACTCTTAGATGAACTGGATTTATACAGCTTGATTAATCGTACTAGAGTGTTATAAATTACAAAATCCCAGCTTTGTTTCTTGGTTTGAAATGTACCAAGCCAGGAGTGTTTAGTGCAAGGTTGCAAGCATTCAAATATTTTAGCACTACCGCACACAACAGCAGAATGTTGGAAGCTATTTTCATGATGGCTCCTACAATAGCTGGAACAGATGGAAATTTGATAGAACCCACATGGCCTGAAAAACTGAGAGGTTCATCAGTTACTTCAATATACAAAGCACTATAGAACCTCTAAAAGAATATCATTAATATGATTATAGGGAAATAAATCACTTTACTTTTGATGAGTATTTACAGTTTTGATTACTGGAAAAGAAATTTATTTTAGAGAGCTCAAGAATGCAAATTATTCAAATAAATATGAGTAGAAAAAAATCATAGTATAAAATATTTAAGATGCCAGATCATAAGAGTGAAGAGATTTTATATTGCTAAAGAAGAACTACGTAAGATGAATGGGTTGTGCGATGTGTGAGGACTTAGGCAGAACGTTTGGCTATCTCTGAGTATTACTGCTTTTGTGTTTCAGGGATGACGAAAATTATTGCTGGTACAGTTTTAAGATTCAAGCAATAAATTACTCAGCATAATATCATGAGTTTTGCCAGATATACACACATTATGATACTTTTGTGTCTAATTTTAAAAAATAAAACAGACTAAAATTCTGATGCTCCAGAGAAAAATATTTGGCACAGTCTGTACACAACTGCCTGATATTTCACAGAAGTTCCCTCTAAGGAACCATTTTCTTATTGATAGTATAAAGTGATAAAACATTTCTAGTCTTTTTTTTAATACTTTGGATTTAAACAATTTGTAAATTTTTCTTTTTATAAATAAAGAAGTCATAGAAGTAATAAATGACTGCATGCTTATGTCAAACAATCCAGAAATGTCTGCAGAAAAGTTACATTTACTCTCCTCTCCCATCGCCTTACTCCCATTCGTCAATTTTGCTTCCCTCCCAAAAGGTGCCTACTAATTACAGTTTGGAGTTTATATTTTCAAATCATATTCTTTGAGTTTAAAAATATATACTATGCATCTTTTTATTTTCCTTAAATTTCAAATGTAGCATAAAGTATCAATTTTTCTGGCATGCCTATGTACTAACAGCCATGTCTTGTAAATCTCATGTTGATAAATATATATCTTTTTTAATAGCTATACTAATTATTCCTCTCCTGATGAATATTTTTATTGTTTCTCATTTATCACCATTGCAAACCACATCCTTACATTAGCATCTTTGTGTGTATGTGAATGTTATTGTGTGTATCTGTGTGTAGAACAATTTTCTAGAAATGCATTTGCTAGATTTCCATCCATTTTTCAAATTGACGTATTTTTAAATTAACATTTCACATAGTTTTCCTTAAGTAATTCACCCCAAGTAATCTTTAGATTCTTATGTTTCTGTTGATTTTCATATGTCATAAATATCCATGCTCTTTAGAGGCAGGCTTTCAGATAATCTAATCATACAATTAATAAGTAAAGTGATAACCATTCTACTTTCCCTTTATAGTATATAGATTAGGAAATTATGCAAACTATTGACCTGTTATCTTTTGATTACATTAACCATAATTGTAAGCACAAATGAGATCTATCTACTTAAAATTCCTCAAAGGAAAATTAATTTCCAACAGCAATTATTTTCATTCAGAAGTGTATACTAATAAATTCCTAGTCTTATGAACGACAGTAAATTAAACTACACAGACAACCAAATATTTACTAATCTCCAAATTCATGATGCTCACATTGACAAGGAAAAATTATAGATACTCAGTTGCTCTCCTGAGACAATATTTTATATCTAAAAGGATTCATCAGCTCTGAGAAATTTTACCATTTATGCTATTATTTGTGCTTATTTTACTTTTGTTTAATTTAAAAATTAAAAATAAATAAATTCAGTTTTTTGTTAAAGTAATACATGTATCTGACTCTCTACATTATCATAATCAACGACAACTTAAAAACCACCACATCAATATTAACAAAACAACCATGGATTTGAAAAAATATGAAAGTTAGAAATGGATAAAATGCTAATATATTTATGTACATACTGAAATTATTCCATCAGTGGTAAAATGGATCCATATGTAACTGGCAAAAGAAAAAAATTTACTCAAGACTTATTTAGTATTCTGATTAAATTCAGGTGACACAAAAGACCTACCTTACCAGGGTCACAATCAGTTCCATCCATTGGTGGATCCAGTTTGGTTTTGCATTCTTTCTCGCCTTCTACCTTGCACCATAATCCTGAGCAAATAACGTGCTGAAAAGAAGGGCACAATAACCAATAAGGGGAAGGTGTCACATTTTCAAGTTTAAGCCAATAATTTTTGAGAGTGCTATTTTGAAAGAATAACAAAGAAAAATATGCTTTAGGTACTTTTAATATTAAACTTACAATTGAAATAGCATATGGCTTATTTATAGTGATGGGAAGATTGATACATAACAATAGAAAATCTAATAAAACTATTTTTAAAAAACTTCTTAAAATAAAACACACATGGTTATGCAAGATTATGTAGATAGAACAGAAAAATTTAAGCTAAAAATCATTATATAGACCATGATACGAAGCAGGCTGGAAGAGTGAGTGTCTGTGTTTGTGGCATGAAGACAGTGCCCCGCCCTGAAGCCTGAGCTCACTACTCTCTGCAACACCACAGTCTTGACCCCTGACACAACAGACTCTTAGAGCCTATGTTTCTGTAAACTGTTATCAGTCATTTATACTGCAGTATAAATGAGTTTTAGATCTTCAAAGTCTGACGAAATTGGGGGGGCACGGCATGTTAAGGTAATGACAGAATGCGGGGGTGAGGCAGCTGAGATACCGTGACAGTAAGAGACCGGGCGTCTGAGATTGTCGAACCCTCAGCCACAGCTGTGACTGCGGCCGCCCAGAGACATAGACACGCAGAGGCCAACTGACACATTTGTAAAGACTTTCTATATCTGTAAGAAATAGGAAAAGGTTGAAGTTTTTAGACACAAGCATATTGTTGACAATTGTGTAGAAACATGTAATTCGTGAGGGGCATTTAAAGGTGAGTGGAGTCTATAATCCGCAGTGACGGTGACCGTGTTGCTACCTACCCAGAGACCTGGAGGAGAGTGGGGACGGGTGCACAAAGACAGAACGGGTGTGAGACGCATCTCTGCAAAGGTGAGGAGACCAGTGTGAGGAGCCGGCCTGTCGTAGAAGGGAGCAGTGAAGAACGAGATTGGAACACGGGAGAACCAGGAAGGACGAGGGACCCCATATTTGCAGGGGCGAGGAATCCATTTAGCACTTGACCAGCAGCAGGTTGATAAGAGGCTATTTTGGAAAGCTTACTCTAGAAAGCTTATTCTAAAAATCATAGCAAAATTAAAGCTAACTTAGGACCCAAATCTATTAAATATGTTATGAAGAATATATTTAAACTAATATTTCAAATACTTCTGTTACAACTCTAATACTGAATTTGTCACAATTCCCAAAATATTACTTTCCTATATTTTAGATTTCTGAACTGTCTGTAAGCTCTTAAAATTCAATACTCTATGATGAGAGTGTGATACCTTTTATGTACCTTATCTGCTGTGAAATTATTTCCTTTAAAATGTCATACAAATATATCTTATATTTAGGATATGGTTTAGCATAGCTATTATGTTTTTATTTTCATATAACATTTACCAAAAATTCACCTAAGCAGAGGCCAGTTGTTCTTCCTGTGCTTTTGTGGACACGTTTATATTTGAATTAACAGATCTCCAACCTGAGAATTTTTGAACCTAAAAGTTTTTCATCCCCCTCCCCAAAGACTTTTCTGTCAAGGATGTTTTATCATCAGTGCACACTGAACCCAAAAGTAAATCTGCTACACTGCAGTTTTGCACTAATACTGCTTGTTGAACATTGTTGGTGGTCTAACTTCTGCTCTTCTACCATTATCTGCTATTCAAAACAGCAGGTACTTTAATTGATTCCCACTTGAGGCACTAAGAGCATAAAAGCAAACCTGGCAGCCTTTCAAGATAAGCATAGTCACGTAGAATAAATCTCACGCAGAAATCTCTTTTACCCTTCCTGTTCTGCGGGTTTATAGGGATCTTATGGTAAGTAAATTATAGCTTCAGTCTTAAAAATAACTCAAATTCAGGAGTTCAACCCCAAATGTTACACAAAACGCAAGAGAATGTTGAAGAAATGGTACAGACTGTTTTCACCCTAAGAAGAGAAATAGCTCAGATGTGTGATATTACAGCTATGTCATACCACGCCCTTTCTAAGAGGCAGGATGGGGAATCACATTAGAAACAAACGCTCTCCACATGTTACACAGGCGAGAGTCAGGTTTTTTTTTAACTTAGTTGCCAAAACCACTTAATATGTCAGTTAAGAAAAGAACTTTAAAACTTAAAATACTTTGCATAGAAATCCACATAGAAATGTATAACTCAGCATTTCCTCTCAAACTAATTAAAATATTATAATATTTATTTTTATTCTTCTATAATAAAGAGATCATTAAAAACATAAAAATTTGGATGGTTATCTCAGCCAGGCTTTTAAAATGTTTACATGAATGAACTGTATGTTTAACACATTAACTGCCATGCATTTTTACATGTATATTACATATATATTTTTACTTTGCAAGCTGCAAAAGACTCTTCCATGTAACAAACATAACAGGAGATGTTAAAGAAAGTGAAAGACTAAAAAGAAATTAAGAGAAAGGAAATCTGTCAATATCAACTTAATGGAAGCCTCAAAGAAGTGAAAACAAATGATAAGAAGAATGAAGAAACTTTATTTAAAAAAAAAAAAAAAGATCCAGAATTAAGCTAAAAAGATTCCCCTTTTGGAATGGGGCATTAAGTTCTTAAACCAACCTTCTTGTAGGTAACGACTATCAATTGTGGACAGAATATAAAACACAACTTCCTGAAGGCTCTGGAGAGTGAACCTAGGCAGGCTAACCTTTGAGGGGAACTGGAAAAATCAGCATGAGGTGAGTTCATCACCTTTGCATCTTTGACCTAATAGTCGCCTATGGTTGTGTCCTGACATTGGATGGCCAAAGCAACAGGGCAAAACATACTATTTCTCTAGATACAGGAAGACAGAAGCTGAGGTGGTCAAAGCTGCCAACGAGTGAGGTAATAAAATCAGAGGGACCTAATTCCCTTGCTGGCACCTGACCCATACATGCATGGGACACACTATAAAGAGCATAGATAAAGGAAAAGTGAATGGATTTAAGATATGAGCTACTGCTTGCAGTAGATGAGACAAAGTCTCCAGTTTGAATGTAATAAATTTGCCTGTGAAAACAAAACAAACAAACAAAACACTCTTCGGAGGCATACAACCGAATCCAGAATCTCTACAATAGGGGTCAGCAAACTTTTTCTGTAAAGTGCCACATAGTACATATTTTAAGCTCGTGAGCCATATGGTCTTTGTTGCAACTTTTCAACACTGCCATTGTGGCTTGAAGGCAGCCACTGAGAGTAAGTGAACAATTGAGTGTGACTTTGTTCCAGTAAACCTTTATTTATAAAAACAGGTAGCCAGACCCCAGGCCATAGTTTGCTGATCCTTATTCTACAACATTACTTCACAATTTATTGTGTACAAGTAAAAATCATTGACCTATAAAGAACTAGTGTAATGTGACCCTTTATAAAGAATAAAGTAAATAAATAGTTCAACCCTGAGATGACACGTTACAATTTTCATAAAATTTAAAACCAACTTCATGAATATAATCAATGAGGTAATGGGTATTGCTTGTAATAAATGAAAAAATAAGATATCTCAAGAGAGTAATAAAAAAAGTAAATGGAAATATTCATTTTATATGTGAAATAAATACATGAAATAAAAAATTCATTGGATGGGCTTAATAGCAGAATGAAGATAATAAAAATTCAGTGAACTTGAAAACAGATCAAAGGAAATTATCTAATCTGAAAGAGGAAGAGATGATATTTAAAAATATGAAAGAGCTACAGAAACTGGTGGGATTATATCAAATGGTCTAACATATGTAACTAGATTCACAGATGAGGAGAAGTAAAGAGGTAGAAAAGTAGTTAAATGAATGATCACTAATTCTTCTTCCCAGATTTGGTAAAAGACAAATTTACAAAGTCAAAAAGGTCAACAAACTCCCAATGGGATGAATGTGCATAAAAGCCTACCTCGGCAAATCATAGTCAAATTTCTGAAAACCAAAGATGAAAAGAATATCTTGTACACACCCAGAGAAAAACAATACATTTCATATAGGAACATAAAAATCCAAAGGCTATACATCTCTGATCATAAACCATGGAAAAGAGAAGGCAGAGGGACATCTTTGAAAGTGTTAAAAGAAAAAGAAAGGTCAACCTAGAATTTTATATCTAGTGAAAATATATTTCAAAAAATTAAGGTGATATAGGCATTTTCAGATAAAAGAAAATTAAAGGAATTTGCCACTGGCAAACGCAACTCAAATAAATGAAAAATGAAAATGGAACCAGAAGGAAATTCACATCTTCAGGAAATAATGAAGAACAATGGAAAGGGTAAATATCTGGGCAAAAATTAAAGACTACTTTTTTATTCTTTATCTTTAAAATATATATAAAATGTATAAAGCAAAATTTATACAATTTTGTTGTATTGTTTACAATATATTAATGCCTAGAGGTTGTATATATGATGACTATAGCACAAAAAAACAGAATGAGGAAATCTACATACCTCTGTGGCTTCATGTTTCTAAATTTTAAGTAAAATTGTACTATATTAACTCTAAATAGACTGAGAAAATTAAGACTTTATATTCTAATCCCTAGAGGTGAGTTTTGCAAAATATGGCCAGGAAATTGGCCAACTGTCTTTGTAAATGAAGTTTTACTGGAACATGTCCATGTTTATTCACTTACATATTATCTAGGGCTGATCTGAGATAGAACAGTAGATTTGAGTTACAACAGAGGCTCTATTGCTGACAAGCTTAATATATTTACAGTGTGGCTCTTGAAATAAAAGTTTGTAAGCCCAGGCCTAGGACCAGACCAGAGCAGACACAAACCTCTAGAACAGGTAGAGTTATAGCTAAAAATGTAATAGATAAATTAAAATTAAGACCCTAAAAAATTGTGCTCACATGGTGGTAATATTCATTGAGTATCAGGTGGCGGGAGGGTGGGTAAACTCACAGCTAATGGATGTGGAGCGCACTGTGTGGGGAAAGGGCACGCTTGCAGCCCTGGCTTGGGCGAGGCAAGGGCATTATATGTAACCAAAATGTTTGTACCCCCATAATATTCTGAAATTTAAAAAAAAAGTAGAAAAGGGAATCAGAAGAAAATAGTTAATAGAACAAAATACATTATAAAATGCTAGATCTAAATTCAAAATCATTTTTTAATTAATGAGTAAACATTAATGGGCTAAATATTTCAAATAAAAGATCACAATTATTGGAATAGGTAAAAAGCAAGACTCAACTGTATGCTTACTACAAAAGACTCACTTTAAATATAAGCACACAGATAAGTTTAAAATAAATGAAAAGAAAAAGTTATACCATGCAAAAATAAGCACACAAAATCAGATTAATATCAGATATAATAAACTTCAATATAAAGGGTGCCACCAGACAGGGAGGAATTTTTCATAATAAAAAAGTTTCAATTCATCAAGAAGACAACAATAATAATTGTTCTAGTGTCTAGCAATAAAGCCTTATGAGGTATGAATCAAAAGGTGACATAATTAAAGGGAGTACACAATTACAGAATCACACTAGGATATTTAAATGTCCCATTTTAGCAATTAATAGAACATCTGGACAAATAATAAAAGATGATTTGAACACCTTGACCTAATTAATATTTATGGAATACTAACCCTAGCAATTATAGGAATATATTTTCTCAAATGCATATAGCATATTCATTTGGCTAGATTATAAATGAGTCTCAACAAGTTCAAAAGGATTAAAATGTAGAGTATAATTTTGGTTCTAGGAGTAGAAAGTTGGATGCTACAATAGGTGAATGTTTAAGTGTTTAAGACAGAGGTGGGGAACCTGCAGTCTTAAGGTCACATGTGGCCTTCTAGGTCCTTAAGTGCAGCCTTTTGACTGATTTCACATTTTACAGGACAAATCTGTTCATTTTTATTAATAAGTTTTGGTTCAACTTTTATATTTTTATTTTTAAAATGAACATATTTAAAATACCAAAGAATAAAATAAATTTCAACAAAATAATCCTCCCAGGTTGACCAGCACAATTAGAACATTAATGAGCCACAACCACTAAATTGATGGCTCATGATTTAGTTCTAACTTCCCCTACCTGACTGGCGCCACTACTGCACAAGGCTGGTTGGTGAGAGTTTATGGGGGTCGAGTAGGTCAGTCTGTTTGTTAACAGCTTTTGACAATGGTGACTGTGTTTCTGTTTGAAGTGGAATTTGTGAATACTTGCACAGCTCAATAGTATTTTTCAATTCTGTCTGCTTAACAGCCCATCATGTCAAAGACGATCAAGGGAACACTGAAGGAAGAAAATAGATTTTACAATGAGGATTCGGAATTGCAATATTATCTTGTTTCTGCTAAAGATAAGATGATTTGCTTGTTTTCTGTTCTGCAATATCAACATTAAAGAAATTCAATGCTCATCAGCATTATACCACTCAAAAGTACCAAAAGTGTGAAAGGTTATACTGTAGAAATTAAAATATGAAAAGCAAAAGCAAAGACAATTCTTTCAAGCAGCAATAAGACCTGGAAATAATACCACTGAAGCAACTTATACAGTAGCTTATATACTCGGGAGAAAAGAAGAGCCATTTAGTGATGTAGAAATTGTGAAAGAATGCATTGTCCAAGTTGTAGGATGCTTAGACCCTGATAATGTTTCAAAGCACAAACAACTGCCTCTTTCAAGGAGAACCATAACTGACTGGCAGCATGAATTCGCCTTCAACTCAACAGAACAACTTCATGCAATACTTCAAAAGCAAAATATATATTATTCAATTGCTTTGGATGAATCAACTGATACTACTCACTCAGCACAGGTTTTATAATTCATTTGGGTCATAACAGAAGATTTTCTTTGCTATGAAGAATTACTCACTTTGGGCACTCTTGTGAACAGAACAGGGGGAATAGATACCTTCAACAACTTTCAAGACAAATGTTGTGAAGTTGGACTGAATTTGGTAAATTTAGTGAGTGTATGTACAGATGGTTCACCTCCCCTGACAGGAACACATGCAGGGTTTATTGCACAGATTAAAAAAACTATTAATAGATCCAGATGCTCCCATTTCTTTTCATTGTATCTTGTATCAGCAAAATCTCGGTGCTAAAGCTACTATTTTAAGTGACACTTTGCAACAAGTTATAAGTATTGTTAACTCTATTTGTGCAAATATAACATGGCATCACCAGTTTTGTAACATGCTAAAATTGAACTGCTGAGGTATTCAGTGTGGATTTGCCCTATCTTTCTATGGTGCGTTGGCTATCACAGGGACAAGTAGGTGTTAGCCAAAATTTTATCTCTGTGAGAACAGATAGTTAAATTTCATGAAGAACAGAATCAGCAATGTGAATTATTGAAAGAAGTTTTCTATAGGAATGTAGCATTTCTGTGTGATACCATGTCAAATCAAAACGACTTGAATATTTCTTCGCAAGGTAAAACTAAGTCTATATATGATACAGGGCAAAAAAAAAAAAAAATCCAAGCATTTTGAAAGAGACTTTTTCCAAAACACTTCTTTAAAAGAAAATTTTGGATGAACATTTTCTCCAGTTAGCAAAGGTCACTGATGAACAGGATGATATATGTGAATCATTTGAAGAATATGCAGCTGTTATAGACCTATTAATTAGAGAATGCAATGAAAGTTTCTCCGACTTTGAGAATCATGACATCACATTCAAATTAGTATTTCGGCCTCACCTAGTTGATATCACCGAGACACCAAAAGAACTTCAGACGGAATTGATTGAGCTCTCAGTAGATGACATTTTATAGTTATTGTCTGATGCTAAGAAAGATCCCACTGAAATATGGAAAAATGCAGTAGAATACCCACGCCTTTGGCAACATTCCTGAAAAATGCTTTCTTGCTTTTCAACCACTAATTGCTGTGAATCTACATTTTCCTACCTAACCCAAATCAAGATGCCCTTAAGGTCACAAATGACTGATACCCATCTAGAAGATCAACAGAAACTGTGGACCTTCATGCCGCAAACAAAAATGTTCAAATGCTTTCCAAGAAAAAGCAGACACAACAAAGTCATTAAAAGGTTAACTTTAAGATTAACAGTCTCATTTTTTGAAATTATTAAGTACATAGTAGTTACATTTTTACAAAATAATGTACATTTTTAATTATTGAAGTTTCTTGAATGTGGCCTTATTTGATTACACCTAAATTAATACAGCCTTCCAACATGAAAAGTTTCCCCATCTCTGGTTTAAGAAAAAAACAGACAAAATTTTTCCAAAGTGATTGTACTATTTTTCATTTCCAGCAGCCGTATATGTGGTTTCCAGTTGCTCTGTCATCATCAGTGACAATTTCGTATTTTCAATCCTTTAAACTTAAGACATTGTAATGGGTATGCCAATGTAGCTCTTTATGGGTTTAATTTGCATTTCTTAATGTAATGTTAATGATGTTGAACATCTTTTAAGGAGCACGTTGGCTATTTGTATATCTTCATTTCTGAATTGTTTGTTCAAAATGCTTTGCCTATTTTATCAGATTGCTTGGTCTTTTATTGAGGAATTTATATATTCTGGACACTAATCCTTTGTCAGATGTACATATCATGAATATTTTCTCCCATTCTGTGGCTCACCTTTTCATTTTCTTAACAGAGTTTTCCTAAAGGAAATCATTTTGTTTTGATAAATTCTAGATTATATTTTTTTCTTTTATTGGTCATGTTTCTGGTGTCCTCTTAAAGAAATATTTCTCCTATATTTTCCCTGAAGTTTTATAATTTTATAGATTTCACATTTAGGTCTATAATACATTCTGGGTTAATTTTGGTGTATGAATGAAGTAATTTTTTAAAGATGAACATCCAGTTTTCCCAGCACAATTTGTTGAAAAGCTTTTCTTTGCCCATCGAATTGCCTTGTCACTCTTGTTGAAAATCAATTATATGCATATGTGAGAGTCTATAATTAGACTATTGTGTTCCGTTGTGGGGATATTTCTCTCCTTTTGCCAATACCACACTGTCTTCATTACTGTAGATTTAGAAGTCTAAAATCATGCAGTCTATGTACTCCAACTACTTCATGTTAAGCCTTTTTAGAACCAAATTTCTGCTGCCCCTGTAATTTCACAATGCCCAGTTAGAGACTCAGCCCTCTAGAAATGAAGCCCTCCAGAAATGAAGGCTTTTTCATGAAGGACTTCATTTCAATGCCACTCTCTTCACTGGATCAGATGGGAGGTTTTAGAAAGTCCTCCATAGTTTTGATGAATAAAGCAGTTATATGAGAAATATAAAACTGGAAGTTTCCATGTCAATTATTAAAGTCATTATATGATTCAATCATACTAGAAAGTTTCTACATATTTAATACATACACAGTTCACTAATGTGCCTAGTCCAAAAACAAAGGGAGGACCTTAAGTTTCCTGGAGATCTTCAATTTTATCACACTTCCTTCTTATTCAAAAAAAGTAACTCTTGCAGGGCCACTTCTCACTGTTTCTAGGGAAACATCCTTCCATACCTCTGAATTTTCGGCCAGGCTAATTTCAGGAAGCTATTACAATGACTTGATTCAGTTGGAGCTGGCTCAGCCACAAGATGCCAGATGGCCTGAAGGCACCAATAGCTGAGGACTTAAGAACAAAGCCATCTAAGAAGTTACCCATTAATTCTGCAAGTTAATGCAGGAGAGTGAGCTTTTATTGCTGGAAATCAAGATGTTGCACAAGCATCTCAACATCTGTGCCTTTAAACATTTTGCAGATGTGTAAGCTGTTATCCTAAGGGTAAATTTATATCATTAATTAGATCAGCAGTATGCAATAACAGTGAGTCTCTAGTGCTTGTGTTTAAATGTCTCTTTACAAGTATGGAAGAGAAATCTAACTGAGATGCTATGGTCTAGCTGTCATTGTCAGATTCAGAATTATTTTGTTTCTAAAATTCTACCTGAAACATACATGTTGAAGCTCACTGTGAACCCTCACACCATGAAGCTTGACATTTATTTGTAACAGATTGGTCATAAGGTGGTAATAAGGAAGCCTGACCAAATCGTGCATAAGCTATGAAACAAGTTATCTGCCCCTATGGGTTGGCTTTTATGTAGTCATTACATTAATATTCTAGAAGGTTATCATCACACTATCTTGATATATTATATATTTGAGAATCAAGTATTTATATGAGTAAAAATTTAGAAATTATTACTCCATCATTCAATTGATTGATTTATTCATTCAAAAAATACATATTGAGCACTTACTTAGGTGCCAGGCACAATGACAAAAAGGACCAACAACTCCATTAATATTAAGGCGCTTGCCTTCTAGGAGATTTGTTTCACATAGAGTTTAGATGACAGATTGGCAGGTATGGTGACTCGACATGGATCCACTTGAAGATATACATGTGTGTAGCAGAACTGTAGTCAGGCATCACGTAATGATGGTGGTATGTTTTGAGAAATGCATCATTAGGCAACGTTGTCACTGCGTGAACATCGTAGAGTATATGCACACATACCTAGGTGGTACAGCCTACTACACACCTAGGCTATATGATATAGCCTATTGCTCCTGGGCTACAAACCTCTACAGCATGCTACTGTGCTGAATACTGTAGGCAACTGTAACACACTGGTAAGTATTTGTGTATCTAAACATATCTAAGGATAGAAAAGGTACAGTAAAAACACAGTATTATAATCATATGGTACTACAGTTGTATATGTGGTCCAACATTAATCAGAACATCATTCTGTGGCACACAACGGCATTCAATCTTCTACATTTATAACTATTCCACTTTATACTTGTAAGGTATAGCTCCTGACACTTATTAGGTATTCAAGCATATCCAGACACCTTCAAATAATCGTGTGCCAAGTCCTCTGGGAAAAAGTAATCAATCATCTATTCTTAGACTTCATTTTTCTCCATTTGTCTTCAGGTTTTCACAGAGCTGATCACTCTCGCTTAATGTCCTCACTTAACTCTCTAGGATCTTAATTTGTTTTGGTTCTATTCCTACTTTCTCCTCATTTTTTTAAACTCTAAATATTGTATTGACCTAGGTCTGTCCTTGAATATTGTCTCTCTTCTAACTCACTTCATATTATTGTCATTTAGTCTTATGTCCTCAGTATCATCTACTTCTTTATAATGACTTCCAGATATATATCTATATATATCTATCTTGGACTTGCTTACATCTCTACTTACTTGGATGCTTAATCGGGCATATCAAACTTAAAATTTGACTCAAACTAAATTCCAGGACATTTTGCTTTCTGTTTTCTCTCACTATAGTCTTCCCAAGATAAATGCATGGCTTGCTCTATCACTTTGTTCTGATCTCTAAACAAATGCCACCTTATCTAGGAGGATTTCCTGGGTCACCTTATAAAAAATAGCACCATCCCCATCCTCCCACCTGGTAGTACTTCCTATCTTTCTCACCTGAGTTTATATTTCTTCAAAACAATTGTCACCAACTGACATATTATACATGTATTTGCTTATTGTTTCTTTCCTCCAACTAAAATGTAAGCTCCATGAGGGTGGAGTCTTTGTTTCCTTCTGTAATATTGGTGCATAGTACAGTGCCTGGAAAGTAGCTGGAACTCAATAAATATTTGTCAAATAAATGACTAAATTTGTAAATAATTTCTTCTATGTCTCCTGCTATCTATCTGTCAGATTCTTACATTTTGCATACTGTATTGATTTGGGATTGCAATATAAAAATGAAGAGGAAACAATAACAATATTTCTGGATACCTAAAACCTAAAACTTAATTTTATACAATGTCTAGTTTAAAACAAGGCAACAAACTAGAATATTGAGAAACATAGATTTAAAAAAAATCCAATAAACAGTTATATTTTCAGAGATGGAAAAATCCATGCAGTTGTGTTAGTCAGAAATAACCATATGAATAGAGCGAATAGCTTAGAAAAATAAAAGAAATCAATTAAGATATGTTTTTAACCCTGATAGGGTAGGAGCTATAGGAGACAAAAAGAATTCAGCTCAAACATAGGATCTGATATAAGGGTTTTCCCATACAGAAGATGATACAGCATATAAAGAAGTCTGAGTTCCGTAAGAGACCACAGAGCATAGTGGTTACAATGAATTCTCTTCTTCGGATTTAGACATATCTGATTTTGCTTCTAACACTCCCTCTTAATGCATACAAGAACTTCTAAGTGTTATTTATCCAGGCCTCAAATTGTTGATCTGTAAAACAGGACTGGAGAATAGCTATGGCATATAATAGCTATAAGAATCAAATTAGATCATAAATATTAATAATTTAATACATTATGTGACAGATATTTAGAGCTCAAAATACTGTGGAATGATACTAGTAAAATTCAACTAACTGCAATGTTTTATTATTAAAATAATTTCTAAAAGTTTTTAAAAATGGTATTTATGTAGGTATACACCCATCCTCTCCCCCACCCCCATCCCCCCGAGTCAAATCTTTAAGCGTGTCCATGATGAGTGTGATGTGCACTGTCTGGGGAATGGACACTCTTGAAGCTCAGACTCGGGGGGTTGGGAGGGGCATGGGCAATATATTTAACCAGAATGGTTGTACCCCCATAATAAGCTATAATTAATAAGTAAATAAATAAATAAATAAATTAAAAAATAAATAATTAAAAAAATAAATTAAAAAATGGTATTTATGGAAAACAATCTGTAATTTACCCAAATCATGTTTGTGGTTGATTATCTGCTGAGTTTTGCTAACACTGGGGGTACTTTATAAAAGGCGAATGTTTTCTATTTATCAGTTCTGTCAATTCTTTAAACTGAATAAACTGAAACTCTCCCCTGTGCAATTCTCCTGCAGCAGAAACTACAAACAGCCTATTCTGTTGTCAAAAACAATGTTAATTTCAGCATGTAAAGTCTCTGCCTATAAACCCAATTCTGTGTACCTCAAAATATTAATTTTACCATTAAAATTTAAGAAATAAGATCATGAGCAAACTTTTGATTGTCTAGAAACCCAGAGGTGAGAGCAGAGTGAAGGGGGTTAGTAGATGAGACCAGAGACATATAGCAAAAGATCTGATAGAACTGAATCTATCTGCTGTCACAATCATCACATGCGATGCTGACTTCCAAGCACCATGGCGGTGCCACAGGTAAAGCTTTGGGAACTAGATCACAGTCACACACCAACACCAGTTTCTCTGGCACTCCACTACTCCCAGAGGAGTATTCCAGTCTATGCAACCTTTCACATAGCACGTTTGAAGCAGCTCCAACTCCATAAACTCACTCATTTTAATTCTACATCAAATATTCACTGAATAGTTCACTTACTCTTTGCAAGCCACTGGGCTACATGCTAGAGAAATGCACACTGTCCTCAGACGTTACTAATGAGTGAAACTGATAAGGAGCAAATAAACCAATAAATGAATAATGCTTTTGATAAGAACTGTAAAGCAGAGAGACAGTATAAAACATCAAAATGTCATATTGCTGTGGTCCTTATAAGTGATTTTAATTATGCTGCCAGTTATCCAAAACAGCATCATCTTCAGCAAAGCCAAACTCCTTTGAGGCCATCACAGAAGCTTTGGTAGGGTGAAACAGAGTTAGCTTTCAGGAGGCTACTTAACCAATTCACCCTCAGTGTGGCTATCGATTTATTCCTGAAGCGGAATGTGTGTGCATGTTAGGAGGAGGTGGGAGGAGAGGGGCAGCCAGGGGATGGCTAGCAGGAAGAGAGAAGAAGGAGGGGTAACTAGAGCTAAAATTCTTCCATCAGTTCAGAAGGCTATTCTGCTTCATCCTTTAGATTTTACAGGCCTGACACAACTGTCCTTTCTGAGTAATTACTAACTATTGTACTACTATTAATAATACACAGACACTGTTTTTATATAGACACTGTTTCCCTGTACACATTTGCCTGTTTCCTCTAGTTTGTTTAGAAATTTATTCTCTTAATTTTTGTTCATATAAAACGTACTTTTAGAAATTTATTTTCAGAGTGAAAGGCACAGTTCCTCTTCCACAATGACATGTCCATACATAGTTTTTGCTGAATTTTCTCCGGTTATCGGGTGAGAAGGGACCGTCGGCTCCATGGAGGAGCCCCGCGTTCCACATCCGAAGAGTCAACTGATCACGGGCCACAGTTTTTTTTTTTTAAAAAACAATACAAAATAACAATACAACAATATAACATAACAAATGTTAAAAATATAGTATAACAACTATATAGCATTTACAATGTATCAGGTATTGTAAGTAATCTAGAGATGATTTTAACCATACAGGAGAATGAGTGAGTAGATTTTATGTAAATATTACACCATTTTTTACAAGGAACTTCAGTATCTGGGGATTTTGGTATCTGTGGGGGTCCTAAAACCAACCACCTGCGGATACTGAGAGATAACTGTACGGGATTTGAAATAGAAGCATCTAGCTGTCATAATGCAAATACTTCTCTGACTTCTGCTTAATTTTCAAAGTAGAAATTGTTGGGTCCTTCTTTACTGACTTTGATTAAATGTGCACACCTTATTTCCATCACTTCCAAAGTAGAAAGAAAAAAATGCACAGATCTTGTCTTAGGAAATCCGTCTTTCAAGCATGAGGGTGCTTTTGACCCACAAACTCCCAAATAAAGTCCTGTTCTTCTTCTCCAGTCAATACTTCTAAACAAAGAATGTGAACACTTAAAAAAATCCCACCTGGGCACAACTCTCACCTGCATCTCTTGACAAAAGGAAGCCGACGGCCCAAAGAGGATCTGACATTGCTCGTCGGCCGTGTACGTCATCCCCGGCAGCTCGGAGGGCACCATCACAGAATTGACACTCTGAGCATTTGTTTGTAGCAAACAGTTACTGGCCTTTGACCTGACAATATGCAGATATGTAGAAAAGTTTGAATTTAATGTAAAAACCTGTTAGCATAGCAACAAGAAACATTTTTATAATATCAAAAACATCTTTTTACTTTTACTTCTAAGTGCTTCTATTGAATGCTCATAGAAATCATTTCATATATGAAAATCATTTACTTACAATTATTTAAGAGATAATAAATAACAATAGTGTTCAAGTTAATAGAACATTTTGGTTTATAAAGCATGTTCATATGGATTATCTCAGCTAATCTACATAACACTGTAAGGTAAGTATTATTTTATGCATTTATAAGTTATAGAAGCTCAGACTCAGAGAGTAACTTGCCCAAAAGTAATGTGTGAATGTAAGAAATCAGCTACCCTTGGGGATTTAAAGAATGTATGGAAAGCATTCTCAATTACAAAGTAACAGTGATGATATTTTTGTACTTGACATTGTAATACGATTCTGTATACAACTTGTATACAACTTTGTAATACAACTTGTAAACAACATTTAATTTGATCAGAGTCCTGATTCATATGAAGGCAGTCACATGAAATCATGCATGATCCTTAGGAACTCATTAGCAACAATTAAGGGGCACTGAGCAGCTACTAATGGTGTGTTCAGAATATCACATGTTCTGAGTGCTGTTCTCTATTACGACAACGAGCACGGACAGAACGTATTGCACATATTTCAGGACAGAGTTATGGTAATGTAATAAGCATCATAATTTATAGATTTTAATATCCATTTAATAGAATAAATAGGCTTAAATATTTAAAGGGTATGGAAAAATGAATAAAGTTCATCTGAATAGTGAATTTAGCTAGCTTGGTATTCCTATATTTCTTAGTTAGACTTGCTTTGGATACATTAAGCATCTCTCTAACTACTTTGCACATCACCTACTGCTTCAGTTGCTTATTCTGTTATCAAAGGAAAAAGTAAAAGAACAAGGGCTTTAAGATAAAAATTAGAACACTAGGATTACTTTTCAATTTTTTTCCAACCAGACAGAAGCTAAGTGTTACTCCCGTTGAATATGGAAAAGAAGAGAATCAAAGACTATTATAAGGGTGAAAACTATTTATTAATGAAAAAAGATTAAAAGTGTAGAAGCATCATAATGGAAAGGTGGAGATTTTATCAGAGGAGCTCTTTGTGATAACAACAGATGTGTTGGGTGAAGAGCAGTGAGAATATTTCCACCAGGAAACACTTAAGAGGTAATTAGACACTGTGATAGATTCTCTTTATCATTATAATAATTCTTCAATCTTACAGATCATCTTGACCATTCTTTTATTTGAAAAATATGGAAACTAAAAGCAAATAGCACATCCCAGCCCACACCATGAGTCAATGGAAGAGCCAGGACTGGAATTCAGTGCCCCGATTTCTACTCAGGTGGCCTTTCCGCTGGGCCCTGCTGCCTCCCGGCTGGCAGAGGACACAGCACACGCAAACACTCACAGTGCAACAAGGATAAGTGACCTCAGTACCTGAGAAATCTTTCCAAATCTTCCTTGCTGCATCGAGACCATGAAACATCACCAAGATTTTGTCCTTTAATCCATTCACCAGACATGATGTGAAGACCATCAGCACATGATGGGTGGTCATTGTCATGATTAATGCCCATGCTGATTTTGAACATAATTAAAATTAAAAAATTACATTAAGAAATATTACTTTTTAACTTTTCATAGCTGCAGGTAAATTACGGTTAAAATGCTTAAAATATTGGGAGAGAAATTTGTTTTAAAAGAAATTTAAAAATAAAATTAGATTTCAGATTAATTTATTTTTAAAATCATTTTTATTTTATTTAAAATAATTTATTTATTTACATTTCCCCAATCAACATACAAAATGACATGTTTAGGCCACCTATATTGAAATGATCTATAGATATATTTTTTGCATAGTATATATGAAACTCAGAAATAGTAAATTTCTATTCAACAACACTAGATTCTTGCTCTTGTCTGAATCTGAATCAAATTTTCTTCAAAATCTGAATTGAAAACACATTAGACTATTAATTTCCTATTATATCTTCACCTTCTACTTCATTAAACCGTCTTCTTCCACCTCCTACATATAACACAAACTATCCTGCGAAAACTCCTGGCCTTTCTTATCTTTTCTAGTGAATCCTGAATTTGTTGAAACTCCATTCTATAGCAGCACAACTCACAACTGCAAAGATGCGGAAACAACCCAAGTGCCCAGCAATCCATGAGTGGATTAACAAAATGTGGTATATGTATACCATGGAGTTCTACTCAGCCACAAAACACAATGGTGATCTAGCACCTCTTGTATTATCCTGGATAGAGCTGGAGCCCATTCTACTGAGTGAAGTAACCCAAGAATGGAAAAACAAGCACCACATGTACTCACCATCAAATTGGTATTAACTGGACAACACTTAAAAATCTGACTTATTTCTAAATGGGTATTCTAGAATACCTTAAATTCAATATGTTTGAAGTCTGCCCATCTTATTTTCTCTTTCAAACCTCTATTTACTCCTGTATTCTCTTGCTCTCTTTTTTATGCTATTGCTACTCACCAAATTCTGCCAAATAAAGAATCTTCAGGTCATCATTTATTTTTTCCTTCCTGAATTCTTACCTGATTTATTTTATTTACTGAGTGTTAGGCACAAGTCCTGCTTTCTAAATATTTCCTTCAACTGCCATCTCCCTTCAATTTCAATTGTTACTATTAAAGATGATTACATGATATTCTTATCACAGTATATAGAGTCTTGACAATTATTGTGATACTCTGAGTCCTGTGCCTCTAATCTTTATCAGCATTTCCCTTCCCTTCCTCCTACACTCCCCAATGAGATCTATTTAAAACACAATCTGACTATGACACTCCTCTGTTTTCTCATTACCTATGTGGCAATTTCCAGGTCTTTAACATGGTACAGAACCCTTTATCTTCTTCCATGTCATTTACCACATTTTCTCTTCAGCAAAACCAAAGAGTTGTAGTTTCCCAATATTACGTTGTTTCTCGTTTTCTTATAATTATTATCTAGCATTTCCTATAGTATAATACATGATAATACATATCATATTATAAGTTTGAGTTAAACAACCCTGTGGGGTAGGAATTCTAACATCCATGTTGCCGATGAGCAGTAGCTTGCCCAAGATTATATAACGAGAAATTGGAAAGTGATAATGTCTGAACTGAGGTACACGGCTCTAGAACTCAAGTGATTAATCATTCCACATTGGGCATCTATGAATTTCATCCCGCAACCCATACTCTGTACAAAGTGCCTTTCCTTCAGCTTCTGTGCCTGGACAAATTCTATTTGATCTTCAAGATTAATGCAGATTACTTCTAGGAGGTGTTCCTTCCCTAATCCCTGCCTTACATGTTTGTATTGCCTCTTTTTCCCACCAAAGGATTCTGTAAATAATATTGCTACAGTGTTTTCTACATTGCATTGTAAATTTTTACTTTGGTTAACTCCAAATTCTTGAGGACAAGGTCTTTTTCATCTCTCTAGGAGCCTAGCATATAGCAATCACACTCTGTAAGCCATGCTGAAATGCTGGAACAAGCCATCATGTAAAATCTTTTCTATTTCAGGAAAAAAATCCATATCAATCATCTCCTGTGAATTCTCATAGTGAGGTGAGCAAAATAATTATTTGTGAATGAGGGTTAATGCTGAAGAAGAAAGAAGAAAGCCTGTTTTTGCACATGCCAAGTCTGAGATGATGGCAGGGTAGTCCACCGTTCCTTTTTCTCCTTCAGTTATTGTCTTGATAACAAATAAAATTGTCTTTCATAATGAAATATTTATAAGAATATCCATATTGTATTTTAAAACACTAAATTAAAAGAATTTTTGTAGAAATTGCTAAGGAAAATCACAACTAGACTGCCTATATTTTCTCAAATCAAAAAAAATTTTTAAGACTTCCAAACTACATTTTTATTAAGATGAATTAAAAATTTGAATCAAAATTGTTACAATTAAATATGTTTTTGAAAGAGGAAAATGATATGGAAGGAATGAATTCCACCCACATCATTAATGATTTAAGACTAATTATATCACTATATCAGCTAACTTTGACTATGAAAATTCTGGTCTAAATAAAACTAAAAATACATTATCGAATATTACTTTTCACTTTTATTGTTAGAAAAAATCACTGGTGAATCATATTTCGTTTTCCTATTCTAATTAATAACTTCAAATAGAGTCTGTATCAACACAAGTCAACAGAATGACTGACAAAGGAAATAAGAAGATAAATGTTTTCATAGCTTGGAGATGAGGAAAAGTAAGAGATTCTATGGAATATGTATTAAATGGTTCAAATGACATAATATTGAAGTGTAGAGTGAAGCGTTGTTGAAGTTAGAGAGAGATTTAATCTCTGTATCTTCCCCTAATTCATGTGACCAGAGGCAAGTTAAATAACAATAAATAAACATGCCTCAGTTTCCTCATTTGTTAAATATACTTTCTCAAATGATTTCTTTTTTTGAGAATGCATAAGGACGATATAAAAGGCCTGCACAGTGCCTGGAATACAGGAGAAAACCATAATGATCCTTTATATTGGGGCAATAAATTAGAGAAGTTTTGTGTCACTCTAATTTGTCAAAAGATGCATACACTTATTATTAAACGTAATTTTCTGTATTTGCTTTCTTTGGTGAATGTGTGGACTTAAGAAAAGTCAAAAAAAAAAGACAATTTGCTTTGCTTAGATATTAAATTAAAATAAGAAATTGTAAATATGGCATAATCTTACAAATTGGTTAATGGGCCTTAATGTATTTCTAACTGTACAATTCAGATGTGGGCTCTGTTACATCACTGTCTCATCTCCACAGCTACTTGTCACCTAGAACTACTCAACCCTTCATCGGTGGTGGTGGTGGTCTTTCAACCGTATGCAAATGCTATTATTTTTGAAGGGCAACTGATCTTTTTCAGAAATAATAAAACTTCCTAAATAATGTGTCCATTTGAGAGAAGGAGAGGGACTACTGCCAAGATTTAGCAATTTGGACATTTTCCCAAACTTGTGTAATATGATTTTCCAAATTTGGAAGATTACAACCTCTCATCGAGATGACTGTTTTCCTTTTTGGATCCTGATTCTCGTGTAAGAAACTAGCATAGCCATGGAGAGATCTGGTGATTTAAGCATTGTTTACCATTACTTAAATTTTCCTAAAGCTATTTAACTCATAACAGAAAACATTATCATTAAATTGGGACAGGGCTTTTTTTTCTAACCACACATCTGGAATTATCAGAAGACACTGCTTAGTCCTGATTCTACAGATTTGAAATAAACCAATTCAAACCTTTTTCTGTGCCAGACACTATATTAATCACTGACAATGATGATATCACTTAATCCTAACAGTATCCCCATAATGTTTCTATTATCATGACTTCTATTTTACAGATGAGGAAGGTGCTGAGGCTAATAATGGAGCTGCGACTCAGACCCACGCAGTCAGATACTCAAGCACATGCAGATGACCTTCTAAACTGCCACACTATGCTGCTTCTCTTTTTGGATCAAAATTCTCCATTTCTGCAGATGATTCATTGTTTTCTGAACAATTTTTAATGCTTCTGTTCTTTTAGAAGAAATGCACCTCTACATATACAGCCCCACAAGCAAGTCACACACAGCACGTGGAAAACATTCGGTAAGTGAGACATCAGCAACACCTCTCCTCACTCTGTGCAACTGAACTACGTTTAATAATCTCAGTTTAAATTCATTTTGACAAAGAGCCTTGGGCAAATAAACTCTGCACTAACATTGTACATGGTTGTCAAGTCAACTGAAAAAATATTTTTATCTTATAAAACTTCTCAACTTGTTTAAAAGTTCCTGCCAGGAAGTTTTGTGATATCCTGCGGAAAGCTGGAGAAGCATTTGGATTGTGAAGATGGTCCCTTTTGATGTTTAAAGTGTTAGAGAAGAGATGCCTTATGAATTCACTCACATTTTTTGGATAATTTGGAACGGATCTGATTTGTAAACAGTAACATTTTAAAAGAATAGAATTTTTGTGCTGAATATATTAGACATTTTCATGACATAAATATTACCCACTAAGGCCATATGTTATGTGGAAAAACTAATATAAGAAAGAAACAAACTATCACAATGTCTAAGTGGAAGTGGATTATATTTCCATAAAATAACATTTAACTTTATATAATTCAGTGGGTCTATCTAATTTGAAGTAATTTCACTGCTGTGTGCTCGGAGAAAAAAATCAGTCATTAGGAATTACAAGATATTTTTATACCTTATTTTTTCTTTTTATAATTTAAAGAATTTAAATTTGCAGAAACCTGAAACTTGTGCTTCTACTGGTAAGTCAGAAGGCTATGGAAAGCAAGTCAGCAACAAGGTAAAAAATTAGAGGTTAAAAAAAGTAGAAGTACAAAAAGAGAAATTCCTTTTAATTTTGCTGTGCACTATTTTACAGTTTCATCTAGCAATGCAACACAACACTTGTTAAGAACCCCCTGCTGTGCTGAGCTGGAGTCATACAGATGAATAAGACACAGTTCTTACCCTCAAAGAGTTTGTCATCTACCAGGAGGGACTCTCCATCTTTCGCCCTCGCGTAGCCCGTGGATGCCTGGATGCCGTCAGTGCTGATACACAGGGCGGGAAGCTCTCCCACCCGTGTCCCCATTCTCCCTCTCCTGCTGTCAACCAAGGCGGGTGCTGGCTCATTTTACCTCTTGATTATTGTAGTGTGTGCCTGACTGACCTGCCCCTCACTTCTTTCTTTGCCTCATTAAACCGTGCTTTGACCATCCTGGTTTCTTATGAATATATTAATACAAAAAAAACTAGCCATGGAGAGATCTGGTGATTCAAGCACTGCTATGCAAGCAGAATTTCCCTGGCAAGCAGAGATACTGAAAATGTGAATAATAAACCACTTGCACCAGAAACATAAAGCATGATGATGTTAGCTTAATTAAAATGAAGATTCATGGACCCCATCCCAAACTGGCTAAAAGAGAATATTTAGAGATAAGGCCTAAGAAATCACATTGTAACACATTTTCTAGATGATTCTTATTTACTAAAAATTCTAACCAATGATTTACAGGATAAAATCCATTCTTTACCCTATCATTCAAACCATCTGTAAACTGACATCAGCCTAACTAAAGCAACTAAACAACTAAATATTTCATAGTTAGATAGAAATTCAAACTCATATGGCCTCTTGCCAACTTAGAGAACGTGTGAGCCTAAAAAGTTAGTAGATGACCTGCTCAAGGGAGGTTGCTGGCCTTACTTTGGGCCACACATTTGCCAAGAGACAGTAGAGAAATGCAAACAGAAAGCCAACTCTTGTGAGGCCATTCATTAGCTGGGTGATGTTTTTCCCTCTTCCACTTACTGCGACATCCAAGCCTACACTTGGAAAGTCTGGTGTGGGAGAGCTGCCACATCTACACTGGCGAAAGCCCCATTATGCTAATTAACTTGGACACACTACTTATTACTTTAAGTGGTATCATTGTCTGAATAAAGTATCAAATACAAAAGCTGAGTTAGTGGTCCATGAGAGTCGTCTTGATAAGCAAACTTCCTGCCAATCTGCTTAAGAACCCCTGAAAGGTATGAAGTCACTTCAAGAAAGAACAGAGAGATCCAAGGTACCTGGAGGCTGAAAATCTGCTTTTTACATTAAAGCATTCATAAAATAACTATAACACTGCTAATTATTATTACCATTCATTCACTCTATTGAAAGACAACCACTGTGTCATGAAATTAGAGTATCATAGATTCCAAAAATGAACCTTGAAAAAAACGTTATCCAAATTTTAAGAATGAAGGAAATGCGTACAGACAGATCTCCGTGCTCAAAGCTCATTGATCACATAGCTGGCAGAAAAAGACTCAGCCCAAGGACATATGTGTCTCTCTCACTTTCCCTCTCACCCATTCGCATAGGCAGTTGCCAACGTTAACCAAGGGACGTGTGCTAGAGTAAGACACTTGTGACATTTGCTATAGAGAATGCTAAAGAATACAATATGGGGACATATAGCCATTACCAATTTTAGTGGTAAAGGGACATTAATTAAAGAAAAATTAATTTTGGACATTTTAAGGAGCAATTTTTTTTTCTAGAGGTTAAGAGTGTATTTGTCTTTTTTCTATTATGGCACTTTATCATTATTTAATCTATTTCCCATTCTAAAAGTCCTAGGGGATAATGTACTGTCTCCATCTTCATTTCTTATGTGCTTCGTTTGTCTACTCTCCCTTTATATTATATCCTCTCTTCTTATAGCAGGTGTATTACTGCTCATCAATCCAAATGAATGGCAAAAACTGTATTCACGTCTAAAACATACTCCTCCTGCAAGCTGAGAGAGAGTGACCAAATCCATGTGTGACAGGAGGCTCCTAGGGCATATGCTAGTTTCTTATGGAATTAGCAGAGTTTTATTTTTTAAAAATTTTTCCCAGCTTCACTGATGTATGATTGACAAATAAAAATTGTATACATTTAGGGTATACAAGGTGGTGTTTTGATATATGTATATATTGTGAAATAATTACCACAATCAAGCTAATTAACATAGCCATTAATAACTCAAATAGTTACCTTTTTTGTATGTTGAAAACACTCGCTATCTATTCTCTTAGCAAATTTCAAGTATATAATAGTTATTAATAAATGTGGTCACCAAGCTATACATTAGATCTCCAGTACTTATTCATGTTATAACTGAAAGGTTGTATCTTTTGACCAATATTTTCATTTTTCCCCCACCTCCAGCCCCTGGTAACCAAGATTCTACTCTCTGTCACTATGAGTTTGACTATTTTTGTAGATTTCACATATAAGTGAGATCATGTATTGTCTGGTTTATTTCCCATAGCATAATGCCCTAAAGGTTCATCCATGCTGTTTTAAATGATACAATTTTCTCCTTTTTAAAGATTGATAATATTCCATTATATATATTTTAAGTAAAAATATAATATAAATATATATATTTTTTTCACATTTTCTTTAGCCATTCATCTGTTGACAGATACCACTTAGGTTATTTTCATACCATGGCTATTGTGAATTAGCACAATTTTAGATGAAATAGTGCTGTTGCTAAAACTGCTGCATTTGGTCCTTCTAAGTTCATGACCTCAGCACTTGTATGAAATAGCTGGACAGGTCTGTAACAAGACTTTAAGGTAGATTCATCATAACTGAAATATAATTGAATTATTGCATTTTCATATAGTTTATTTTAAATAGGAATTCAAAATATCATCATGTACCAAGAAGGAAAAATGTTTTGCCATGTTTATATTTGTAGAGCCATAAAGCCATATTTTCTCATAAAACCATACTACATAGTCAAGGCAATTGGATTTCTTAACCCTGACATTCCTCTTCTCTACTTCTGGGACTCAACTGTCTTCTACTCTGGATCTCAAGATGACTGTGGACGCTTATTCATTTGTACAACAAATGTTTGAGGACCTATGAGCACTCAGCTTTGTTCTGTGAGAGAAAAAAATATAGTAGACATCAATCCTGTTTTCATCAGGAATGATATTCATTTGGGGATCTATATATATTTAACTATCAGTATATATCAGTGTATACCAAAAATAATCGTGACAAGTGATATTTACAATAAACTGTGCAAGAGACTTAAAAAATGAAACATATTTCCTGCCAGCCTTTTAGGTTTATTTCACAAAGGTGATAGCATTTGTCTTGGCCATTAACAGGTAAGTACAATTGGAACAGGCATAAATGAGTAGGGCTGGACGTTGGGTAAGAAAAATGAGCATGAATACAGACATTGAGAATTATGGCTTGCCTGCGTTCATGATATAGAGAAGTAGGTTACAGAGCTAGAAAAATAGATTGGGGCTGCTCTATAACAGTCATGAATTGAAGGCTAAGGAATCTGGGATTTATTCATTAGGTGGCAAAAGGCAGCAAAGATTTCTGAACTGGAGATCAGACCATGACTCAGGAAGCTGAATCCTGCTAGTGTGTGAGCTAGAGGAGAAGGATCAGGTACTACCAGCAAAGAGACCGGGCAGGAGCGCCTTGTGACTGTGCAAGCCTGGAGAGACAGCAGGAGAGGGGCCAGACAGATGGGACAGTTATTTCAGATGGAGAATGAATAGAATTTTGCAACTGATCATGGGAAGAACTAAGGGGAAAAAGAGTTAAAGATGTTTCAGATGTCTCAACTAAAGGTCTGGTAGCAATATTGATGCCAATAACAGTAACACAGATGTCTGAAGAAGCAGGTTTATAACCTGTCCTTACCCTCAATTCTAGCCAGGCACAATTCCAGAGGAGCATGTATATAAATGCCATTGATTTCAAAAGCTGATTAGTCACAAGGCATTTGTATTCTAGGTACTCTGACAATCCTTAAAACTTTAGCAGGTGCTCCAAATATTTATTGCCTTCAAGGAGCTAACTTTGCATATTTATTGTCTCATTAGCCTCTGGGTTCTCAAGAAATTCCTCAACTGCCAACTTAGTGGAAAACCCATGTTTCCATGCCAAAGTTTAATAATATATATTAGTCCTTTCCCCCCGGTTCAAAAACCAAAACAGAAAACAAAAGTTCTTATGTATTTTTGGCCATATCAAAAAATGCTCAATGTTTTTATTTTATAATGACATGATATATAAGTAATGTCCCCTAATTTGTATAATTTTATCTAACTCAGCATCTCTATGAAGTAGGCAATCTAATTATCATATGAGATTTTTAATCAGTAAGTAAGTGGTGTGGTGTATATTTAACGCAGTCTCAACTTGTAAAAATATAAAACTCTGCTAAGGCTTTCTTTGTTATTTTCTTGACACTATCTATTACAAGAATAAATTATCATCAATGTGTTAAAGTGCTTAGAATAGTACAGTGGACTAGGTAGACAAGAAATCATTCTAAACAAACAGATATTGATAGATAAGGAGTTAAATAGATATAGTTGGATTTTGAAAAGTTTCATGAAGGAAATTAAAGCAGGCAGTGGTTGTGAACAGTGCTATGTGGGCAGAGAACTAAAGGAGAAGAAGGGAGCAGCCATGCAGCTTTTCTGGAGAAGAACTTTCCAGACAGAAGGAAGAGCAAAGGTAAAGGTCTTGAAGTAGGAGTCTGCCTTTCAGTAAAGGGGGATGAGTCCGGAGCGCGGTGGCAAGGAGGGCGCGGTGGGCTACACAGGAAGGAGGCTGGGACAAGCAGAGAGCAGTGGGCCATTGTGAGGGCTCAGGATTTCACCAAGTGAGACAGGAAGCCATCAGAAGGTTTTGAGAAAAGAAGTCAAGCAATTTTCTGTGTTTTAAAAAAATCTTCCTAACTCTGAGTTGAAAACAGGCTGAAGGGGGCAAGGGATGAAAAAGAAAGATAATTCAAGAGGCTACTGAGGTGACAGTGGGTGACAGGCTACTGAGGTGACAGTGACCTAGTCCAGAGAATTAGCAGAATTAATGACAAGCGCCCAGGCCCCGGCTACACCACGAAGGCAGCATCAGCAGCTGAGGAATCGAGTGTGGGCTGGGAGAGAGAGAGAGGGCTCCAGAACACTGCCATGGGTTCTGTCTGACCAGCTGGAATGGTGGAGCTCTCATTTCCTGTGCCAGGAAGACTTCAGGGGCAACCCTTCTAGGGCGGGAGGAGTCATCTCTGCAAGTACATACTAAAGTCAGTCTCACTCTGTGTGGACTTAGGTATATGTCAAGATACATGATCTTATTTTATAAAACTTTACCTGACAACCTATTAAGCATCCCATGCAATACCAAAAATATTCTAAGCATTTTGAATATCCACACAGAATCTGTTTTTTAATCATTTCACCGATACTCTATGCATAAGAATATTTTACTAAGATAACTACTAGATTAAATCATTCACTTATTTAATATATATTTATTGAATGACTAATATGTACCAAGCACTATCAGATGCATTAAGAATTCCATGACAAGCAAAAAGAGATACGCCTCATCACCTCTTGAAGCTTGCAGCCTAGTGAGGTATATATCTAACAGACGAACAAATGTACATTTGCAAAGGAGGTGGTGCCACTGAAACGCTCACTGGAGAGATTGGCCTGCACAGAACGCTTCCTTTGGGAAATGGCTATTGAGCTCATATATGCGCTCTGAGCTGAGAATTTAGTGTATTCCAGGCAGGCGGAGCAGCACGTACTCATGTCCTGCATGGGAAAGACACACGGTGCATTAAGAACTCGGCGAACTCCAGCGTGGCTGCCACGCCGAGACTGCCAGGGAGCACAACACAAAGTGCGGCTGGAGAGATCAGGTGGGCAGAGGTGATGAGAGGCAGCACAAAAGTGAGCTGAGTGGAGTTATGTTGGCTAGAAGAACTCCTCCACATTTCCGGCATAGCACGTAATTAACAACAGGGGCTTTGGAGCTGGACAGACTTGGCTTTGAACACGTACTTGGGCACTTATTAGCTGTGTAAGCTCTGGCAGTCACCATCTCTAAAATAAAGCTAATATTATTGCCTTCCTTCTTTAGGTGGGAGACGTCTTTGGTCTCGATGTGCTAAGCCAGTGCAAAGTTCTACTCCTCAGTAAATCTCCAGATTTAGCAAGGTCAGAGAATGGTCACAGGATTATGTTATTATGAAGTATCTTTAAAATTATTATTTCACTGATAATTTATGTATTGTAAAATATTTAAGATCTGGAGATAAATTTTAGTAAAACCATTACCAATAATAGAGGTTATTTTACTTTGGGTTGGAATGCACAAAAAGGACTGATTATTTGTAGATCTAAAGAAAAAAGCGTGTGTGTGTGTGTGTGTGTGTGTGTACACACATATTTATATATATGGTATCTATATAACAAAATAATCTAAAACACCACTAAATGTACAAAACGACAACTTTTGTTATTTGCAATGAATTACATCACAGAATTATGTCTAAAAGTACTTCACAAAAAAATACAGATAAAGATATATAGGTACAAACCACCTTTCAAGCCCAAAATAATAAAGATTGCTTTCTAGCAACTCCAGTGCAACTTCCTAGTACAACACTGACTTAGAATGAACAAGGGTCTGCCACGTCTGTCAGGCGGCAGGCTATTCACGGTGCGGCCTGTGCACTGGCTCCCACGGGGCAAACTGTCTTTATTACTGATTTGCATCCACGGAAGTAGCCGGTGCTAGACTGTAAATCAGCTACATCACTAAGCACACAGTTACGTTCAGCTGACTTTCCTTTTTCAAGACTTTTCCAATGAAGGAAGAAATGTGCTATATTCTGGCATAGCTCTCTATCTTACCATAGACTACATTTGAGTAGTAAGAGCATTTAGTGAGCAGTTAATGAGAAATACAAATTTAATGGAGAGAACTTTACTACATACACTAAAGTAAATTCTAGATGGGTTAAAGTGTTAAGTAGCGAGCTCCAGAGAGAAAATATAAAACTAAAAAAACTGTGTTTCCCTGATTTTAGAGTAAGAATGCACTGATAACTGCAAAAACCTGCAGAATAAATAATAAAGTATTAAATTTGACTATTAAAAAGTCTACAGGCCATAAACATTAAACATCAAGATTAAATTAACTATTAGAACTAGGCAAATCTTTACAATATATTTGATCAAAAGAGAATGTCCTTAATATCAAAAGAACTGAAAAATGAAATCTCTAATAGTTTCAGTTTCCTCATCTGTAAAATGACAATGATAATAATACTTTGCTCAATTTTGTGAGGTTAAATTAGATATGTATTTGAATTAGCCACAGTACATTGCCTACAAGCCTACTAATAAAAGAACACATTTCTTTTCTTATTAGATAGCCTTTGGCAACCTAATATAAAACATAAGATTTTGAAACTTTAAAAATATTGTGTAATTATGCAGTAAAGAATTAACAAGTTAGGGTAGTCTAAAAGTGGCACATTCCAAAGAAAGGTTTGGTCCTTCCCTGGCTCCTGGGAGGTAACCTCTAAGCCCTTGGAATGTCCTGCCAAGGTATCTTTGACAATATCTTTGTTTAGTTGTGGACTTGTACCATGATGTATTTTTGCTAACAATATAATTTATGGTGGGACTTAGGGCCAGACTGACCTCTGGAGGGGACAGAGATTGAAGGTTTGCCTTGTGGGAAGTCATCCAAGCTTTACTGGAGTGACCAAACCCCAGTAAAAACCCTGGATACCAAGGCTCAGGTTAGCTTCTCTGGTTGCCAATAATTTGTGCATATTTTCACACATTTTTATTGGGAGAAGTAAGGACTGTCTGCATAAGTCCACTGGGACGGAACAACTGGAAGCTTGAGGCTGGTGTCTCATGGACTCTGCCCACGCAACAGTTTCCCTTGGTGATTTCAATCTATATCCTTTCAAGGTAATAAACTGTAACTGGGAGTAAGACAGCTTTGCTGAGTTTTGTAAGCTCGGCTAGCAAATCAATTAACCTGAGAGTGGTCTTTGGAATCCCACCCCGCCAGCAGAGGAATCTAATCACAATTAATATATTAATAAGTTATGTCCTAAAATCAAAATAAAACTCCTACTTTAACAAATTTTTGTTCATAAAAACCTATAAAATATATAGATTAGTGAAAATGTGCATATACACATACACATTTAACAAACCATCAAATTCATGAACAATATCCTAAGGTATTTTTATTCATAAAAATAATGTTTTAGATTTCATCATAGTAAATTTGGGAAGAACCCATTTATATTTCATGAGTATATATTCATTTAGTACTAACAATAAACATTGCCTTGTCAAAAATTGTGGTTACAAAGAAATTAATAACTCCCTTGAATGTTTGTTTAGAAAGGAAAATAATTTTGAAAGGGAATCAAAAATTGTTGGTTTAAATAATTTATTTCCTCTGACTTACTATAGATTTTAACTTACACTTTTAATTGTATATAAAATTATTTTTAAATTGATAATTTCCCAAAGGAAAAAGATCAATAATTTTTTGCTGACATTGTTTTAGATTCCTTTGCAATAGTAACAGAAGGATTTTTTGTTCTCTTCAATTACTCAAATCCTCACCCCCAAGAGTCACTTTTTATTACCTAGTAACCCATATTGATTTTTCCAGCTATATGTGGAATTGTTCTGAGAATTTCTAGAAATCAAATTTAATTCAACAAATATAAAACACTAATCTAAAATCAGTTTAGAAAACTTTCATGTATCATTACAAAAGCATTCTCAAAAAGTTTAAATAAAATCATTCTGCCATTCTAAAATTGTGGGTTACGTAATAATTGTATGATAACATAGTTTGTTATTAGTTTCTAGAAACAGTTTCCACTTAATATAATTTAACCAAAAAAGAAAGAAATACAAACAGCAGGAAAAAAAATAAGATTTAAGTTTCTTAAGTAGCTGACTCAATCGTACCTCTAAGTAAAGCACTCTGCTTGGCGTGTGTGGGTGCACGCACGAGTGCACACACAGGGGACCCGCAGATACGGCTGTCTAATACCTATAGGGACTGTCCCCAGCTGAGAAGCTTTGAGTATATGAACATTTTTTTATATTTCCTTTTTCATCATTCTTCTTATACTGTGCCTTACACTGGATAATGATGATGTAATTTTTTTTTTTTTTAATAAAAGTGACTTTATTCTGACTGCTATTATCTTTCACTCTCTGGTATCAAGGAAACACTAGCCTCTACTTTTGTAACAAATATTGCTTATTGCTCAGGAGAATTTTTAGTAACTGAGTAGTTCAACATATATCACATGTTCTGGTCTTAATCCATCAAGCATTACACATACCTTTGGCACATCTCTATTGATTTTGGGTACAGCTCTATAAAAGTCAAATAAAATAATATTTTAGTACCATTTTAGCCATTCCAACTTGAGTTCCTGGTCACAAACCAGTATTTCTATTACATAAAGCTGAAGTGGCCTTTCCTTAAATTATCTCATTTAGTTTTTGGTGTAAATAGTTGTTGCTTCTTGATCAAGACTTTAGTTTTTAACAAATAAATTTGTATCATGTTTGGTTCCTTTAATTGTTGTTTCTTCTACATCTTAGAATACAACAGAGACTGAAGAAATTACTTTTGCATATCTATTTTTAAACATATGTTTAAATATATACTTTTTAAAGTAAACCCTCTGCTATTCAAGGTACTTGACAAAATTATTTAATGTCTTCTTATGAAAATATGCTCGGACTGCTTATCAATCAAGCTGTTAATGCATAGCTAAAGAGTACAAATTATAATTACTCAGAAATTTGTATTTCTTTTATAGGAATTGGATTTATGATTCATTGGCATTTATCTTCTTAAAATTGTTTATTAATAACTTTTTCTTGCCTCTAAACATTATTCTCAGAATTTTCCCTTCAATGATGCCCATGGTTTATCATATAATAGTATGATTAAACTGAAAATACCTTTCAATTATTAAAATTATATTGTAAATAAGAATCTAAACTCTGTCATTTCTGGAGTTCAATATTAAACAGTTTATTGCAAGGCATACTTTCCCTAAAGGATGATGATTTTAAAATATATTTTTCTTTTTTTCTTTTTTTAAGTAACAAATTAACTCTTTATATTCTTGATTAGCCAGCTGAAGACTGAAGGTCCACACTGGAGGATGGAAAGGACAGCGGACCCGTGGACGACAATGGTCACTGGGTTACTGTGCAGGTCCACTTACACTTCGTTGTTTTTCAACCAACTGTGGATCAAAAATACAGTATCTGCAGGTTGCAAAACCTGCATATAAAGAAGGTAAACTTTAAATATATTTGAATTCTTCAGGGCCAACTGCTGGACTTGAGTATTTGTGGATTTGGGTACACATGGGAATCCTGGGACCAAGCCCTCCCTCGCCCCATATTCTGAGAGATGACTGTATTTCTATATATTTAAAAACAGTGACACCACACATCAATCACTTGAAAATTGGTAAGAGTAGATTTGGTGTTTTCACCACAAAAAACAACAAGTATGCAAGGTAAGGTATATGTTAATTAGCTTGATTTAGTCATTCCAAAATTTGTATACATCTCAAAAAAACATGTTATACATAAAAAATATACACATTTTTTGGTCAATTAAAAAAAGTTTTAAAAATCAATCACTGCTGATAATGCCCTATTTCTTGGAGTAGATTATGGATACACTGCTATATTCAGTATCTGATAATTCATTGAGCTGTATAATTATGATTTGATCATTTGTGTTTACTTCAATAATGTTTTTTTAATCAAACACTGTCCTGTACTACATAATTGTTTCTTCTAAGCTTTCTTCTACAAATCAAATTCAACTGTTAACTCAGCTTTACTCACTTGCCTACAGAGTCCAAAATATAATGAAAAGGAAGTGAGCTGGGCACATTACACCAGAGTGCCACAGCACGCGATGAGCTGGGAACCTGGGTCCATTTCCCACGTAAAGGGCACAGACGCTGCTACTCAGCTCCAAGGAATGCTTGGCATATGGAGCTGGGGTTCAAGTGTTCCCAGGTCTGCAAATTTGAACTTTTATGCCCAATTTAGACTTTTTTAATGTTGGTAACCAATTCAATTTCTTAAACACTGAAGGACAAACTAAATTTGTCTTTGACCAAAGAGGCCTCCGTAAAGATCACCTCCCTGAGAAGGACTTCACTGATCTGAGTCCAATTAAAATGGTTTCATTGTAGTGCTGGTACACTAGTAATTAGGGAAAATTAAGTCTGATTTCCCAACTCATGTCCTTTCTATTTTAATAAACTTCCTGAAAATATATGCATAACTTTTATGCAATTTGAATTCCAAATGAATCTCACAACAAAGTTATTATCCTCATTTTACTGATGAGGAATCTAAGGCACAAAGATATTAGCTAATGTTGAAATTTGGAACAGTGAATGTGACCTGAGTTGAATGGCTTGAGTTCAAACCCCTTGCTCCAGCAATTACCACTTTTATGATTTTGGGAGGATAAATTAACATCTCTTATATTGCAGTTTTCTTTCCTGTAAAATGGGCACACTAACACCACATCACAGAATTACTGTGAAGATACAGAAAGCACTTAGAAATGTGTCTGGCACATAGTAAGTGCTATATAAGTTTGCTATTGCTAATTATTATTGTTATTATAAATATTATTGATAAAATGAAAATTAGAAAGTAACTAACTCCTTGGTTTTTGTATTAAATGAACTAATCTATGTAAAGTTCTTAGAACTGTGCCTGAGACATAGTTAATATTCAATACATGCTAATTATGAGTCTAATTTTATTTTCTTTCAAGCACATTTCACCTAAACCATGCAGGCTAATTCCTTTACTCTGTGCCTGTAGATTTGCCTGGCACAGAGTAATACCAGTTATTACCAGAGTGCCTGGTAATAACAAACATAGGGACCATTATATACTGGAAGTATTTTCACTTGAACCAAGTGAATGTTAAAAAAATAGATAGCATTATAGCCTCATGGTTATTGAAATATTTATATTGTTTAAAAATGTACAGTGAAATCAATCATGCACTCTGTAATGACTGTCTTGCTGGTTTTAATGATGTAGTAAGATTTTATTCAAAGAATCAGGAATGGTTACAACATTCAGAACTCTTTAAAATTAGATGGTCTTCTTCGTCTCTTCTTGTTTCCTTAATTTTTCAAAAACTTGAAGCCCAAAGAAAATAATCAAAATATATTCATGTATTTCAATAACTCAAATTATAAATGTATATGCTAAAATATTTAACATAGCCATGATTTTTACTTACTTGTGACCCATTTCATGAGCAATTGTAAATGCAAGATTCAGGCCATTGTCTTCAGCAATAATACATTTTCTCTTTTCACTACACATTCCACTCAAGTAAGCTATACCTGGAAAACACAAACTTTAATTATCATATGTTTGAATGAACATGTAAATATTTATACTACATATTAATAGTAGAAATGAAAATGACAGTTGTCTCCACTAAAATATGTCAATATTGAACTGTGAAATTTAGCTTCAATAAATGAAATTTTAGGGGGAAATATATATGTATAAGTAAATAAATGTTAATATTCTTTTTGATATCATATTTTAGGTGAAATTATTTTACCAATTAAAAGTCATACTACATGAATATATTTTATAAATACTACTTTTAATTGTAATATAAGACAAATGACTAATCACAACTTAGAAAATATAAATATAAAAAAGTGATGATTATGTTAAATATTTCCAATTCTTGTTAAGAACTTAATTTCAAAGAAACACCATAAAGTAAAATAAACTACATATAATACAGTCTTAAGCTTATATTTGTATTTGAAGTTAATAAAATTTTGAAATTTTATTTATGAAATACCATATTAACTAATATGAAATAGAACCATGAGTGGTATTTGAAAAATTGAAGAGGTTTTCTTTGAAAATTTATTGACTAATAAGATTGTCTATCTGCAGAGTATATGATATTGAAATATTATTTAATATAAAAATTTCAGCAAGATATTTGGTCTTTTGGTTTAAATTATCAGTAAAGATGGCAATATCTAAAATCATTAGTATTCTTTAGTCAAAAATTTATCTACTATTTTACTAATTAAGATATATACTTGAAAAAGATCATTTAACAAAATGACTTATAGTATTCCAAGCATATGTTTTAATGTTATTTTCAAATAACAAAATTTATTATAATATCTATTATTTTAGATATATTATATATTCTATAATTCCCAAATCCCTATAAAGTAAATTTTAAGCTCTTTTTACAGATGAAGTAAGTTAGGCACAGACAGGTAAAACGATTTGCCAAAGATTACATAACTACTAAAAATGATAAAATGGGGATTTGATTTCACCTATGAATCCATCTGCCAGATGTTTATTTTGTTGCTGAAAACAATTTAATGCAGAGCTTGCCCTAATTAAAGATTGTTAGCTGATTGCTTGTGACTTTTTTTTCTCTCTCCAGAAACAAAAACTAGTGGACAGAAGTAATTAAATTTAAATAAAAGAATAAATCACCTTGTCTATGTTTTAGAAAGTTAGAAGATTCATGGAGGAATATGAACTGATTTAGTGAAAGTCATACCCTAAATGACAGGAAAGGGAATTCTGATGAGAAGAGAATTTATGAGCATGGTGGAACTCCAGACAGGCTCAAGACTGAGGCACACAAGGTCTAGGGAAAGGCATTGCAGGAGGGTTGAAAATAGAGATTAGTTGAAAATATATCTGAAACGCTCAACAATTCATTTAAACCCTCATGTAGAATGTCAAGGCCTGGTCTCCACAGGCCTATCGGGAAAATAGAGATATAACCTTTAAACAAAATGTAGTATAAACGTGAATTTTAGAAATATAACTCTAAGAAGAAACAGCCAAAAGATGAAATACACATACAGATGTAATTTTTTCTACATATTTATAAATTAAAATAGATTTTATAGAAATGTCACATTTACATAGAGGTGAAATGACTTCTTAATGAGTGGATGGGTGGATAGATAGATAGACGCATTGGCAGATGGTAAGTCCAACTACTTCATCTGGCTTATTAAGGCAAGTGAAATTATTCCAGGGTTAAATCAAGACAAAGTAGGAAAGAAAGATGAACAGACAACATTGGGGAAGGAAGAAGAAGAGGAGGGGAGAAGGAGAAAACTGTATTATTTTATCTAGTTCCATTAAACAACAAATGAGATAAAATTTTTTGATCTAAAATTAAAAGATAATGTGGATTTTAGGAAAGCTGAGTCATGTATTTATTAATACAACAAAAAGTGGAAAACAAAGATTCAGGGATAATTGATCTTGTGTCATACTCAGAAGGAAAGAAAGAAGGGTGGAAGAAAAGAGGGAGGATGGAAAAAAAGTATCTCCTCTTCATAGGGTATTAACACACTAAAAAAACTTCTTTGAGCATTTGGAAATAAAAAACAATAATAATTTGAGATAAATGTCCCCCCCAAAATGCTAAATTTGAGCTCACTATAATTAGCATGTTGGTGATCATTTTTCAATATAAAATTTCCCTTAGGATTCTCATATAGCTCGTTACTTTTTTTCACCACAACTAAAATAGTCCCACCAAGCTGTTCAGATTTAAAACTCAGCTGACCTGGGTTATCATCATGTCACATACCTGTTTGCCACATGGACCAGTAGTTAGTAAATTTAGTCACTTTAATGAGCTTTACATTTCTCCTCCTGTACTCATTCAAATGTCATTATTCCCACATAAAAATATTATTGCCATTTGCTTCCAATTCCTATCTCTTCTATATAGTTCTAGTCTTACTGCATTGGCTAGGATTTCCAACATGCTATTGAAATATACGGGTAGTAATGAGCTGATCATTTTTCCTTCTGACTTCAATAGGAATGTTGACAGTTTCACTGCTGCATATGGTGTTTATGGTAGGATTTTCACAGATACAGCTTATTAACTTAAGGAAATTACTTTCTGATATTTTCCTGCCTGAGTGAAAAAGGAGGCAACATCATCTAATACACGGGTCAAAGGTGGATGGGAGTTGAACGGGTGTTTTCTGGAAAAGAATCCAAAGACTGGAATAGCCAATGAGAGAAATGGGAACGAGTTAGTACTAGGGGAGTGTGTAATGTGAGTGTGTCAGGAAACAGTTTCAGCTGAGGGTGGAGAGCACTAATGGAGTAGTCAGCTGAGTGATATCCAGCCTAGCGGCCAAAACAAAAAGGAATAGTATTTGGACTCAATAGGGGTTGAGATTTTGTAGATCAGGTATGAAGAAAGAACTAAAAGGTTTAAAAGTTGGCAGTAAAGTTGAGAGTGAAAGAAGGGAAAACTTGTAGGGCACTATGGGATAAGCAAAGAAGTAAGGTTAAAAGGAACCTGATAATTTGGAAAACAGAAGACAGCAGTCAAAAGAATCAAATCATCAATAAAGAAAAAGAGACACACTTTACAAAAAAGTATTGAAGATTGTGATCAGAGAGTGGGATTCAGGGATTTAAGATTTCAGAGGTGAAGTGTTGAGACTTGACCGGGTATTGTCACAGGGTAAAGAAGGGTAGAGGTGGAGGTCATCTAGATTGAGGTCGAAGAATTATTCAGTAGTGTTGGGTGGACTAATTATACGAACATGAAGTTGCACATGATCATAAAGAACTTAGGAAAGTGGGAAAGATGGCCAATAGCCATAGGAAATAGGGGCCAAAATCAAGATCAATCATAGCTTTAAGGTAGTAAAGCTCAAGAACTTCAGTTTCAAGTAAAGAATTAAAACATAAGGATGGGAGAGATTTTTATTTAGAAGCATCATTAGGGAGTAAAAGAAATGTGACAAGTAGAAAACTTTTGTATCTTTCTTTTACCAGCCTTGTCATATAGGGGAAGAGAAAGAATAAACAATGATCTCTCTGGGGACCCTGGATTATAGAAATGTATAATCACCAGATTATAGGAAATTAATGACTATTTCATGGTCATGTAAAAATATGCTGATAAAGTTTATAAAGTTTATACTATAAAATATAAACATATATAAATTATTTTATATAAATTTATACAATAATATAAAATATTCAAGAATGATCAGTACATATTTATGTAGAGGTATGATTACAACTATGCATTTAAAAATCCATACCACTATATCATATTCATAGGTGAACAAAAATATTAAATAAGTATGCTAACTTGCTAATAAAAATTGCATTACATGGTAAGAATTTGGGTGCTTTTTCTTCCTCTTTTTCTACTTTCCTAATTGATATATTTATAATAGTTTTATAATGAAAACATGAAAGACCTATAAACATGATAATCATGCCTATGAAATTTGGATGGTAATTTGTAGAACCTCTTACAGAAAAGAATTTGGTCTGTAAGACCACAACCAAAAAATGACCAAAAAAAGTGACCCCTCTATTTCTATTTTTTCTTTTACTTAAGTATAAAGTCAGAATCTTCAACTAATATTTTGATAAATTGGAATTTCATTGTTCTTACATTTGACACACCAAGGAATTCTTCTTTGATTTAAAGGTTACAGAGAATGATTGCAACCACAACTAAGTTAAATGACTTGCATTATTCTGTTTAAAAGCCTATACATTTTTCAATTTCTTTCAAGAACCCACATGTTTCTTATTATTATAAGGGATGGGGTTAGGAGGGTAAAGGATTTAACACAGCTGTTATTTAAACATAGCTGTAATACAGTCATTTTTAGAAGCACTCTTTTCATATAAAAAATTCTGGAAATACAAAGCAAACAAAAACAACCTCCTAATTTCTCACCTAAAAATGAAGCAAGTCAGTCACCAGGAGTCAACAGGATTTCCCATCAGAAAACAGAACACACTATCCTAGAATGTAATATGATACACCTCATCAAAGTAATCAGAGACGCCTAAAACCCTACAGGATGCATTTTCTGATAATGGACTAAGGGGGAAATCATAGTTTTTATGTGATCAGATGGATACATCCTAACAAAAGCAAGGCTTCTGGCTCTAGAACTGTTGCTTATAACCACTAGCTAGAGTATCTTAGTGCAAAATCCTGCCTCTCCTGTTACAAAGTCCTGGCATAGGTATTTACACTATCACTTACCCTATGATGTAAGTTATCACCTATGAGTCCTATTATTACTTGAGGCCTAATGGAACAAAAAAGGTAATACATGACAAGCAGCAAAGGTACAAAGACCTTGAACATATATCTTTGAGAGTGTGAGCCATACAAATGCTCATTTAAAATGCGATCATTAAGACATAAAGATTTACATAGAATATTACAGGAGAATAAATAGGAGACTTAAGATAGATAAAAATCAAAGCAGGAAAGGCTTTTAGATATGGAAACAACTTAGTGATATCACTGAGTGAACAGGGCTAGCCAGGGAAAGACGATGGAAGTTGGGAGGGGGGTCGAGCAGGGGAGAGAGAGAGGAGACGCTCACGAGAGTGGACGTTTCTCACAGAGGCGGTTGCTTATGTTCTGTAAATGTGCCAGCCATGCAGCACATTTCTGCACACACTGTAGTTAGCATTTTCTCAGTAAGTTGTGTGTTAAAGGAATTGCATACATGAAATTCCTTGAAGCAAAGACTAATATAAAATGTAATTCAATATATGGCCTTAAGTAAAATGTAATTTTGAAGAAGCAAAATGTATTTCATCCACTAATGAGAAAAAAATTATAATGATATAAGGATGGTGCTCAGATAATATGAATTCAATTACATGATTATATTCAAATTGGGCTTTGAACATGTTTTTAAAAATAATAACTTGCCCTACTAGTTGGCTAATTATCTGCCTGTTTCATTAAAAGACAAGATGATGATCTAGGAATCTAAAAGCACTGTTAAACAAGTTATGAGTTTGATATCAGTATAATTATAAATGTAGATTTTAAAATATAGGCTTCCAGATTTTCTGAAATGTTTAATCTACAACATTCTCAACAGTGTAGTTTCTATGAATACAATGAAAAAAATTACTCCTAACAAAAATGTTAGTATAATAAAAAGTATAATAAATTTCTGTGATCAAATAAGATAGAATATTATATAAACATTTGTGAACAAATGTGAACATAAAAGAGGCACTCTTTCAAAATGAAAGTTGCTAACCAGGCCAAGCCGCCATTTGTTGACTAGAGATCACACCTGTACTCTGAATTCCCTGAAACTCACACCTGTCTTAACTTTGGGACTCCAGGGCTCACCTGAACCAACCAATCAGAGATCAACTACCATGGCCAATCAGAGCTCAGCTGTATCAACCAATCAAGGCTCTGCTGTATTGACCAGTCAGAACTCAAGTGGCAATCCTTCGTTTGCACAAATGTATCTGACTAGAAACCTAGGCAGGAACTTTTGGTATAAAACCAGAACCTTCCCTTTGTTCTCTGGAATGTACCTTCATTTTCAACTGAAGGCTGCTTCTCCCCGGTTTGCAAACTGTTTACTGGTATAAGGTCTCTTCCCTCCAAATTCCTTTTCAGAGAACTTTTGTTCACACATTAAAATGTTGTTTATGTGTTTTAAAATCATAGAACACATAGGCTGAGTTCTCTTCTTTGAAAAACCACAAGAAGATGGCAAATAATAGGTGATTTAAAATTTTTTCAATGTATAGCTAAACTTGAAGAAAGAAAATTCTTAAGTACTAGAATAAACTTTTTAAAAAATTCAAACCTGGAGAGATAAGATCATGAATTGATACACTGCACAGCCTGGGTATCAGATAAGATATAGGTCCTATTAAATAGGAGTGGGGTTTCCAAATGTCTGCAGGTATAGACACTGGTAACTAGGGAATCCATATTCATGCAGAAATCATAAAGCCCAGAAATGCTGATGTTAACTACCTTCAAACATATATGAAAGTAACTTTAAAAATCTGCCAGAGCAGGAAATCAGCAAGGAAGCTTGGCTGAAAACAAACAAACAAAAAAACCAAACAAAAACAAAAACATGAAAAAAAAAATCTGATGCTAGAACAGACTCCATTAAAAAACCAAAACCCCAAGCTATCATGAGCGTCAGTGTGAAGCGTAAGAAATATTAAGCCATAGCTGTAATACAGAAATTGATCGTATGCTGTGAAAATCTTTGCCAATGCAGCAAAAACAAACGAAATATAACTGTGACGGTGCACTTCATCATCGTAGCGAGCACGACATTCCCAGAGGGGAAAAAAGCTCCACTGAAGATGAGTTCACAAATAAAAATTACAAACCAATTAAAGAAATGGTCTAGTGTGTGACAGAGGCCACAGTATAAAAATTAGGGATAAAAATGATGATTAAATAAAGACATTTCTTAATATAAAGAGTTTGAAGTGCACATTCACTGGGCCACCATAACCCAAATCCATCTCTTTTTAAGTTAGAGAGAGAAACCATTTCTTCATGATTTCATATTATTCATATCAAAATATTAGTGTAATAAACTGTTGAGAATAAGAACTTTTACTGATAATATGTGATAAAAATTGTTCAAATAAATATATGAATATATAATATATACAATTATAATGTTTTGGATGATGTAAAATTAGTAAGATATGAAAAGATCCAAAGAACTTCATTATTATTTGGACTCAGAATAGAAATAACTAATTTTAGACTGCGTTAATTTAAGAATATGTATTTTTTAAGTGAGTAACCACTAAAATATAGTACTATAATTAACAACTAGTAAAATAATAGAGGGGTAAAAGAAAATAAGAAATACTAAATTTTTGCTATAGAACTAAAACAGAGGGAACAAATAAAGAGAAAATAATCTGGTAAAATGAAAGCAGAAAATAAAGTAAAATATATTAAAATAGATTATACTTTTAAAAAAATTCTTGGATGGAATTTTACACAATTCCTCTATACTGGGCTACAAAGAACATATGGAAAGCATAATAATAACTATATTAATACAAAAAAATGAGTCACCAAATAAAGTAACCCTCCAAATAATATTGAGCTGATGTTACAATATTTTACAAAATGTACCTCGAGGAAAAATTATCAAACATAAACAGAATCATTACCAAATACAAGCATTTGTATTTGACAATACTTAATGTGTATATACCATAATTTCATCTCAACTTACTGATAAAATTCAAATAGATTATTCTAAACTAGTGTAAATAATTGTTCTTTCAATAATTGATAGATTCAATAGATGAAACTAAATAAAGATATAAAGATATACAGAATCCAAATATTCCATCTAAAACGTTTAATTCCCACACACACACATTATACCTAACAAGTGTAAGATATATCATGTTCAAAACTGCATCAAACGTCTTCTAAAGTTGCCAATGCCACAAAACAACACTTATCACATATCCAAAGAATAACATCATAAAGGCAATATTCTCTAACAACACGGTAGTAAAATTAGAAATCAACAAAAAATTAGTTACTTTTCCAATTCCTTTCTCTTTGCTATTTAATGGATAATTTCAAACAAATTTCTAAATAACTTATGAGTCAAAGAAGAAAAATTACAAGGGAAATCATAAATACTTAGAACTAAATGCATCCATTCATTCATTACATAACAAAGCTACTGGCACACAGTGTAGAGTAGTCCATAGTAGTCTAATATTCCTCTAAAGAACTAGGAAGGCTGGATAAAATTGAAAATTATATCCGTAAAGCCATCAGAGAATTACAGAAACAAAAGGGACTATGAGCTACAAAAAAGGAAATTTTAAAATCCTTAAAAATGAGAGAAATCTCAAAGTTGAGCTTAATATCTACAGGAAATTTTTCCTTGGTGCTATTTGCTGATTTACACCAAAAACTAGCTGTACTTGATCCAGGAAGAGGATAATTGCAGAAGAAAAAAGAGAAATATTTGGGGGTCACCCCAGGACTGGATTTTGCTGTCCATAAGCTACAGACTTTGGTAGGCACACAAGCTAGAGTAACAAAATTGGCAACCTGAGAGGTCACAGAGAGTTTCCCCTCAAGACAACTGTCATATTCCAAAACTGCATGGAGTGATATTTTAAATAGTTAACCCAAAACATCTGAATAGCAGATGCAGAGCATCTGAATAGCAGAGGAGAATTTCCATGTGGACTTGTGACAAAGCACAGTCCCAAATTGGATTAAAATAATGACTTCCGATACTATCCATCTAGAAGAAAAAAGATTAAATCATTTCTGCTATATGATAATATCATCTGGAACCTCTACTGTTGTAGACATTAATAAACAAATGATCATTCATTCAAAAATACTAGGCATGCGAAGAGAAGGTCTATTTGACAAAACGGTAACAACAAACTGTCACCAAGAGGCAACCAAATATTGCGGTTAGTAGGCAGAATTTTAAAATAACTGAGATTAATATGTTAAAGAAATAGAGAAAAAGATAGACAAAATTGACGACAAGCTGGAGAAGCTATCAGAAAATTGGAATCTATGAAAAGAATCAAAGATGTTATTGATCTGAAAAACAATTTCGAAACTAAGATCTCAATGGATGATTTAACTGTAGATTGGACACAGGAGAGAGAATTCGTTTACTGGATAGATTAGTCCATTTAACATACCTAAATTCAAGCAAAAGGAAAAAAATGATTGAAATGATTAAGAAAGGAACATAATATACATGTGGGACACAATCACAGGTGTTACAATTACAGTTTGAAACCTAGAATAAGCGGAAACAAATAAGACATGAAATTAATTTGAGAGTTAATGGTTAAATGTATTTCAGAAAAATTTTAAGACATGAACACAGAACAAATAAAGCTCAGCAAGGCCAGATCCAGAACACTGATAACATCAAATGCTGATGAGAATGTGGAGCAACAGGAATCATATTCATTGCTGATGGGAACACAAAATGTTACATCCAATTTGGAAGACAGTTTGGCAATTTCTTACAAAACTAACCATACTTATACCATATGATCTACCAATCACACTCCTTGGTATTTACCCAAAGCAGCTGAAATTGAAAATTTCTGTCCTCACAAAAACCTGTCTATAGCATCTTCATGTGTAATTGTCAAACCTTGGAAAAGCTGAATGGATAAATAAATGGGTACATCCAGTGGAATATTATTCAATGCTGAAACAAAACGAGGTATCTTCTAGCCATGAAAAGACATTGAGGAAACTTAAACACACATTACTAAGTGATAGAGGCTAATTTGAAAAGGCTACATATTTTGTATATGATCTCAACTTCATGACACCTGGAAAAGGCAACACTAAAAAGATAAGTGGTTGCCAGGGATTAGGAGAGGAGGAAGGAATAAATAGGTAGAACATAGAGAGTTTGCAGAGCAGTGAAATTATTCTATATGATACTATAGTGGTGGATACATGTCAGTATGCATTTATCCCCAACCAAAGAATGTACAATACCAAGAGTGAATCCTAATTTAAACTGTGCCTGTAATCCTAGCACTCTGGGAGGCCGAGGCGGGTGGATCGCTCAAGGTCAGGAGTTCGAGACCAGCCTGAGTAAGAGTGAGACCCCATCTCTACTAAAAATAGAAAGAAATTATCTGGCCAACTAAAATATATATAGAAAAAAAATTAGCTGGGCATGGTGGCGCATGCCTGTAGTTCCAGCTACCCGGGAGGCTGAGGCAGTAGGATCACTTAAGCCCAGGAGTTTGAGGTTGCTGTGAGCTAGGCTGATGCCACAGCATTCACTCTAACCCGGGCAACAAAGCGAGACTCTGTCTCAAAAAAAAAAAAAAAAAAAAAACCAAAAAAAAAAAAACCACACAAAAAAAACTGTGGACTTAGTTAGTAGTAACATATCAGTGTAGGTTCGTCAGTTATAACAAATGTGACACTATAGTGGTGGATGCTGATGATAAGGGAGGCTATGTACATGTGGGAGCAGAGGGTATAAAAGAAACCTCTGTATCTTCCATTCAATTTTTCTGTGAACCTAAAACTACTCTAAAAAATAAAAATAAAAAAAAATGCTTAGCAAGCAACAAGCAGAATCAAACAAAAATAGAGTAAAAAAAAAAAAAAAAAAAACCCAAACTTTACTTCAAAGTATTAGTAAACTTTCCTCTTTCGGAACTTTTTCTCCTTTTCTTTTTATTTTCAGGAAAAAAATGACATTCTATAAAAAAGACATGTGCACTCAAATGTTTATGGCAGCACAATTCACAATTGCAAAGATGTGGAAACAACCCAAGTGCCCATCAATACATGAGTGGATTCATAAAATGTGGCATATGTATACCATGGAGTTCTACTCAGCCATAAAAAACAATGGTGATCTAGCACCTCTTGTATTATCCTGGATAGAGCTGGAGCCCATTCTACTAAGTGAAGTATCACAAGAATAGAAAAACAAACACCACAGGTACTCAATTGTTTTTAACTGATCAACACTTAAGTGCACATATAGTAGTAGCATTCATCAGGTGTTGGGCACGTGGTGGGGGAGGGGTATATTCGCACCTAATGGGTGCGGTGCGCACCATCTGGGGGATGGACACACTTGAAGCTCTGACTCAGGTGGGGCAAAGGCAATATATGTAACCTGAACATTTGTACCCCAAATATGCTGAAATTTAAAAAAGTAACAATAAAGCTGACAGCTGACTGCAACAAACACAATAAAAGCTGGAAATAATGGAATGATATGTTTAAAGTTTGATAGGAAAAATATGCCAACCTCTAATTCTACAGTAATTGAAACACCTTTTTAAATATAAAAGAACCCTAAGAGTGTTTTCATACATGCAATAACTAAAGGCCCGCACTAGAAGAATGTTCAACAAATTTCTTCAGGCAGAAGGAAAAATCATCCCAAATTGAAACATGTAAATGCAGAAGAAAACAAGAAAACTAGGAAAAGTAAATATATGGGCATATACTTTATATACTATAAATAAATATTGAATAAACAAAACATTAATTTAAATTCCAAAATTTAATAATAGAGAACTATAACCATGCAACAGTATGTGGTGGGGAGAGAAATGAGGTGCCAATGTTCTAGCAATATCAGGGCACTTGTAAAAGGATAAATGTAACAATATATGGTAACAGCAGAAAGAAGAGTAAAACGTATTACTTAACAATTACATAGATAAAAATGCACAAAAATACTGAATTTACATATTTTAAAAAAGTAACAAAGGAGTAAAAGGGGAAATGAAATAAAGGTAAATAGAAAACAAATACAAAGATAGTATTTCATACCAAATATTTCATTAAATAAAAAGGACTAACATTCTCAATCAAAATTAAGATTTTAAGACTAGACAAAAACACCCAGTTCTATTCTGCTTACAAAAGATACACTTTAAATATAAGGATACAGACAGGTTAGAAGTAAAAGAATCGAAAAAGATACAATACGCAACCATTAATCAAAATAGAGCAAAGGTGACTACATAATATTACAAATATACTAGACAAATGGAATTTAAGGCACAAGTATCTAGAGAGATATGGAGTGATATTTTTCAAAGATAAAAGGGTAACT
>CM052439.1:92538342-92550203 GCA_028533085.1 Varecia variegata
CAACTAAAATATATATAGAAAAAATTAGCCGGGCATGGTGGCGCATGCCTGTAGTCCCAGCTACTTGGGAGGCTGAGGCAGTAGGATCGCTTAAGCCCAGGAGTTTGAGGTTGCTGTGAGCTAGGCTGACGCCACGGCACTCACTCTAGCCCGGGCAACAGAGTGAGACTCTGTCTCAAAAAAAAAAAAAAAAAAAAGGGTAACTCCCAAAAAGTAGACATCACAATTCTGTATCTGTATTTATTCAATATCAGAGTCTCAAAAGGCATAAAGTAAAAATGAACAGAATTAAGAGGAGAAGTAGACAGACAATTATCATGAGAGACTTTTACATGCCACTGTTTTTTAAAAAATAAATTTTATTGTGTATATTTGAGGTTTACAACATGATTCCCTGGGATACACGTAGACACTAAAATTACAGTGAATCAGATCAACATATCTATCATCTCACACAGTTGCTTTCTTGTGGCAAGAGCAGCTAAAATCTACTTAATTAACAAAACTCCCTAATACAATTTCATTAACTTTAATCCTCATGTTGTACATTACATCTGAACACTCGGTCACCCTACACATCCGATATTTTGCTTTTTGTATATCCTTAGATCTGCATTCCCCATTTCCTCTAACCCCGCCCCACCTGTGGTAACCGCTGTTTCATTCTCTGTGTATTTGAACTCTTACTTCTTTAATATTCTACATATAAGTGAGATGGTGCAATATTTTCTTTCCAGATCTGGCTTATTTCACCCAACATAATATCCTTCATGTTGTGGCAAAAGGCAGGATCTCCTTCTTTTTTAAGACTGAATATCATTCATTATAAATGTGTGTGTGTGTGTGTGTGTGTGTGTGTATTTATTGCACATTTACTTACTTGGTGATGGTGATGTTATCTCCTTTGGGTACATACCCAGAAGAGGGATTACTGAGTTGTATGGTAGTTCTATTGTTAATTTCATTTAGAACCTCCATATTATTTTCTAAAATTGCTGTACCAATCCGCACTCCCACCAGCAGGGTACTAGGGTTCCCTTTCTCCACACTTTCTTTTAATAGCTGATAGAACAAGCAGAAGAAAATCACTACAAACATAAAAGATGTAAAAATAGAGCCTCACAATGAGAGACTTAGATTTGGGTGTTGTCAATGGACAACTAACCCTTTAAACGGGATCTGCTGCACCCCAAAACGATGCTGTGCAACATCCCAGTAATTTAGTGTGATGTTTTACCCTGCTATGTGTATAGAGACAAAATTAAGTACAGATGGGAATACATGTATTAAAGAAGCATGTGTGTTTGTCATATATTTTTAATACATTTCTAATGGAGAGAAAAACAGTCACTCACTCATTTTATATTCTTATTCTAAGGAGTGATGGAGATATCCAAAACCAGTGGACTCCTGGGCTAGTCAGCATGCAGCACCCACTTCTAAGTCTTTGTCAAGCTTTTATACAAAATGTTAGTACGGTGCAGAGGAAGGAGGTGAAAGGTGGCTTACGTAAATGTTTAGGAAAAACAGCAAAAGCGACGGAGGCCACAGGGAGAGTGGTGTGTAGGGTAAGCAGGTGACTGATTTCTAAATTCTGCTCTTCTGAGCGATGGGGAGGGTGTCATCGTAAAGAACAGATTCCAAAACAGGTTTTGTTTCTGCTGTTGTTATTTTTATACTTCCTTTAAGCTTTTGTATAAACCACACCTCTGAGAACCACTCACTCACCTGCTTCCCACATTAAGGTGAGAAGAATTGCTTTTATACAGAAGGAAGAATAATTAAGAAAGTTTATGTCTGCAGGTTAGTTTTGTGTTGCTGCTATTATATTCTAGACTTATTCTACTTCACATTCACTTCTCATTCCTTTTCAGAAAATATAAGGGCGGATTATTAGATTGTTTTAGAAGATAAATCTCTCAAATCCTTAGGAGAGTTTAAATCAATGTGCATTATTGTGGTTTTGATATATCATTAATAAATCATTAATTAAATACACCATCTGAAATTCTTAATCTAGGTTTTAGCACAACTCTGTAAATAAAATGCTTGTGGCACTATGAAAAAGCCACATGTGGAAGATTACACAACTAGCTCTCATAAATCAGTAATAGGAACATGACCCACACAGTCCACACAAAAACGGCTGAAAATTGGTATTCTTAATGCAATGTTAGTTAAAAGAAAGATAAGTCAGAATTCTTAAGCTTGCTGTATGACTGTGCTCACAAGCAAAAGAAATGCTTGGAGATTAACAAACTGTCATGACTTTAAAAAACAGATGAGATCAATCACAGTTAAAGAGTTTTGTAAAGTTTAAGGATACCGCTGGAAAAATTTTAAAATGTCCTGATTGCATACAAATCAGGTATTTTGGCTAACACATTTTTATAATGTTCTGACATAATCATATCCTGAAGGCATTAAACAAGGCCAATTAAAACTAAAAAGATCATGCTACCAAAAAGGTTACTAAATTGCTTTCTTAGTATACTAGCAAAAACATTGAAAGCATGCATTTGTAACCACAAACGAACTCAAATTTCAAGGCAGTTTGATACAATATTCTTTTATACTATGCCAATTTTTAATCATTTTGTTACTCTTCATAACTTGCTTTCTACTCAGTATGATCAGTTTTTTATATAAGTAAAAAAAGGAATAATTCTATAAACTAGTGAAATCTAAAGAATATAATTTCAAAACACTTATAAATATCTGATGTTCTTAAATCTTAACTATTAATATTTAAAGCATTAAGTTTAATAGAAATAATTTTTGATATAATTTGTTAAATAAAATAAATATTTACTTAAGACAAGTGACTTCAGCTCCAGATGAATTTTTAAGATCTCAGTTTTTAGGCTTGTGTACTGAGGAAGTTGTAGTAATAGTAAATAAGCTGTTTAAAAATTTTTCTCAGAAATAATTTGATCTTTTCTAAAATTCTGATTGGAGTTTAATAATAGATTTTTCATGACCTTTTTTCTGCATTAAGTAGAAAGAAGGCAAAATGCAAAGAATAAAGTTTTAAGAATTAAAGCATATGCCCAAATTTATCAAATTGTATACATGAAACAGTTGTAGTTTTTTGTCTATTATGCCTCAAGAAAGCTGTCTTATTTTTTAAAAAGAACCGAAATAATAATAATTGATGATCTGTGTCAAATAGTATAGGGTTTGAGTCACAGCCTTAATTTTAACTTTGTGACCATACAAATATTAATAATCTTTTCTGAGATTCACTTTTCCAGTACTAAAATTGGGATAATAATTTGTCTTAGGAATGCTAATTAATTTAGATAACATTTTTAGCATATATTGGCTTGTCTGAGATATGGTAACCACTAAACATTAAACTTGTTTTTCTTTATGTATAAAATGAAATAATTTCTTTTTGCAGTGAATTCTTGAAGGGTTAAAAGAGCTGATATCTTGTAAAACCCCTGGTACATAGTAGATGCTTGCCAAGTATTATTGTTCACTGACAACACCATGTGAATATGTGATGAACACAAAGCTGCCATTTCCCAATATTTATAAGAACAACTCTAAAAAATACAAGGACTTCAGAGAGTTATCTAAATTAAGATGGTTTTCATTTCCCAAGAATCTATTCATTATATTTAATATTCATATAGTATTTCATAGCACCATTAAAGCATTTTCTAATAGAAACAAAGCACAATAATTAAAATCAATCTTTAGAGGAAAAGGATCTTGAGATGAGAAATATCTTAAGAACTACTTTTGATGATAATTCCTAAGAATTATGTATCCAAGTCTTACCCCTGCAATATGTCCTGCCAAAATAGAAATATAAAGTATCTGATTTATGTTCTGGCCAGTGCCTAATAAGATATGCAACAGCAATCAAAAATTAAACAAGGTTTAGTTCAGCCTTGCTTTTCTTGTAAACCATAGGAAAGATGTTATTTTCTAATCAGGAATTTATTTCTATTCAGAAATATGTAGATCTGGGGTGCTTAATTCTCTGTGCTCTGTGCTGAAGACACACACATGCCTTGAGCAAGATCCTTGACTACAAAGATATTAGAGTCTAACTGGGGCGAGGGAATGAATGAAATGCAGGTTATAAGCAAGGTGTAACGAGGGATGCATGGTAGGCTGAGAGACAACCTAGGAAGTCTAAAAGAACAATTTAATCAGGGTTATGAAGAATGGATTGAATTTGAACAGGGATAAAGGGAGGAAATGACGACAGAGACATAGCCTTCTCCTCGGAAATTCTAAGATGATATATTTGAACACAGAAACGTATTAAAATCTGCAAAAATATCAGTCCTAAGCAAGGCCTCGGTTACAAGCATGCATTAATGTGAACTAAAAAAAGGCACAAAACTGGAGAGATGGATTTTTTAAAAAGGCTTTTCAACCGAACGGAAGGATTAGAAAAAGAGCTTGGTAGATAAAGTCTGGGCCAGAATTCAGTCCTTACTCCCCTGTAGGCCCGGTGGACTAGATACCCTTGTGCAAGGGCACAGCCTGCAGAAAACTTTGTGGAATATGCTAAAAGCAAATCTATCATATAATTTCTTTCTTTCTTTTTGTTTTGTTTTTAATTTTAATTTCAAATTCATCAACAGTGACATTTACTTTCTATGGTACCGTTCTGTGCACTTTAACACTTCTACTGATTTGTACATTGACCACAGTAGTCAGGGAACAGAACATTTCCATCATTCCCCAAAACTGCCTTGTGCTTCACTGTATGCTTACAGCCATCCCCACCACTAACCAATAGCAATCACTGATCTGTCCATCATCATAGGTTTATCTTTTAGAGAATGTCATATAAATGTAACTGTACATGTGTAACCTCTGAGACTATCTTCCTTCACTCAGCATAATGCTTTGAGATTCTTCCAAGCAGTTAGATGGATCACTAATTCATTCCTTTTCATTGCTGAACAGCACTTCGTTATAAGAATGTACCCCAGGTCGTTTATTCATTCACCTATTGAAGAACATTTGGATTGTCTATAGACTTTGGCAGTTATGAATAGATAAGGTATAAACATTCCTGAATAGATTTTGGGTGAACATAAATTCTTATTTTTCTGAGGTAAATACATAGAATGGAATTACTAGGTCAATCTCTTACTTTCATGATAAGTGCATGTTTATTTTTATGTTTACTTTTATAAGAAACTACCAAACTGTTTTCCCAGAGGTGGTAAAGTTTTGCATTCCCAGAAGCAACATATGAGAGTTGAAGTTGATCCACATCTTTGTCAGCACTTGGGATTGTCAATATTTTAATTTCACTCATAATAATAGGTGTATAGTGATATGTCCTGGTGTTTTTAATTTTCAGACCCATAATGGCAAATAATGTTGGACAACTTTTCATTGCCATCACTATATCTTTTCTGCAGTAGGGTCTCTTCAAGTTTTTTGCACATCTTTAAATTGAGTTGTTCTATTTTTTAATGTTGAGTTTGGTATATATTCCATATACAAGTCCTGGTATCTGGATAGGTGATTTATAAATCTTTTCTCCTGGACTATAACTTGTATTTTAATCCCTTAACAGAACAAAGCATTTTTTATTATTGTTTTAATATTGATGAAATTTGATTTATCATTTGTTCCTTTCATGAGTCATGTGTTTCGTATCACATCTTAAGAACTTAAGAACTCTTTTCCTAACCCAAGGTCACAAAGATTTTCTCTTATGTTTTCTTTTAAGGTTTTATAGTTTTACACTTTACATTTAGATCAATAATCTATTTTGTATTAACTTTTGAATAATGTTCACTCTTGTGCATACTGGCATCCAATTTTGTTAATACCATATATTGAAAAGATCAGTCTTCCTTCATTGAATAGCCTTTGTGGAAAACCCACTGGCCGTGTTCGTGTGGCTCTATTTTCGGAATCTCTATTCCCCCATTGTGGTGCCCTGATCTGTGTGTCTCTCCTTTTCCCAACACCACATTGTCTTCATTACTGACGCTGTGTTTTCTAAGTCTTTAAGTTGAGTAGTACTTCTCCGGAACTATTTTTCTATTCAAAATTGTTTTGATTATTCAGTTGTTTGCCTTTCATATAAATTTTAGAATCATCTTGTCTATAACTACAAAAAGTGCTTAAATTTGTATTGTACTTATAAAAAATCTATGTGTCAATTTGAGAAGATGGTATGTCTCTCCATTTATTTAGATCTTCTTTTAGTGCTCTCATTGGCATTTTGCAGATTTTAGCACACAGATTCTTTACATGCTTGGTTAGATTTATACATAGATATTTCATTTTGGAGCTATGATTTTAAATATATATAACTATAAATATTATATCCTATATGTGTATGTGTAAACATGCTCATATAAATATTATATCCTATATGTGTATATATGTATATGTGTATACATGCTCATATATATGTATGTGTACTCATACATATATACCCAAATATATATGTTTCCAATGATTTTCACTATTGTTTTTACACTTTTGTTTCATTTATTTATGCTCCTGTTTTTACTATTTCCTTCCTTCTGCTTGATGTAAGTTATTTTATTTTGCTTATCCTTCTTTCTCAATTTCTTTAGGTAGAAACAGATCATTAATTTGAGACTTTTATGATAAAGAAGAAAGTGTTTGATTACATGGGTTGATTTTAAAATACTGAACCAGCCTTTCTTTTCTAAGATGAGCCCCCACTTGGTTCTATTATTCTTATACATTGCTGGATTCAATTTGCTTTGTGACTATGTTCATGAGAAATGTTTATTATTTTCTTTTTCTTTTGTTTATATACACCTTAGTTTGATTTCAATATCAAGGTAATTCTAACTTTACACACTGAGTTAGAAAGTATCCTTGTTATTCTATTTTCTGACAGAGATAATGTAGAATTTATCTTATTTCTTATTCAATTAATCATTGATACTTCTTTAATTTAATTCATTCTTTAATTCACCAATGCAGCTTCCTGGTGCTGGAGATTTCATTTTGGCATGGTTTTAAACTACAAATTCCAATTCTCTAATATTTGTAAGACTATTCAGGCTATTTTACCTTGGATAAGTTTTGTTAGTTTGTGGTTTTCAATGGTCCATTTCATCTAAATTGCCAAATTTATGTGCATAGAGCTATTTTTATTATTCCCTAATGATTCTTTTAATGTTTATGTGGTCTATAATGATATTTACCCTTTCATTACTACCATTAGTAAACTGTTCTTACTTTCTATTTTTCTTCAAACTTGCCAGAAGTTTAAAACTTTATTCATAATTCTAAAAATCAGTTTTGTTTCCATTGATTTTCAATATTGTTTTTCCATTTTCATTTCATTGATATGTGGTCCTATTTTTATTATTTCCTTCTGCTTGATTTGAGCATGTTGTTTTGCTAGTTCCTCCTTTTCGGTTTCTCTGGGTAAAAATTTAGATTATTGATTTGAAAACTTTTTATTTGATAAGAAAAACATTTAATCCTATGCATTTCCCTCTAAGCACAGTTTTTTCTGCATCCCCCAAAATACGTATTGTCTTTTCATGTTTGTTCAGTTCAAAATATTTTCTAATTTCCCTTGAAATTTCGTCTTCCTGTAAATTATTTAGAATTATGTTATTTTCCAAATATTTAGAGAATATTTTTACCATTATCTTTTTGTAATTAATTTCTAGTCTAGCTCCATTATGCTCAGGAATATGTTATGTATGATTTCAAATTCTTTAAATTTGTCAAGGTTTGTTTTATGAGCCAGAAAATATTCTCTCTTGGAAAAATGTCCTTGTCATCTGAAAAGCATATGTATCTTGCTATTGTTGGGTAAAGCAGTGTAAATATTAGCAAGTGATGTTGTTCAATTTTTCTATATTCTTGTTGATTTTCTGTTTACTGGTTCTATTGATTACTGAGAGGAGCACTGACATCTCCAAATATAATTATGCACTTTTTCCTTTTAGTTCTGTCAGTTTTTGCTTCATGAATTTTGAAGATCTATTATTGAGTGGTGAAACATTTAAGACCATTACATCATCTTGATTAACTGACTGTTTTATCATGTAATGTTCCTCTTAATTCTTAATTCCTCTTTTCTTTGTTCTGAAATCTACATCATCTGACATAAAGACAGCCATGTGAGCATATTTTAGATTTTATTAGTTTTTCTGTGACATATATTTTGTATCCTTTAACTCTGAACCTGCTTGTTACAGTTGAAGTGAGTTTGTTGCAGACAACAAAGAGTAGGTCTTTTTAAAAATCCATTATGTTGATCTCTCTTTTAATTGGTGAGTTTAAACTATTTATATTTATTGTAATTATAGACATGGTAAAATTTAGGTCTAACATTTTGTTATTTGTGCTTTATTGATAATGTATGTATCCTCTCTTTTCCTTTCCTTTGTTCCCTTTCCTGTCTTTTATTCACTCATTTGAAGATTTTTTAGTATTCCATTTTCATTTACTTAGTGTGTTTTCAGTTTCATGTTTCTGAATATTTTCTTTTTTTTGAGACAGGGTCTTGCTCTGTTGCCCAGGCTAGAGTGCAGTGGCACCATCATAGCTCACTGCAACCTCAAACTCCTGGACTCAATTAATCCTCCTGCTTCAGCTTCCCAAGTAGCTGGGACTACATGTGTGTATCACCACATCCAACTGATTTTTTTTTTTTCTTGTAGAGATGGGGTCTTGCTAAGTTGTGCAGGCTGGTTTTGAACTCCTGGCTCAAGCAATCCTCCTGCCTTGCCCTCACAAAGTGCTAGGATTACAGGCATGAGCCATCATGTCTGGCCTGAATACTTTTTTAGTGGATGTTTCCTATAGGTTTTATATTATACATATTCAACTTTCAAAGTCTACTTAGAATAAATATTTTACCATTTCAAATGGAATGTGGAAAGCTTAACACTATATAGGTCTTTTACCCTGCCCTATGTATGTTTTTGTCTTATATATTACATAGATATACATCATAAACACCATTCAGACAATATTGTGATTTTGGCTTTCAAATATCAAGCTATTTAAAATACTCCATAAAAAAATGTCTATTATATGTACCCAGATATTTACCTTTTCTCTTGCTCTTTCTGCATTCTTGATGTTCCAAGTTTCCTCTAAGTATAATTTCCCTTCTGTCAAAACTACTGTGGCCTTGGCAATTCTTTTAAACCATCAATGTTGGCTATAAATTCTCGTAGTTTTCCTTCATCTTATAATGTCCTTATTTTACCTTTATTTCTGAAAGATATATTTTGAAAACATGTAGAATTTTACATTGGCAATCCTTTCTTTTAGCACTTTAAAAATGGTGTGCCACCTCCTTCTGGATTGTGTGTCATGTGAAATTTGAAACACTGTTCCTATATATATAACAGATTGTTTTTCTGTGTTATTTTTAGTTTGTCTAGCTTTTAACAGTTTGATTATGATATCTCTGGCTATGCATTTCTTCATGCATTTCTTGTTTGAAGTTTTCTGAGCTGCTTGAATCTAATGGTTTAATGTTTTTGCCAAACTTGAGAAATCTTCAGGTCATATTCTTATTTTTTTTTCTTCTTCTGGGACCTGTGAGGTATACTTGTCTGGTCCCTGGGTTTCTGTTGATATTGTTTTCCCAATCTTTTTTCGCTCCATTGTTCAAACTAGATTGCTTCTTCTGATCTGTTCTAAAGTTAACTGACTCTTTTCTCTGTCATCTCCATGCTGCAATTCAGCTTAGCCGGAGAGATTTTTATTTTGGTTATTCTTTTCTTAATTCTAAAATTTCCATTTTTTTCTATTAATTTGCTGAGACTATCCTTCCATTTATTTCAAGAATGTTTGCACTTACTTGTTGGAGAATATTTATAATAAATGCTTTAGTCTTTGTCAGATAATTCCAAAATCTGTTCCAGTTTTTAATAAAATTTGTATAAAATTTTTATAAAAGTTGGCATCTGTTGTGTGTCTTTTACCAAGCAAATTGAGATTTTCATATATCTTTATATGTAAAGATTTTAAATTGTGTTCAGGACATTTTAAATATTACGTTATGAGATATTTAAGTCTTATGAAAAATGTTGAATTTTTTGGGCATAAAATTAACTCAATTGATTTCAGGCTGTAAGTTCCAAACTCCCAAGGCTTCCATGTATTTGGACTGTATTGTCAATGTTCACTGTCAACTTTCAAAGCCTTTGCATTGCTACTGAAATAGCTCAGTTCTCAAAGAAATTTTAGGGTCATATCCACACATGCAAAGCTTAGAGTTGAGTGAAAGAGTTGACAAACAACTTTATGATGTCACTTTCCCAAGCTCTTTTCTTTCCATGCTCTTCCTGGTACCTTTCACTTCCCTGCTGTTCTCATTTCAGTCCTGATTTCAGACAGTGTGAAGGTTAGTTACTCCCCTCTGCTGTGTACTTCTTATGATTAGGTATGTTTTCAGGTCCAAGTAGGAGGAGTCGGAAACAAAAAGCAAGGGTGTTCAGCCCACCTACTTGGGATCAAAGCTTTTCAGATCAGACAGGAAGATTTATTCAGATTTTTATGGCTTCTTTTTCTTCCACTGTTGTCCCCACTGCCACTATTACAGGATTGTAGAAAATGGAAGATGGGGCAGAAGAGACTGTAAACAATTTTTAAAAATAGTGGGGTTTCTCTTACTTCACCTGAGCATCAGGGGCCCTTCCTGATCCTTAATTAAGAAGTCAAGGGATCCTCCTAGAGCTTTCTCTCTACATGCCTTAATGACTACTTCCAAGATTGGGCTATATTGAGTCTAGGATGGGGAATACAAAGAGAGAGAAAAATTATAAACTCACTTCTGCTTTGGTGGTACTTCAAATTCTTATCTTCTTCCCAATCAGCCTGTTACTTTTACTTTTAAAAATTCTCAAATAGCTGTTCCATTCTCCCAAGTTTTATAGCTGCATTCAATGGGAAAGAAGGGTGGAGTGTGTTTACTCCAATTTACCTGAAACTAGATGGAGATAGTTACTTCTCTGCAGAAAAAAAAAAAAAAAAAAAAATCCAGCATTTTGTAATTTAAATATAATTGCCAATGGAATTCTATAATAGAAATGAAACAACTAAATAATCTCAATGTTCTCTAGAGTTATTTCTATTTTTCAACTATATAGGGGCCAGGATTGGGAAGAATACAGCAAATGAAAGAGACAACTTTGGCATATAAAGGTATTAAAGACCTAGAGCATTGCATTATTTGAAAAATCATTTTCTTCTGTTTTTGTTTACAGAATTTCTACATTTTTTTGCCATGCAATAATTAATACTATTCTATATACCATGAAAGAACTAACCAAGTATACATTTGCTTTAAAATAAGATAGATTATATTAACATTACCATACTAATAATTAAAGAAAAAGAAAAAAAACTGACTTATTAAATGTCAATTTTCTCCAATATCCTTGCTTGAAAAAAATAATGATGTAGAAAAATTTGTACTGAGATCAACATAAGGTCTTATGATCAAACCTGTATCATTAAAATTTGATGATACAACTTCTTGTCCCTTCATATCCAGATTTGAAAGAAAAGTAATAAGGCTTCTCAATCAATATTTAAGAGATGTGTATAAGTACATTTATGCTTGGAAGCCATGATGATATAATTATGGAGAAAAAAACTGGCTCAGAGTAAAAGGAAGACAGACAGGAAACTTTATAGTTACCTCAATGAGAGTAATAAAAAGATGGAAAAATGTTAAAGATTTAAAAGAATGTGTAAATACGTTCATTTTTTATTTATTTATTTATTTATTATAGCTTATTATGGGGGTACAACCGTTCTGGTTAAGTATATTGCCCATGCCCCTCCCAGCCCCCCGAGTCTGAGCTTCAAGAGTGTCCATTCCCCAGACAGTGCACATTGCACTCATC
>CM052439.1:92550703-92648456 GCA_028533085.1 Varecia variegata
CCTGAGACCTTACTGAATTCATTGATCAGTTCCAGGAGTCGCTTGATTGAATTCTTGGGGTTTTCCAGAGATAACATCATATCATCAGCAAAGAGTAAGAGTTTGATCTCTTCTTTCCCTATTTGGACTCCCTTGATTCTGCTCTCTTGCCTGATAGCTCTCACAAGGACTTCCATGTTGAAAAGTAATGGAGACAGTGGGCAGCCTTGTCTGGTTCCAGTACGAAGTGGGAATGCTTTCAATTTTTCCCCATTCAGAATGATGTTGGCTGTGGGTTTGTCGTATATGGCTTGTATCATTTTTAGATAGGCCCCATCTATGCCTATTTTGTTAAGCGTTCTTATCATAAAAGGGTGTTGTATTTTGTCAAATGCTTTTTCTGCATCTATTGAGAGGATCATAGGGTCTTTGGTTTTGCTTCTATTTATGTGGTGAATTACATTTATAGATTTGCGTATGTTAAACCATCCCTGCATCTCTGGGATGAAGCCCACTTGGTCGTGATGGATTATTTTTTTGATGAGCACTTGGATTCAGTTTGCTAGGATTTTATTGAGAATTTTTGCATCTATATTCATAAGGGATATTGGTCTGTAGTTTTCTTTTTTTGTTGCATCCTTTCCTGGTTTTGGTATCAAAATTATGTTGGCCTGGTAAAATGTGTTGGGGAGAATTCCATCCTTCTTGATGTTGGAGAATAGCTAATCACTACTCTATTTCTAGCACCTACAACAATCCTGGGCACAGAATAGGTGCTTCAAAATATTGGAGAAAATTGAATAGATGAAAAAGCAATAGAGATAGGCAGACAGACAAAGTGAAAACAAAATCAACTGAAATTAAAGAACCGATGAAAATTGAGGAAAATGGACAAATAGAGTATCATAGTTCATATTATCTCCTAAGTATGTTTCCAGGCCTTTTGGATATGAGAATTTAGTACACGATGAGAGATACAACCCTTTATGTATCTGATATATCTGGGACAAAGACCATTATAATGCACCAATAGCCAATGCCCAGTGGCCATCTGAATCGAAGAAACACAAGATTGAGAGAAATGGTATAGAATCAGCTTTCTATACATGTAGCAAATGCTCATAGGTTTATTTCTAGTAAGTCTAATTATTATTATTGGGAGATTAAGTAATATCTAACTTACACCAATAACTGCAATGGTTTAATATTTCTGAAATAAATACGTTTTAATTTATTTATTTAAAATTCTGATTAATATGTAAAAATATCTCAAACATGCTCATCAATAACAGAGTGATCATATGGCTCGTTTGCCTGGAGCATCCCAATTTGTGCTTTTGTCCAAGCATAATTGTTAGTTATGCCTCTTTTAACGTTTAAAAGTGTCTTGGTATGAATTATAAATGATAGGATCACCTTATCTGTAAATGGACCTCACAGCCCTTTTTATTGCAAAGCTAGAGTCATGCTCAGGCCCAGTCTGAATCCTTCAGGTTTTCTTATCTTCTTTGCTGCAGGCCCAGATACTCGCTGCCTTTCCTCTGTTCTGTGCTGATGCCACTCACTTTACCTCCTTCAAGAACCAGTTTTCCCACCCTTTTCCCTTCTGTACTACAGTGTCCTTTTGTTCATCACTGATGAAACAAGGGAAAATAAATATTAAATGTGGAGAAATTGCAAAGATTATTATTGTATTAAGTCCTTTCAAATCCTCTTAAAAACTTTTCACTGTGCTACTGTCCCATTAGATATGACACACAAAAATCTCCTTGAATTTCTCCCTTTAACTTTTACTCATTTAAAGAAACCATTTTCTTCCTTCTGAGTCATCTTCACAGAGGACCATGTATATACTTTCATCCAAGGTGGACTCATTTTCTTCCAATATAATATATAAGCCCCTAATGAATATGGAAGATGCATCCTTTGGTCTGATTTAATAGTTTTCTATTGCTGCATAAGAAACTACCACAAATGTAGCAGCTTACAGTAATAGCCATTTATCATCCCATATTTCTAAAGGTCAGATGTCTTGGTGGACTTGACTGGGTGCTCTGCTTAGGGTCTCACAGGGTCAAAATCAAGGTGTCATCCAGGCTGGGCTCTTACCTAAAGGCTTTAGGGAAGTATCAGCTTCTAAACTCACTCAGGTTGCTGGCTCAATTCAGTTCCTCGCCTCTGCTTTAAAGCGCTCACATGGTTAGATTTCCATATCTCAAGGTTAACTGAGGGATTTTAATTACATCTGCAAAATCCCTCCACAGCTCTACCTAGGTCAGTGTTTGATTGAATAGCCAGGGGTCAGGAATCTTAGAAGTGCCATCTGCTGAATTCTGTCTACCACATCAAATACATTCCATCCTGCTCTCCGATGACATCCCCATCAGACACTGAACAGCACTACGTGACAGCATATCTCACAAATGCAATGGCCTCTGGGTATTTCAAACCTGGCTGTGTTTATATAAAGTCATACACACTGAAGGTTGACATAGGCTTCTAATACGTTTGATAATCTCTTTTGCTAAAATACATGTCCCACTAGACTGAGTGGGCGAGAGCCCCCGTGCCTACCTTGAATCTATCATAGAGTTTAACGATGGACTTTGAAAATGGTAAATCCCCAATAAATGTATTCAAACTCCCTTGAATACTTAATTACACTACAAATCCACTTAAAAAATAAGATCTATATAGAAAAGTTAATCTTATTCTTTTCATAGTCTAAAGGCTTACAAATTTCAAGATATTGCACATTAAACTAATATGGTTTTCACTACAAACAATGTAATTCTATCAAAAAGTATTAATTACAAAGATGACTTCAGTAATTGTTTTAGGTATTTTAAGTCTATGAAATTCTCTGTGCTTTAGGTGCCACAATGCAACATAAAATGCCACATTGCTGTTCAAGGAAAATTAAGCTACTTATGAAATTGGCTTAACCTCTTCTCACCCAACGAAAATGATTAATTCTGCTGAAATGTGGTTTGGAGACTGTACTGGTGTTGGGAAGGGAGGTGTCTGCTGTATGGCGTTGACATAAAAGGGCTATTGAAATCTGCGTTAACGTCTGGATATGTTTCTTTTTGGCAGTTGCTTCACGGATGGTCTGCATGCCTATCTGATAATTTGCAAGTACATAAAATTAGAATATTCAGAAGTATAGATAAGAATAAACTGTATCATTTCAACCTACTCAAAGACAGGGAAAAATGTTAGTCATATTGAAGCATCTAAGTTTTGGCGACAGAATGCAGGGGCGGTCAGAGCACACACAGCGGGAACCTGGTGGTAAAGAATGCACAGCTCCTCTCATCTACAAGTATTGGGAAAATCTGCATGGCTTGAAACTCATATTGATCAGCCTGTCTCTTTGCCAGCTCTAAGTATTTACCCATTTTCTGTACGCTAGAGTCCCTAAAAAGTCTCATGAAACACATGCACCCACACAAACACACACACACAAGTAACAACTGACTATATCCATTGATTATCAATCATTCCTAACTTATGGCAGAATTTCTCAAAAAAGGTTATGGCAGAACCCTGAGCTTCCATAGGACCTTGTGGGTCCTGTAAGACCCTTTCAAGAGGTATATGCAAGGTCAAAACTGTATCTGTATGATGGTGCTAACACAACGGCAGTTAAAACTCACTAACAAATAAAGGCAATGGCACCAAACTTCAGTGTCAGTTATTTTACTTTTCACCACCTCTCACTCCAAGGGGGAAAAATGCCAATTTTACTTAAAAATGTCCTAAATAAAGCAATAAATTTATTCATTTTATTAAATTACTACTTAATATTCATTCATTCATTCAATACCTAATGAATATTAAATGAATCTGAACACTTGAGTATATGCAGTTTTAATATTTTGTGTAACAAAAGGAAGTATAAATAAAGCATTTCTGCTACAGACTAAAATACGATGTTGCCTCAGTGAAAAGTATTGTGAAGTTGCTTGAGTTATAAGCTGAACTAACTGTGCTTTTCGTGAAGCACCATTTTTACTTGAAAGAATGTCTGAAACATAAACCTTGTTTATTCAGACTTCAAAATCTGGCTGACACTTGCCCTAAAATGAACAAAGTGAGCTTGTCACTTCACAGAAACCAACTGATGATAATTTTTTTTGTCAATGATAAAATTCAAGCATTTAAGTGAAAATTAGAATATTGGAAAACTTTTATCTGTCACCCAGAGCTTGACAGTTTCCCAACACTTAAAGTCGTTTCTGATAATATTGATGGTGATATTAACAAATATGATTCCTATATATATTGTATGGTAAAAGGTATCAACATTCACAAGATCTGCCTACCTCAGTGAACTAGTATTTTCAAATTGACCAATGATTGATGCTAAAAAGCCATGCATAGCTAAACCATCCGTTTAACGTGTGCGACGTGCCGACAGACATGAGCGTAACAGAGTGTCAAAGTTCGTGATATGCTTTCAGACTCCACGTTGTCGCACTCCACAGACCTGTGAGACAATACCCCTGGGGTTTTACTGGACTTTCAAACAATATTCACAATAATCTGAAAATATTTCTCTAATTTCCAACTATATATTTCTGTAAGGCTAGATTTCCCTCTTACAGGTCAACCAAAATAACATGTCCAAACATCTTACATGTAGAAGTAGCTATGTGATTCCAGCTCTCTTCTACAAGCTGGATATAAATAGATTTATAAAAATATAAAACAAAGCCATGTCCCCTATTTTTATTGTTTTGGATAACAGTTAATTTTTGTAAAAATTATTAAAGCATGTTCTTTATGTTAACATTTGATGGGTTTATAAATGTGAATTTTAAATAAATTAAAATATTTTTAGAATTTCTCCATCTCAATTTCTAATATGGAAACAATTGATAAATATAACCTTCATAAAAATATCTTTTGGATGGATATCCAGTAATTACCAAAAGTGTAAAGGGGTGTTAAGACCAAAAGATTAAGAATCACTGGCTTATAGCATACAGACAATTTAAACATCTACAGAATAGTTTCTAAAATTATTTATTTTTATTTTTTTCTTTTATAGTATCTTTGGTTTACTTAGAACTAAAATTATTTTTTTAAAAAACTTGTGGTGTCATCATGACTATAACACTGATTCTCAGTGTCACAACATGTGTGAATGTTGAAAAATTGGTTTGTGTGACCAAGTGCAGCTGTAACATGTATAAACATACAATAATACTTGACAAGTTTTTCTTGGAATTCCATTTCCAGCAGTGAGAAAATTCTGGTTGCAAATCACTTGTACATGTAAATGCTGGAGTAAAAATACCCAAACAAAAATATTCTTAAATGCATAGCTTAATTCACAAGTAAGAGAAATCGCTCCATGGGCCTAAGGAAAAGAAGGGAAATGCAGTGTTCTGAGCTGGCTTATGTGCTCGCTGCCTGTGGGCATTTGGCAAACTCAGGCCCAATGTTCAGCTGTGGCCATCACCCTGGGACAAAGAGAGCTCTTGTTCAAGGTGAGGCCTTGAAACTGACAGGTTCTACATAAAGTGAGGGGGAAAAAACACCATCTTCTCTTTCCCCCAATACAAATAGCTAAACTCAGTAAAATGACAGGCTAAAAGACAACCTTCTCCATGGAAAGAACACATTCCATGAAAACTTGTCTACTTTGACCTAGACTCTTTTTCTATTTGGTTTTGTTTTGGGTTTTTTTTTTAGGACAGATGACATTAAAAGGAATGCAGATTGATAGCTGAATTCTCAAAAATGATGGCAGAGGACAGATCAACTAGATCTTTAATATGCTGGGAAACAAACAAATATGTATTCTGAATACTGGGATTCTCACCTAAATCTAGAATTCTCACTTAAAATATCTTTCAAGACTTATGGTTAAATTAAGATATTTTCAGACTAACAAAAACTTAAAGGTTTGCTAAAAATAGACCTTTACTAAAGGAAATGCTAATAAATATTTCTTCAATTAGCAGGAAAGTAAGATCAGAAGAGAACTGGGTTGTAAGAAAGAAGACATAATAAAAACTAATAAAATAATAAATATCCAAATAAATTTAATTGAGTATTGACTGTAGAAAACCACAGTAACATCTCGTGGGTTTTAAAAATTAAATAGAAAATTTAAAAAAAGGAATAGTCTACAATAACTGCAGGGTATACAGAGTATTCTAAAGACCTTATATTCCTCAGAGAAGAAAAAAGATTAACTTTAGACTTGGGTAAGTTATGTATACAAGTTTAAATTTCTAGGGTAAACATGTCTTTAGTGCACATAGGGTTTTCTTAGGTATATGCTTAAGAATGTAATTAATGGTCATAGGTTATACAAATGCCAGTTTTAGTAGATACTGCCAAAAGTTTTCTAAAGTGATTATATCAATTTATATTCCTTCCTGAAGTGGATAAATGTTTCTCATCACCTGGTAATGTCAGATTTTAATTGTATCAATCTTATTGGCACAAATGTTCTCATGATCCGAATGTTCATTTCTCCTATTACTAATGAAGTTGAGTATCTTTCTATTTTTTTCAAATGTACATGATGTATTCTCTTCTAAAAATGGCCTTTAGGGCCTTTTGTCCTATTTGGCATGTCTATTGCCTTGTTTATTTCTTACTTGCTAACTTATAGAAGTTATTTTTATGCTCTGGATTCTAATATCTTGTTGGTTATATGTGTTGCAAATACTACATATCACTAATTTCAAGATTCACATTATTTCACATTATGATGCCTTAAAATCAAAAATGTCTTAAAATTAAATTTTGTCACATTTTTTAAATTTAATGATTCATAAAATAATGGTATATCTTGAAATCAATGACAACCACAGGCATTTTAAAAATCCATAAAATATGGTATCGTTTCCCTGATAGAAGTTTGCTTTTTTCTCTATCATTATGATGTCCTTTGATATGCATAAATTTTAAATATTAAGATAGTTGAATTGATCAAGTACTTCCTTTATGATTAGCATTTTTGTGTCTTCTTTAAGAAATCTGTCTGCTTCAAAAATGGAAAATTGTTTTTCATATTTTCTTCTATTTTTACAAAGTTAAACCATATGAGATCAACTTCAGCTTTTTCCTATATGAATAATCATTTTGACATCATTTATTGAACAGTGTTTTACCCAATGAAGTGCATTATACATCAGTTTCCAAATACATGCAACTGCATTTTCTTATTTACTATATGCTATATCTTGATAACTGATAGAGCAGATTCCCCCTCTATTCTTCCTTCACCAGTGTCTGGGCAATTCTTAGGCCTGTTATTCCTCCATACAACATTTAGAATCAGCCTAACAAGTTCCTTCAAAACTCCTGTTAGAATTTTTATGGGATGCATTCTACCAATACATCAGTCTTAGGGAAATGGACCTCTGTATCACCATGAGTAGGGTTTATCTTTTCATTGACTTATATCTTCTTTATTGAATTGCAATATAGTCTATAATGTTCTCCATATGTCTTGAATATTTGTCATTAGACATATTCCAATGCACTTTATTTTTTCTATATATTAAATAGAATTTTAATTAAATTTTTCACTGCCTATCACTGGTATATAAAAACCAATTGGTTATTGTATATTGATTTGTCATCTAACCACCTTCCTACACTCTCCTATTCTCCTAATTTAATTCCATAATGTCTGAGTTTTTTTTCTTTACATAGACAATCTTACTATCTACTTTATTTCAAGTCCTAACATTTCCAGTACATTATTGAATAGAAGTAGTGATAGCAGAATCTTTACCTTGCTTCTGATTTTAAAAGGAAGGCTTTTAATGCTTCAGTCTTTAAAAAATGATATTTATGGATCTTTTGTAAATAATTTCTACTGGTTAGTAAAGTTCCTACTTGTTCCTACTTTTCTAAGAGTTTTCTTATCATGAATGTGTTTTTAACTTTATGAAAGGCATTTTCTTTATCAAAACTAGATGATCATATGGTTTCTATCTTTAATTGGAATATATAGTTAAATTTTAAGATGTTCTAATGTTAAACTACCCTTGCATTTCTGGAATAAATATGGAATAAAATAATCCTAATTGGTTATTTAAAAAATACATTGTGGGATACTATCTACTAATATTTGGTTTTGATTTTTTTTTCATTTCTTTCCTAAGAAAGAGTGGTTTATCATTTTTTTCTTACACTGTCCTCTCAAGGCTTTGGAAAGAAATTTATATGGTTTTAATTTTCCTTTTTTCTATTCTCTAAAATAGTTTGTATAATATATTGGAACGACCCATTCTTTGGAATTTTAGTAGAAATTAACTTTAAAATCATCAGATCCTAGCATTTTCTTGGAATGATTTCAATGAATTGCTTCAATTTATTTAATTGTGAAGGGATGATATAGACTTTTTGGGAGGTTTAGTCTTTCAGCTAGTGATGATCAACTATAATAATCATGTGTGTTAGCACAGCCTGAGTTTGTTAGTTTACATATATTTAGATATCATGGTACTAATTTTATATTTTTTATCTAATCTCAAGCTCTTCTCCAGTTTTCAAAATTAACCACAGAGCCAGAATTGTCATCCCACAGTCTAAACATTCAAGAGCATCAGGTTCTTTATTTCTTCTCTATAAATGATGGAGGGGTTATTTATTAGAAAGCGCAATGGTTTCCATGGTTGCTGTGAAAATGATCGCAAATTTAGTGGCTTAAAGCATCCAAATTTATTCTCTTGCAGTTCTCTAGGTTAGCAGTTTGACATGGACTTCACCGGATAAAATCAAGGTGTCGGCAGGGCTCTCAATGTTCCCTTCTGGAGTCTCTAGGGAAGATTCTAATTTCCTTGCTTTTTCCATATTCTAGAGACTACTCATATATCTTCACTAGGGGCCCCCTCCTCCTTCTTTAAACCAGCCATGGTGAATTGAATCCTTCTCACATTGCATCTCTCTGTGCCTTTCTTCAGTAGTCTCATCTCCCTTTGACTCAGAACTTTTCTGCCTCCCTCTACTGCTTTTAAGAACTCTTGTGATAACATTGGGCATACCGGGATAGTCCAAGATAATCTTCCTATAATAAGTGAGGCCAGTTAATTGGCAGCCTTAATTCTATCTACAACCTTAATTCCTCTTTGTTTTCTAACCTAACATATTCACATGTTCCAGGGATTAGGCCAAATACATTTGGGGAGACCATTATTCTGCCTACCACAGAAAGGAAGGCAACTTCACTAGCAATATCAGCAAATAGATAGTTGTCACTTGCATAATGAATTACACTTTATTTCTTCTGAAATTTAAGTATACCACCATAGTTCATCCAATCTAAGATTTAAAAAACTTTGAATTAAACTATGATACAATTCTATTAGGCCATTAATCACAAAATGAATCCAAATTTCAGAGATCTTAAAAGGTGAACACATACATATTTTAAAATTGATGTCTTATGGATTAAAACACTCAATAATGTTGTTTTCTTCCAATGTTATATCTATCTACCAACTTACAAAATCATCTACCTAACTGAATAAACAGTGTGTGATTGAGGGAGTGGTAAAATGATCTTTACTTTTTACCTTTTAAGGAGCTTTTCAAATATAAGCTTAATAAATAACTACAATTTATCAAATGAAGCACTTATTTATAATATTCTATAACATTTATCTAGATCAGCTCATTTAAAATTCACAAACCTTTTGACTTAGCAAATGAACAAAATATCTTGTTTTAAAGTTAAAATATTAGTAAATAAAAGTTATTTCCAAGTTTATATTTGCCATTTCCAATTTTATTCTATAACGTCATTCAAAGATAATTTCCTCACATTCAGTTTTCTGGTTCTATTTTCATTCACTGTAAACGTGGCATGTTATAAAGGAAGGCTGACTCTACGTGCAGTCGAGGACACGAGGCAGAGTCCAGCACGGCCATGCACTAGCAGTGACGCCGGGCTAACGTGCGGCATTTGTGCCGGGAGTGAGAGGAGGTGACAGCAGCTGGCGCACACTGAGTGCCAGTTAACAGCTAGCGGCTTTGGGCTTTGCCGCTGTCACGCTGTCACCGTTTACAGCATTCCTTGGGATAGGCAACGAAGCCTCTGTCTTAAAGGTGAGGAGTCCAAGCTTTTGAGGTATTAAATGATGTGCCCACCTTCACACAGGTAATAAATGACAGGCCCTGATTTAAATCTAGATGTCTGAGTGCAAAATTCATGATCCATTCATTCTATTTCAGAGTTTTCATCATCTGTAAAATAATAATGATAATAAAACTAGAGAGTTCAGACTTTGAGAGAAATAAATGTGATAATGTTCATGAAAGTACTGTTTGAATTCTCACGCAAAGCATAAACGTTTTAAATGCATTGCTTTTAAAATACAGGTGTCCGTCTCCATTTATAAGTCACACAAGTAATATAAATTCAAAGCCTGTAAGTGCTGTACTATACCTAGGAGAGCAGGGAAAATTGTCTCAAAGTTATCATTCAACCTCATTTATAAAAACTAATTACTAAATTCACTTCTTGCCTTTCTCTTTCCTCTCTCAGTTTTTTTGTTATAGTATTCCAAGTGAAATGCTCTGACTTCACATCAGTTATAGATAAAAGAGGAAAAAAGGTACACACTAATTGAAGAAAAGCATCTGACAAAAAATACATGCCTTCTTACTATATAGGGAGATTGCAAATATGTATAAATAAACATATTATTGATTAATCTGAACACTAAGTCTCTTTTGCTTTGTTATACTGGAGATTAATAGCTATTAAGATGACTGAAAGCTAAATATGCCTTCATTTAATTTTTTTAGCAAGTCACAGAGCAGTTTACTTGCACTTTCTTTCAATAACAGTAGAGACGTTACTAATGTTGCCTCATATTCTTCTTTTTAAATAAATGAATAGATGAGCATCAGGGAAGATTTCTATGCCTTAGGCTACGAGTAACATAAAAGCCTCAAACTGCCTTAAATAACAAGAACATGCTGGCTCACATATCCAGAACCCAGACATTATTCCAAGTCCCAGGGCTGGAGTTTGCCTTGATCCAACAATGTCATCCAGGAGGAAGGCACCTTCCGTCTGCAGTTTACGAGTGGACCCGCCCCAGGGCTGGTTTCCTTTGTGATTATAGTTACCAGGGTTGCATTTTCCTCCCTTACCTCCAGTGAGGACACGCATGAATGAACTCTAACCATCGTCAATGCTCCTTTTCTCAGCTTGATGAGGCAAACGCAGGAAACGGATCAGACACCCCGACCAGGGCAATGCCATGTACTGACGGGCTGAGGCCTGGGGTCCTGAACTGATCCCCTTCCTAGGCCTAACTGATCAACGGCCCATCCCCCGAGCGCTGTCCTTCCCTGCCCTGGCACTGCAGCTGCACAGCGGTAGATGCGTGGATGACGGAGTGGCAATCATCTGCTTCTCACTAATGTCTTCATAAATCTCGTCAATCTCTCGGTTTTCCTAGGGGATTGGTTCTGGGACTCCTTGTGGATACCAACAATCGTTGATGTTCAAGTTCTTTATATACAATGGTGTGATATTTGCGTATTTGCATATATTCTGTGCACATTCCCCTATATACTTTAAATTATCTCTAGGTAACTTACAATACCTAGCATTTATACCTAGTGTTTACAATGTAAATACTATGTAAATAACTGTTATACTGTATTCTTTTTTAATTTGTATTGTTATTGTTGTATTGTTATTTTTGTCTTTAATTTTTAATTTTTTTTAGCAGAGACTATAGACGTACACCACCATGCCCAGTTAATTTTTCAATTTTTTTAGAGACAAGGTCTCGCTGTGTTGTCCAGCTCAAACTCTTGGGCTCCAGTGACCCTCCCACCTCAGCCTCCAGAGGAGCTGGTATTTTTAGTATTTTCCATCCTCAGTTGGTTGAATTCAGGGACATGGAACTCGTGGACATGGAGGGCCAGCTATATCTGAGGCTAGACGGAGGCATGACTGGTGTGACAAGGGGGGTTTTGCAGAGTTTGGAAGAAAGAGATTACTCTGACTTGGTTGTTATCTGTCTTGAAGGAATATTTCAGATTTTTACTCTGCTCAAGACCACATAGGGAAAAGACCTTTATCTATATTGGGGCTGGGAAAAAGAACTGCCATAAGATACAGAGGGTAGAACTAGGCTTTAGTGACACCAAGCAGAGGTGACCACAAGAACCGAAGGATTCAGAAATACATTCAGGAGGGCGTGGGACTTTCCAAACCCTGTGCCTATTTAAAACTGACCTTTATGAGTATCTAATGTACAGGACAATGGCGCTGAGAACGGATTATGCCACTTTCCTGCCAAACCTTACACGCTCTGTCAGAACACACTGGGGTACTTACTTACTCAAATGTGCTTTCAATTAGAAAATAGGTTTTATGGATAATATATATCACACATATATATGCTATTCTCAGTTTGCAGATTTAGCAAGATGTGACACAAAGTCATAATCAAAAGAGAAACTGGTTCTCCCCGCAGCAGTGTCTGCGCGCACCACGCCCAGAGGCCGCTCCCGCTGCAGGAGGACCCGCCGGAGTCGCCAGAGCGAGGCAGGACAGCAGCGACCTGTCCCGGTAAAGGCAGGTCAGCTGTGTGTGGGGACAGCTGTGTGTGGGGGCAACACAGCTGCTTACGCAGAAGAAAAGGTAATGATACAGAGACAAGCTTTGCTGGTAATCAGGAGCTTCTAGGGCCAGGGAGATGAAAACTGTGTATCGAGTTTCAATGTCTGGAGATTCACGCAGGAAGAAAAGAAACCGGAGGAAGCAGGCGAGAGAGGTGGCCCGGGAAGGCCACCTGCACCACTTCGGCTCGTCCCTCCGTGTCCCGGTCGCTTCGCGCCGACAGTCCCTTCCGAGCAAGTGTTCCCGGATCCCACCAGCACCTGCTGTACCCTGTTACAACTATTCCCACTTATTACTAAGATTTTAAACATATGAGGAGGTTGATGAAAACTTAAGTTAATGGAACTAGTTGGAATTATTTTTTAAATGTCCCTAACCTTATATTCTGATACTATCTCTTTTACTTATTGTTCACCTTACAAAGAACAAATGACACCCCAAAAATTGTTATGTTAAACTGCTTCTCTCCCTATAGAAATGAACCCCACATGCCATGCTAAAATAAGATAACGTCTTAAATATGCCTTACCAACAACACCTTTTTACATACACCTACATGACTTAATATTAAATATATACATAAAATATTTGGTAATATCTGGATAGGTAAATTTATATTTATATAGATGCATTTTTTAAGATATATAAGCATATATGTGACATTTTCTCAAAATTAGAAGAACTGTGGGTTCATGGATTTGATTGGCTATATGGTTACATTTTAGGGATTTTAGATATGCAATACAAATGTGGAAAATTTGCTACTTTATGTACAAAAAATCCACACAAGTTGGGCAAGACTATTTTGACAGAATCTGAAAAGAACTTCAAGCATGCATAACTCAAAAACAAATCAGGTATAGTACAAAATAGTCAATAAAAATATTATTAACAAATTTTATCTTGGGTTACCAATAATACTAAAATTTTTTGAACCCATGTATCTCTCAGAAAACAATAAAACAACTGATGATAGCTTCAATGCATCACTTAAAAATTATCCTCAATACATAGTTTATATATGTCTTTAAGCTATTTCATTAATAACTGAAGTATTGACAAATGATTAAACATATAGGTAGAAAACAAGTATCCCTGACATTTAAAAAATATTCCATTAAAACCAGTGTAACAATTTCCTATATCAAAACAAGTGATGTGTTCAAGTCTCCAGAAGTCCCCAAAGTGTAAAAATTTTTACATACACTTACCAACGGTATCACACGGTTCATCTTTGTGTACACAGAAATCTTTCCTTGGAAGAAAAACAGAAAATCAAAGTAAAGGTAAATTCTTCTGCACAAATAATAGATATCATGTGACTCATTTTAATAGTTATATGATAAATCGAATCACAGTTTTGTGTCAAAAAAGCTAATAAAACTAAGAATAATATTAACTAATTTTTAATTCTAAGACAATGGAAGATTAAATGTTATGTATATTTATATATGATATAATCCTTAGATACTGCTGTCCCATTTCATAGATAATATTTCAAAAATAAAATCCCATCTTGTTCTGAATTTTATAGGATTTCATTGTTTTATTCCAAAAAATAGTATCTGGTGTTGGGATAAAAATTTCCATTTGAAAAAATATTGGAAGATCTCTACTTCATGTAACACAGAAATAATTTCCAGATTGAAGATTTAAACATAAGAAATACAATTTAAAATAATATAAATATTTACATAAATATAATTAAAAGAATATAAATTATATGAAATGATAGAACATTTTAAATCATAAGATTGACAAAAATTTTAATTGACTGATAATCATTTTAATAAGGGTATGAGGAAGTTAGTATTATTACATAAATGGGATCTAACTATGAGTAATATTCTGTAATTTTTGCTCTTTATTTAACCACCAAATCTTAGTGAGCATTCCCTAAGAATACTTCCTTCTTGTTACCAATTACTTAGGATTCCATAGAACATAATTTAAGAGAACTTAATAACTAAGAGTTATGAGATTTGTAGGCAGGCTATAAGAAAGCAAAATTTTTATCTATTTCCTACGAGATACATGACCTTAGGCAACTTACTTCCTGTACCTCAGTCACTGCATCTAAAAAATAGAGGTAATCAATATCTACAACATAGGGTAAATGATTTAACACATATAAAACATTAAAAACATAGGTTCATTGTGAAGGTCACATGAGTTAACACATATAAGGCATTTAAAATAATGCCAAGCACAAAGTAAGCTATCAAAAGTTAGCCGTGATGTTTTATTGGTTTTTTTGTTGCTGCTAATGTTGTATCACAATATTAGCCATTTTCTATTGATAGGCTTTTAGGTTCTATATCACTTTTACTATTACAAATGATACTGAAATTGGTTTGTGTGTGAATGAGAAATGAAAAACTATCTTTTTTAAAACAAAATTCTTCTCTCAGTTATAGGATCTGGATGCCATACCTAAATGAAAAATATAACTTTAAAAATTAAGCACATACTTCTGCGGATGCACCAATGAGATCTACATTGATAATTGTATTATAAGGATTAGTTTTCAGTTCACATCTTGCCTGGCTCATCAGCAGCATTTGTGATTTGGCACCTAGACATAGGTTTGTAAATGTTCCCTGGATGTGTGAAAAGCATACTCTCTAACTGTTTGGAGCAGAGTTCTATGCATGTTCATTAGATTTAGCTATTACAAGTTTTGATATACAATTCTTCAGTGGAATGACCAATTTTGGATTGATTTTTATGTGTTACTAAGGAAGGACTGTTAAAATTCCATTGTGATTCTAAAATTTTTTTATGTTTCTTTATGATTCTACTTTTTGCTTTGTTTCTTTAAAAGCTAAGTTATTAAGTACCTAACGGTAAGTTTTTAGAAATTATTTTGAATTATTGTTTTGATTATTGTGTAAAAACCATATTTATCACTTATGTACTCATTTTTAAAGTTGACTGTGCATGATATTAAATACTAATATATTAGTAATACATTAGTATTTGCTTGGCATATCTTTTTCCTTTGTTTTACTTTCAGCTTTCATTTTCTCTGAGTCTCTTATAAGTAGCATATGGTTTCAATTTTAAAAGCTAGTTATATAATATCTCTATAAGTGAATTTAATCCTTTTCAATTTTATTATTGACAATTTGGATTTTTCTATTATCTTATTTCTATTTACCAAGTTATATTTCTTTGTTCTTTTCCTCTTTGTTTTTCTTTCTTCCTATCAGTTTTATTTTTGTCTCGCTTTTTTATGCTATTGCTTTGAAAGTAACATTAAATTGTGTTTGATGTATTATTACCTTTACATTTTAAAGTACAGTGTACTGGGTCTCTATTGCTGTGGTAAAAATTCCATAAAACAACACAAATTTATTAACTCACACTCTGAAGGCCAGAAGCCTGAAATGGGTTTTCCCAGGTTAAAATCAGTATGTTTGTACTATTGTGTCCAGGAAGCTCTAAGTAGGAATCTGTTTCCAGGTTCTAGAGGCTGCGCATTTCTTGACTTGGGTCTCTTTCGATTTTCAAGGTCAACAATTACATCACTCTGACCTTTGTTTCCATCACTTTCTCTGGCTCTTATGCCTCCCTCTTTCACAACTGGATAATCTCCCCACCTCAAAATCTTTAACATAATCACATCTTCACAGTCTTTTCTGTCATGTAAGACAACATATGCACAGGTTCTGGAGACCAGACTCTTTGTCTTTAAGATCATGGACATCTTTGGGGGAACATTATTCTGTCTACCATATACCCTTTAAATGAGTGAAGCTAAAAATTGCCTTTAGCCTCCTCCTGAAAAAGGCAAGGACATAAAATGCTTAATCCAATCTCTCCTTTTAATCTTTCATGTTTTTTTTATCTGATATTTTACTTACATATTGATTTTTTAAATTTCAAGTTAGACAGTTTTTTAAAACCATCATTGCATATTTAGCACTTCACCTATATATTTACCAATTTCTTTTCTCAGTTATGTCTTATAGCTTTACTTTCTAGAGAGTTCATTATTCTTTTCCTTTAAGTACATCTTTTAATATCTCCTTCAGTGAGGATGTCTGAATAGTAAACTGTTCCAGTCTTTTTTGCCTCTATTTTCATTATTTTGCATTTATTCAAGATAGAACAGTAGCTGAGTATAGAATGTTAGGTTGACGTTCAGCACATTGAAGGTATTATTTCATTTTATGCTGGCATTCATAAATATTGATTAGAAGTCTGTAATCATATTTTTTGCTCTTTTTTATGCATTTTGTTTCTAGTTCATTTTAATATTTCTTTTTGTATTTACAGTTCCATAGTCCCACCAAGATATGTCTAGGCACCAATATGGTTTTTATTTATCTTCTTTGGCACTTGGTATATTTTTCAATTTGAAGATCCAGGAACATGTAAAACATCTTACCATTATCTATTTAGTTAATCTCTCTGACATTCTAGCTGTTCTCTTCTCCTAGTACTCCTTTAGGAATATGTTGGTTCTTTTCATTTTGATGTCTGTAACTCTCAAAAACTTTTTTGTATTTCCATCTCTTAACAACTCTATGCAGCCTTCTGGGAGAATTTACTAATGCTCTTTTCAGCTGGATCTAACCTGCTCTTCAACTTAGACATTGAGATTTCAAGTATAAGCACCATATTTCTTTTCTAGTACTTTTATTTTCCTCAATTTTCAAATCAACTGTTCTTTTCCCCAAAAACATCTTATTGCCATATTTTGAATTTTTGGTTGTTTTTAATCATGTGAACATGCTTATTTTATGATCCCTCTCAATATTTTTTAAAAATTATTATTCTTTATTGCACCTCTGGGTTCTCCCAGTTAAAGATCTTGTCATTGTGCATTTTGGAATTCCATTATGAACTCGGTCCGTGGCACTTTACTTGTGCTTGCCTTGTGTAGTGTCGGCTGAGAGAGGATCCCTCCGGCGCAGTTGTCCGTAAGCTTCACCCTGGGAGTCAGATTCCCAGAAATGAATACCCAGGAATCGTTTTCCCAGCCCGGGGCCATGGATGACACAGGACGCTTCCTGCCGACAACCTGTGCTTGCTGGCAGAGCTTTGGCCGAGTCACACTTTCTAAGTATTTATGAGTTCCAGTTGTATGTGGCCATTTGAGTTCCACGTCCCCACTTTGCGCAGCCTCATTATAACTCAAGAACCCACATTTTTCAGTCCAACACACTCCCTCAGGGAAGCTACCACATTACCTCAGATGCTCAGTACACTTGTTGCCAAAGCTGGCTGTTTTTGGCTCATCTGTGCATGTAAAAGGATGTTTATTATATTTTTTCTACAGTTTATGGATGTCTATAATGGAAACATTTTCTGATTTTATCTAGTCAGCCAGATTATCACATAATTAAAAGAACTGAACTCAATCTGTGACCTACCATATAGGAATTAAGTGTAGTAAAATGATAGATTTGTTTATTGTTAACATTGGATTTTAATACGCATGGAAACAAGCCACATAGGCCTTATTTTATTATTACATTTTTACATCATGCAGTTACTTTTACCAAACTCTTTAAAAGACTGCATAAATGCCTCAATAAGATGTTTACATTGACCTCAGATGCTATTTAATATTTGTTCAAAAAAATCTTTCTACAATTGGGGATTATGTTAGTTATAAATTATTATAAAAATTAATGACTGCTACTATATTGTTATTTTTCTTCCAAAAGTTTAAATAGAGAAAAAATATATGTATGTGTCTAGCCATGAGTATACATGAGCTAAGGAATGAAGTATTTTAATATCAACAATGAATTGTTAAAATTGTTCTCTATTTCTTCTGGCTAATTTCTGACAGAGACGATTCTCTGAAACATATAGAATCTACTCAATTACAAGAGTAATGGGGAGAAGGGTAGAGTTGGAATAGAGAAGATAAAACATAATCATCAATAATATCTTTTTAATACAAGGCACAAAATGGACTTAGTATAAAATTAATTTGTTTAAATTACACCCAATATATAGGAATACACCTACCATTCTGCAGTTATAAATAGCAAAAATAATTCAAGTATGTATCACATGAATTGCTTCATAAAGAATCACTGGAAGAATTATTATTCCTGTGGGTCTCTTAGCTGAGAACACTTCTCCAATATTTCCTTAGGACTTAAGTAAGGCAGAAATTCAGACCCTCTTGTGTGTTATCCCTCCTCCCTTCTTTTCCTCCCTCAATTAACTCTACCCTCAAATACTTGGCTTTGGTTTGTTTTGGTGGCCATGCCTTCCCCTGCCTCTGTTTGCTTTACAATGCATGCCAGAGATACCTTTGCTGGGTAGGTGGTCCATGACCCACTCCAGAGCCCTCTCCTCAGACTGGGGAGGCAGCCGGTCATCCCCAAAACACAACATAGTTGTAGAAGCAACGTAGTGTTACAATGTGCTGTCTCCTGATTACTGTGTATTTCCAAGTAGTAAGAACAGTATAACATGTTTTCATTCGTTTGTACAAATTTTAATATTTTACTCCAACATACTACCATTTTTTATTCTGGTAAATCCATAAACTAGTTAACCCATTCTTGATACCTGAACGTTGGCTGTTATCACTTGATACGTTAATCTTCATTGATTTTTATATATGGAAAACATAATCCTATCAAAATTGCTTGCATATGCCTTAAAAGTATACTGGTCCAACTAAATGAATATTGCAAAGTGGATGCATTTTTTGTTAATTATTAAAAATTAAAGAGCAAAGAAAATAAATTTTGATGAACTAAATAATTAGATTGTCTATCAGCATTGGGAGTTTTAATATCTATGCTTTTTGTTGTAATAAATAAAAAGATCATCTTGAAAATGTGCCAAAATTAGAAGAACTCTAGATAAATGAGGGAAGACACATTGAAATTGTATCCTCTAAAACATAACCAATCTAGCTACCGTACCCCTGAAGTTCTTCCAAAGTAAACTAATAGTCAGCATCACCTTCAATATACAGGATATGAAACTAGAAACCTTGTAAAATCTGTGGAAAAACAAGGCTGCTCTCCATCACAATATTGATTCCCAGGGTTATAATGGGGGCTTTTATAAAAGTCGAGTGGCTCCTTGACACTTGACAATCCTAACTGAAGTAAACCCTACACCCCCACTCCCGGCATCTCTCTAGTGGGAAACCACCTTCTTTTGCATTATATTTTCTGGTGAGAGTATTCTAGTCATCAACTTCCAACCATAAAGTTTGCCCCCCAGACTGAAGCCCACTTTTCAGAGGATGCAAAGTGGAAAATATATTAAGAAAATGTGAATGCCCCAGAGTCCTCCAAACCCAGTGGATGGGATCACTGGGAGCTTCCCTCCTCACTGTCTTCCATGCAGCCTGGCTCTTCAGGTATTCCTTTGATTCTGAGAAATACACAGAAGCTTTCCCACTTATTACAATAAACCAAAGAAGTCATCTCTTCTGGAGCTCTACTTAGGCAAAGTTGGTCTCTGTGGCTAAAAATCAATGGCAAATTATAAAGGAAAGTATATTCCACTGGTGGTTTAATGTATTCAGAGTCTGAATATAACTATAGATGAAGAGGAATGGAAAAGGCTTTCTGGCATTTTTATTATAAGTAAATGACAAAATATATTTAACATCTCTATGCATAGAAAACTATAGAAATAAAATTTTTCACAGGGATACCATGCCTGGTTGTATAGGTTGCACACTGCATAATTCTAGGGGCACATTTACATACACAATAACGTAAATGGTTCCCTGTACTGTTGTGTAGAGCACAACCTACACAATTGGATGTGGTGGGATTCATTAAGTACCTCTCACATGCCAAGCATTAGCTAAGGGAAAGGACACAAAGATAAATAAAATAGGCTTCTACTCTGAAGTCACAGAGGAGGATGACACACATCACCTCTGTAATGTGATAAGGGCCCCAGGAGCAGTGAGAAAGAAGTCTGGGGAATTGAATTACATAATGGATGTCCTATTTTTCAACTGCCTTTGCCAGCAAACAAATGGAGAAAGAAACACCCAAAACAGATGATATTGGATAATACGGCAATGCAGAAAGTTAAAGAACCACATAAAATCAAATCTTCACCTTAGGGCCAAGAATCGCTAAGTGTAAAGTAGATTCAGATGTAGGGGGAAAGGGATTTTGTGTGTGTTTTCTAAATATACAATACACATCATCTCATGATGCATGAGGCTGCAACAGGACTATTTGATTTACATAATGTGAAACAAGGGACTTCATCTGTAACTAAACAACATGAGAAAGCTATGACAAAAAGCTATGACAAAATAAGCACTGCTTATTGTCAAGGACACCTAGAGTCCATCACAAAGCCAATTTCTGTTCACTCAGCAAACAAAGGAATAAAGCACATTTGTTAAAAAAAATGCAAGTTCTTTTACCCTAAAGCACTGGAAGTATCTCTCACTAAAATTGAGGAATAAATTGTCAGCAGCATTTAAAAACCTCAGCTCAGACTATAATTCTTAAATCTTCAATATTCAGTTTCTTTCTAGAGGATCAAAATGATGTACTCTTAATTTGAAAAGTATTCCAAGTTTTTTTGAGGGGTGGGGGATAGAGATTTGTTTGCTTCCTAGACTTGTGATCATGTGGATTCAAATTCTCTCGGTTTTGGCTCATGTAGACTAAGAGTGCCTGAAGTCTGCATCACAGAGTTTCATTATGTGAGTTTATGGAGATGATAGTGTTAGACTTTGGCAACTGAGAAGGCCAATAAATTCTGCTTAAGTTCTGATTTATATTGAAAAAAAATGAAATGTTGCCTTTAATTTCCAAGAATGAAGATGCATCTGAGAATAAGTCTCACTGTAGAGTTTTATAGTACCCTGGGATATACCTATAAATGATTCATTCAAAAATTATTCTGTGATTTGTATTAAATCAAGATATTTCTGCAGTTTATATGTTTTATTAAATTTTCTATCTTACTTGCCAATGGCATTAGTTTGAAACTAACTTTCAGAAGTATTATACATAAACCAAAAGCATTTCAATAAACATGAAAAGTAAAACCATCATTAATAAAAGTGAATTTTTAAATTAAGGAGTATTTTCAAGGGACATAGACTTAAGCCTTCTCTATGATTTAAATGTAAAATGTGAAAATTACACTAAGAAATCATAGAGTGACAGTTGGGAGAACATGTTTTGTGTTTTTGTTACTATGAGGCCACAGGCACTAACTAGGTCAGCTTTAAACTATTTACTTCATTGTATTACACAGAACAATTTGACAAATATATTACCTCAGATAGGTCTGGATTTATAAAAACTTTATGCATTTTAGCTGAGATCAAAATTAATCTCTGAGCTAAAGTTTCTTCCTACTAATGTGCTCACATAATATGCAACATTTAATAATTATCTAACATGAGCATTTACTAGAAACTGGGTCTGGTTATGAGTTTATCCTATCAAATATGGATAAGAACATGGAATTCATGGACATTAACATTTTTCTTGTTTTGTTTTATTTTTCACACTTCCTTAAAATGTTAAGGATCTGATCACCTTTACATTTACACTAACTAAAAAGACATACTTTTTCCTTAATTACACATATATTCATTTAGCCTTTACTGATCAAATGGTGGTAAGTCACTTAGGAATAAAGCATTCCTTTAGTGGGCTGATTTTCACTTGCTGTGGCCCTGGAAGCAGAGACATGAAGAAAGCCTTGTCTCACAGTGAGTAAAAGAATAGTTTGTCAGTATCTACCAATATTTCACATAGGCATACCCACTGACACAGCAAGTGCTTTTTAATCTACCCTAAATGCTAACACATGTTTACAACCATATATAAAGACATTTATAGGATATTTTTTTCTAAGAGCAAAAACATTAGACAGTTTCATAAATAGAGAAGTAATTAAACATAGGTATAGGATACTTTTGTGCCATACATAGTATGTCTACTCCTCCTCCCAACTAATTTTAGAACAATATGAGTGCATCCCATTCCCACTGCTGCTATAATCAAGTACCACAATCCTAATGGCTTTAAACAACACAAATTTATTACCTTAAACTTCTAGAGGTCAGAAGTCAAGTGTAGGTCTTACTGAGCTAAAATAAAAGTGTCACCAGAGCTGTATTCCTTTTGGAGGCTCTAGCGTATAATCTATTTTTTTGCTTTTTCCAGTTTCTAGATACTGCCAGCATTCTTTGCTTTGTGGCCCCTTCCTCTGTCTTCAAAGCCAAGTTTGTAGCGGCTTTCAGTCCATCTATGACTCTGAACTTCTGCAACCCTTTTCCACATTTTAGGACTCTTGGGATTATACTGGGCTGACTGAAATTGTGGGATCATCTCCCATCTCAAGATCCTGAACTTAATCTCATCTGCGAAATCCCTTTTGCCACGTCAGCTGACACATTCACGGGGTCTAGGGACTAGAGCGTGGATGTCTTTGGAAGGACATTATTCTGCTTCCCACAGTGAATGACACAAAGACTTGCAAGACATACTGTAAAGTGAAAAACACAAACAGAAAACTTCATACAACATGAAATAGTATTCTTCACATACACACCAGCTCTTGACATTGGTTACCTTAGGGCTAGAGAGTAGGGGTGGAAATTGGGTAAAAGTTAATTTACTATAAATACTAAGGTATTTCTTTAACTTTTACCATAAGAATATGTTTATATAGAGAGTATGTTTAGAAATTATATTTAAGCTTCTATTATGAGAATATGCATTACTTGGGAAATAAAATAGAATTGTGCTATATTTCCTGGAGAAATATTTAAGGACAAGTAAATGTTTGGAATAGATTTTTAAGGGAAAATATGGATTATAAAACAGTATCTAAAATGAGGACTTCAACTCCATAGATGATGTTCTGTTTCCTAAATGGAGGGGTGAACAGGCAGCCGTTACTTATATTATTCTTTATGTTCTTTGTATACATGAAATACATCACACTACTCTGTTTCCTATTTTCAAAAGAGCACCTGTGTCACACAGTGAAGGCAGGAGGCAATGAGGGAGGCAACGATGAAGAGTGGGCAGTTAAGAAGGTTAGTTTTAAAGTTGGATAACATAAAAAAAATTGGATGTAGGAAATTTTTAAACTTTTTTTTTAGATTTTTGAGGAGATAACTGGCATTGGAAATAAGGGATGATATTAATGCCACCACATTGTTGGGGAGAAACAAACCTTGCATGTAGACCATGATCCCAGTATTGTAAATATATGTATTTACTTATATAAATGGTCAGAAAATAAAACTGAAGAAATATACTTAAAAATGTTAACTGCAATTCTTCCTAGGTAGTAGGATTATAGATGAATTTTTATCCTTATTCATGTATTTATCAAATTTCCATAATAAATACATTGTATTTGTAATAAGGGAAAAATATAAATTAGTAATCAAATTATAATTATCATTCTCTTTAGTCCCGTAATCAATATTTTCCAAGATCTGCTACTATAGAAAGGAAGAGACTCATCAGTCTAGATGTTTGACTGAGACTCGCCTCAGCCCACACTGCCAGAGCTCTCTGCTCCGTCCACATGGCTTCTTCCCACCCCTCTGCCAGCTTCGATTTACTATTGTTCTTTCTTTTAACCAACTATACTGTGGTAAAATTTACATAAAATACACATAATTTCAATGAGCAGATGGCTGAATTTTGACAGCTGTATAAACTCCCCTATTCACAGCAAGATAGACAAAGTTTCCATGGCCACAGAAAGTTCCTGCCTGACTCCTTAGTCAGCTTGCCCACCCTCCAACCAGGCCACATAGGAAGATTAATTTTGCCTATTCTAGAACTTTATATAAATGCAAGAATCTTCTGATCTAGGTTTTTAATTTGGCTTTCTCACTCAGTATACAATGTTTTTGATACTCATCTGTGTTGTTGCATTTATCAGTAGTTTGATGAAGGGTATTCAATTGTGCAAATACACAACAATATATCCATTCACCTTTAAATGAACATTTAATTTACTGACAATTTTTGGCAATGATGAATAAAGCTGCTATAAACTTTCAAGTGAAAGTTTTCTGTAAGTGTTTTTACTTTTTTTGGTTAAATATCTAGAAGCTGATGTAGGTTATGTGGTAAGTGAATGCTTAACTTTGTAAGAAACTAACTGCTTTCCAAAGTGGTTGAATCATTTTACAATCTCACCAACAATTGAGGAGTGTTCCATATCTTCACCATTATTGAGTGTTTTCAATTATTTAAAACTGAAGCCATTCACACAAGTATTGATTTAATTTGCATTTTCCTGATTATTAAGGATGTTGAGCATCTCTTCTTATGTTTATTAAAGACTCATATTTTTTCTTTCTTATTGAGTTTTAAATATTTATATATGTGTATAAAGCACACATATACATGTACACATTCTGGATACAAGTTCTTTGCTAGACATATGAATGGCAACTATTTTCTTAAATTCTAGGGCTTGTTTTTTCATTTCCAGAATGATTTTTTGAACTGGAGATGGTTTTCATTTTGAAGAAGATCAAATTATTATTAATATTTTTGATTAGTTTTTTTGCATCCTATCTAAAAAATTATTGTCCTCCACTTGTTCATGAAGGTTTTCTTCTCTGTTTCTTACTAAAATAGAGTTGTAGTTTTCATGGTTAAATCTAGGATCCACTTTGAATTAACATCACACATGATGACAACTGGGCTGACATTTATTTTTTTCACCCAGGTGCACAGGTGTCCAGGTATTCTGGTGCCATTTCACAAGCAGACTGTCTTTTCATCATTGGATTATGCTGGCGGCTTTACCGAAATCAATTGACCATATATATCTGGGTTTATTTCCAGATTCTTTGTTCTGCTTTATTGATCTATATCACTTTCTGCTGAAACCACCTTGTCTTCATTTCCTAATCTTTATAGTAAGTTTTGAAATCAGATAGTATAAGTCCACCCAATTTGTTCTTCTTTTTCAAAACTGTTTTGATTCTTCTAGATCTTTTGCATTTCAAAATAAATATTGAAATCAGCTTGTCAATTTCAATTTTTAAAAAAGGCCCATAGAGATTTCCACTGGGATCATACTGAATCTATAAGTTAATTTGGAGAAAATGGACATATTAATAATAGTTTTTTCATCCTGTTTAGAAGGCTTAAAGAAGAAAAAAAAGCAAAAGAAAAAAAATAAAGAAAAAAAATAATAATAGTTTTCCAATGAATGACCTTATTTAGATGCTTAATTTCTCTCAACAGTTTTGTGTACTTTTCATTTTAGAGGTTTTTCCATATATTTTGTTAAAATCATTCTTAAGTATATATCATGGTTTTGGAAGTTCCTGTAAATTTTTTCCAATTGTTTATTTTCATACAACTGATTTGTGTAAATTGACTTTATATTCTGTGGTCTTGCAAATCCAATTATAAATTCTGGCCAATTTTCTGCTAGATTTCTTAGAAATTTCTTTGTACTGAGTCACTTGTGAAAAGAGGAAGTTTTTCTTCTTTCTTCCCAATATTCATTTCTTCCCTGTCTTTTTTCTGCCTTATTGTATTGGCTATGATTTTTAGTAAAATATTGAATAGAAGTGGTAAGAGGGGACATCCTTACCTTGTTGTCAGTCTTAAGGAAAAAACATTCAGTTTTCACCCGTAAGTACAATGTTAGCTGTAGATTTTTTTAATAGATATCCTTTCAGAGATTAAGATAGTACCCTTAAGAATTCAGTAAGTATTAATATTGTTGGTTGAAGTTTCTTTTTCCCCGAATAATTAGAAATATTGTTTCATTGTATTTTGAACTTACTTCTCTGATGTGAAAACAGTCATTGATCTGAACATTGTTCCCTGTGTTATGTATTTCTTTTCTCTGGCTGATTGAAATTTTTTTCCTTATCTTTGGTTTTCAGCAATTTTCCTATGATGTGCCTAGGGCTCTATATGTTGTTGCCATCAAATATGGGGAATTTTCTAACACTATGTCCTCAAATAATTTTTTTACCCATACTTAATTCTCTTCTGAGACTCCAATTATAACTACATTAATCTGCCAAATCTAACATCTAGGCTATCTCAAGGATATTTTCTGTTGACTACTTTTCCTTGACCATGGGCCACGTTTTCATAGTTTTTGCTTTAGTAATTTTTATTATACTCTAGACATTGTGGATGACATATTTTAGAGACTCAGGATTCAGCTATCTTTCTCTGAAGAGTATCTGTAAGGCAGGTGAATTACTGGCTTATCACCCTGAACTTGGGCAAGTTTGAATTTATTCTTTAGTGGGGAGGATGTATATAAAGCCCAAGGTGATTTCCAAGCCCCTATAAATTGGTAGGACTCAACCTCCAAACTCTGTTTCCCCTAAAGATCTTGCTGCAGCTTGGTTTCAAGTTTTGTTAGGACAGGTCAAGAGTAGGCATTTCTCTGAGTTATGGTTCTTACATGAAGGCACAGCTTTTCTGTTTTATCTCCTAAATAAACGCTAGGAGTGATGACAAGATATCAAAAGATTACTCCACTCCAGTCACTTGAATTTCCTCAATTCCTATTATCCTTTTAAAACTTGAACTCCATAGCAGCAACACTCTGGTACATTTGGAGCAGTTTCTGTCTGTGTATATTCAGACCCGCCTTTGTGGGGTCTCACAGGTGATCTGCACATGCACTTCTTGGCACCTTCCATGCACAAGACTTTCATCTCTGCTCCCCTCAGCAGGACCACTGCGTTGTCATGAGATTCCAACTTCTGCACCAGTCAAGAAATATTCTCCAGGCAAAAGACTGGGTTCACGGTGAGGCTTGCCTAATAAATCTTCCTTCTTTCAGGGATTGCAGACTTACACTGCTCATTCTCCAATGACTAAAAGCAGTTGCCTCATATTTTCCAATTTTATGATTATTTATTGGAGAGGTCCAGTATCAGTTACAACTACACAGCTGAAAGTAGAAATCTAGTTGTGTTCTTGCATAGAGATTTTTTTCAACATTACGATTCCGTAATGGATTTATAATTAGGGTTGTTTTATACAATTCTTCAACAAGAAGCTATCATGAATTTAACAAATTAATTTCAGAAAATCATGTTTAAGTATGTCACTATGCTTTCTGTGATGTGAAATGCTAATACTTTTGATGACTAATTCAATTGCTAGTGCACAATTAATTATCATCTCTAAGCAAGACAAATCCATAATTACTAACATAGAGACAAATCCATAATTACTAACATATAATACTAACATCCATAATTACTAACATAACATCCATAATTACTAACTAACACATATAAAGTATATTGTTGCTCATCGTTTCACCTTCTTATATTTATGTATTACACTTAATGCTGTACTGCAAATGTTTGTGAGTAGTGCATTCACAATGCAACTTAGAGTTAATTAGCTAGAGACTTAAGTGAAACTGTTTTCTCAGATGGAACCAGAAAGTTTGTCAATTGTGGAATTTAACATATTAGGTTACTTTATATTGTGATGACTGAAAAATATACAGTGTTAGGTTGATGATGTTGAAGCGCCACTGAAATTTACCTTAGTTTTAACTTAGCACCACCAATGGCTATGCCTTTGACTTCAAAAATTTAGGGTAAATTTTTATTTTAAATTAACTAACCAAATTTTTTCTTTCAATATGCCATCCAATGACTGTTCAGAAATCAGTTATTATGAATTGAGGGAGATGACAAACATTATTATACCAAACATTTTTGGAACACAAAATCTGGAATAAAGGCACTGTATCAAGGGATTAATGGGTTAACAGCATAGCCATTGAATTAGGAATGCCATTTAACTGGCTTTGGAAAACGTACCTGGTTATAAGTATAGCTGCATCCACTGAAGTCATGTCTTCCCCCCAGCTTGTTGACATCTCTAAATGTATATCATTCTTTTTGCCAAATTCTTCATGTTGCCACTTACAAAAACTGTCTAGCATTTTCTCTCCATGGTGCCCAATATAGAGATCTGCCTACAAACAAAGATATTTCATTTCAAGGCAAATTACGCTTAGGTATACAAAAAACTAAGAACTACTAAAGCAGACTGCTGATCATAACATTAATTAGAACCTGGAAGGCATTCAGGACTAATTTAGCCTGAGCTAAAAATCTTATAACTTTGTGAAGGAGCAATAATTATAGACTCTGTATAATGCTATTCTGAAAAAGGAAAGAGGTACAGTGGAACATTAAGAATGTGGAACTTTTAGGCATAACTCATTATTTCTACAAAAGTTTTCTAAAGTGCCTGTTAAGCAGCATATCAAAATGATGCCACAAAACTTTCTCCATTTAAAATGAATTACAGATAAGAAAAAGTTTTAAGAGCAGAGAATAAAATGTCATTTAAATGACTTTTTTAAATTACATTTTGGAAAGTTAAGGTTTATTTTCAGGATCCTTGGAAACTAAGAACATTCCATTTTTCAAATAAAATTGAGGTATTAACCAAAACGAAAGGCCAGTTTTATGTACACTTTAAGTGTCTCAGTGAATGTTTCTGGGGTTTTAAGTCAATAAAAGTACATTCTTAATATTCCCTTCATTTAAAAATTTCTGAAGACAATTTCTCACCCACTTAATTGAATAAAAACTCAAGACTTTCTTACTGGAGTTTCATGGAGGAGAATAAGCTTTATCACACGAAGATTGACCTGCACACCAAGACTCTTGTGTTGGAAAAGGTTAAAAACCTAAAAACAAATAAAAATAAAAATCCTAAAATGAAACTGAAAAACATCTTAATTTTTCTTAAGGCCCAGACATGGGAGAAGTCTCAATTTAATTGAGAAATCTTATTTAAAAAAAAAAAAAAAAGTGGGAAAGCAAGGAGGTGATTTTTTAATGTGGTACCTTGATTTTTTTTTTAAAAAAGCTTAGTGTTTATTTAATTTGTATTTGAAACTGTATAACTGGCACACCAAACTCATGCTGTCAGAGATATTATTAATACTATTTAGAAGAGACTGGAGTTGTCAGGCTATGCTAGTCTAGCCCGTGCAGAACGCCAGTGGAGTGCTCTGGAAATGGCTGAATACGGACGGAGACACCTGAAGTGTGAAAAAATTCTGTCCACTGGAAAGACAGCCAAATGATAGCAAAAACAGGAAAAATGAGAATATATTTGTCCTCACATCAGTGGTTCTTACCGTGCCTTAAATGGTAACTGAAATTATAAATAGACATTTGCCTTTGGCTTTTATTTCTGTTTATTCTCTTTTAAGAACCACTCTTCATTCCAACCTTCTGATTTTTCCTTGAAGGTGGTTTACCCATCAGAGCAGACAATTAAGTCAAAGGATTAAATTGGTAGTACGCATCCCTAAGATGCTAGATATAAACCAGATTTCCACAGGCCAGAAATCTTCAACCAAAGTTAGCCACTTGCGATTCAGCTGGTTAAAATGTTAGCTATCAGCTTTTATTCATCACCTATAATCATATCTGACATCCAATTTTATATGCCTAGGTAAGAGCTCAGTGGATTAGCAACAATCACTTTTATTCCACCTCATAATTAATCTACAGTCCTTACAGAGGGGCCATGCATATAAGCAAATACAACCTTTCTGCTAATTTCAACAAATGGCCTTTTTAAAAAAGAGAAGGACAAGAAGGGCATAACAAAGGAGAGAACTGAATAACAGAGAAAGAGTTTTGCCACATCCAAATTAACAATGAAGGCGTTTTATTTACTAGAAGATGTAAATCGTTATTTTGAAATGGTTTTTGAGATGGATCAATTTGGCATACCTATTTTTTTTACTGATGTAAATAAAAGAAAGGAATAGTAATAGGTTAACTTTTAAAGAATTTCATTATAAATACTCACACATTTCTTCCTTAGAGCTTTCTTGAGAAAATTCCAAGTGCACTTTAAAGTTTGCCTACCATGTTTAAGATGGTTAGAATGAATCTCCTGGCTGCATCTGCTCCATGATAGGAAACCATTGCTGGATCTGCAACCACCACAGTCTCTATGTTATATTCTTGAGGCAATTTGTATGAATATCGCTTCCCTCGTCCACTTTCTGGTACTTTTTTAGACCTAGATCTTCCTTTATCTGCAATAGACAATTGAATTTTTAAATGCACCTCTACATCGGCAAAGTGAATAATATCCAACATTTGTAATGGTACGCAAAGTCAAGTAATTTCCCTGCACACATGGAATCTCAAAGGGCATCTGGCTTTGGAGTGTGACTTTAGAATCAGGTGGACTGGACTTCTGCCACTTACTAGCTCTGCCATTTTAGAAAACTAACATTATTCAGTCAGCCTCAGTTTCCTTATCTGTAAAACAGATACTAATATCCATCTACCTTCTAGAGTTGTTGATGACTTACAATCAGATCATGTTAGTAAAATTTCTAGTACAGAGCTCCATACAAACAAAACAACTCAATAAATAAAAGACACTATTACTTTCTTTCTGACGCCAATGACAAAATGAAGGTCTACTTGCAAGAAGTGGCTTAAGTGACTTCCCCTCACATCCTAATTTCAGGCAGGTGTCCCTGATTAATAAATTATCATACATGGATTACAAAGGATTTGGGCCCACCTCCATCAGGAGCTTATAGAAGTTATTACCTTAGAGGAATATAGATTCCTCAAACCGAAGCAATTAAAAACAGTAACCGCAAACAAAAAATATTTATAAGTTCGAATACATAAAATTTAAGAACTTCTGTTTATCAAAACAGGTCACTATGAGAATGAAAAGCATGCCAGGAAGTGGGAGAAGATATTTGCAATACTTTTTCAGAATAAAGAAATAAAGAGCGGCTCTAAATCAATGACGGATCGCCTAACTGAATAATGGGAAAGGACTGGAGCAGTCGTTTCTCACAGTAGAATATTTAAATGGTAATTGTCATATGAAAAGGTGCTCACTCTCACTAGTTTTCAGGGAAATACAAATAAAACCACAATAAATTAAATAAATTTAAATCCCTAGAATGGCTAAAATTAAAAAGACCGACTTTATCAAGTGCTGACAAGAATGTGGGAACAGCTGGAAGTCCCCTACACAGACATGCAGGCGTTTAAACGGAAATAAGCATTTTGAAAAACTAGTTGGCACTGTCTACTACAGTTGAACATTTGCATATCCAACAAACCACATGTATAGATTATTCAGAGTAGCACTATTTTTAATATTTCAAATGATTATTAATATTAGTAGCACATGGATAAAGAAATTTTGGCCTAGTCACATAAAGAAATACTGTATAGTAATGAAAAGAAACCAGCTGCTACAACATGCAAAAAATATTAACATGAATGAACCTCACAAACAATGCTGAGCAAAAGAAGCCAATTACTAAATATTAAGTAGTGTAATTCCATTTATAGACACATCGAAAACTGGGAAAAAATAGTGTTAGAAATCAAGATAGTGAATATCTTGTGGTAGAAGAAGTTAGTGCCTAGGAGTGGGCACAAGGGATATCTGGGTGTTGATATTTTCTATATTCTGATCTGGGTGGAAGTTCATGGTTATGTTCACTTTGGGAAAATACAGCAGTTGTATATATCATTTGTGCAATTTCCTGTATGCAGGTGGTGATTCAATAATGAATTTATGATTTTAACAGCTTTATTAAGGTACAACTTACATGCCACAATATGCAGCCATTTGAGTGTACCATTCGATCAGTTTTAACAAATTTCTACAGTTGGGCAACCATCTCCACAGTCCATTGTTTAATTAGCTGTCACTTGTTCCTCTCCTTGCCAATTACCAAAATTCTGTTGATGTCTCTAAACTGCTATCAGCTCTTTTCCCAAACTTGTACTTGTTGACTGACAGATTCTATATTTAACTTTCATTTCAGTGGAGTGCCTGGAAGTGTGAAGAAAAACACACTTGTTCAATTGGTCATATTTCCCTGGATGTCTCTAACATTGTTTTGAATTCAGGCATATGTATTTTCATAATTCTAGTTCATCTTCTTGGTTTCTAATAAAGTACTTAACTGGAATCTTGTTCCAGGTGCCTTGACTTTAGCTTCCTTATTTTATCCTATTCTATTCTACTCTACTCTACCAACCACCTATTCTACTTTTCTTTGTCCCCTAACATATTTTCCTGGCTACAGGATTAATTTATATCTTGGATTCTTGACCTATTATTTTGACTTCTAGGCCCGACTGAGTCAGCTCTGAGATACAACATGACCAGGAGCTCACCATCATTGCTGGAGACTTCCCTGGTCTAGACTACCCCCAGAAGTTACTTACTTTTCCTCATTTTTTTGAGCAATGACACAGATTTAAAAATTATTTAATGAACCAAGTCTTACCCAAATATCATGTAGTCAGTTAACTAACATGTTATAAAAATAAATGCAAACATTACTTATTTATGAAACAAAGCAATGAAAGATGACAAAAACAACAGTAGCCATGAAACACAATTACTATAGTTAAAACTAAATTTTATGGATCCAGATTTAGCATCAGTAGTTAATACCAAAGACCTTAATGAAGGACAAAATAAGAAATTGGTTTTATGAGTGTCTTGAAGTCTAAGATACTTAGAAATTAATTCTGTAGTTTTTAAAATTGTGGTATCAGTTCTACCTAGAGTCACACACTAGTATGTTATGATATAAACTTATGGTAAATATTTAGTAGGGAATGTCCCTACAAGTATCAGAAGAGACTCATGTTGGCAGGATCAACACCTAATAAACTAATCATGAGATAAACATATCTCATTATACATATATATGTGTGTATATATATATATATGTGTGTGTGTACTTCTGGCACCACCTTTCCTAGATGGATCTGTTATTGGCATTGAAAAGAAATGGGGAACTGAATACTATCCAGCACATGTTCACCAAGTGTGACAAGTGAAAGCTTCTCGCCAGTGTCAATTTCTACCAAGCAAATGAAAATAATATGGATGCATCCAGTAACCAAAAAGTGGCACCTCCTTCTACTTGGACACTTTTCCACATTTTCTCTTACTTTCTCTGAGTTATCACCTTCCCATTCTCAGGTTGTAGGGTAGATGCTGCAGCAGAGATGATTAATTGTCCATCAGTATCCATTCTCCCTTTCTTTCCTTTAGTAATAGAAAATCCTTCTCTACGCCCGACCCCACTGTTGTTTTAGCTAAGTGTGTGGCTACCCAGCACCTGCTGTTCTCAACCTGCTGTTCAACTTGGCATAACTATGTGACTGAGTATTGAAGAACGGAATCTGAAAGAACTGGTACGCATAGCTTCTTGGTCACCCTTTATGAGAAAACTGCTTGTGTCCTCCTTTCTTTCCTTCATCCCATAGGCTAGAATCCAGACAAAGTAGGGCAAGCTAAGGTGGACACTGCAGAAGATAACACTTTTGGGGGATGTCAAACAATAAGATTGAAGAAATCCAAGTCACTGGATAATGTCATGCATGGGTCAGACTGACTAATCTGCCCTGCACACACCTGAACCATAACATGTTGGAGAAATCATCTTCTACCTTATTTGGACCATTGTGTTTTGAGGTCTCTGTTACAGCAGTTTAGCCTACACCATAACTAACACAGATGGTTCTTATCGCCCTTCAGAGTTAGGTGCCTCCTGTGAATTCCTTAATATGATCCACTCGCGTCATGCTTCTAGCTACCTGCCTGGTTGTCTCCATCACCCCCCAACATTAGCAGCTCCACAAAAGCAAGGACAGAGTGTTTCCATTGCTTATTACCTGCCACGTGATAACAGACATCAATATGTACTAAAAGAATGACCCTCAGTCTATATGTGGCCCTAAAAGTAATTTCATGTGTTCTAAATATTGTAGCCTGAATGTTACCAGATGATTTGTTAACTAATTTTTCAATGAATTCTACCAAGGTTAAATTCAGAATTCAAGTTTGTCTTAAAACACAACAGACTTTCATGTAATATCTTATAGCTATATAATTTTGAAGCAACTCAGGGACAAACAGGTCAACCGTCTATCTCCCAAGATCTCTCCCATCTCTTCCTTCTCCCACTCATCTCTCCTTTGCTCACTGTATTCCATCAGGCTTGGCACCCTCACTGGTAAGGAACTTTGGGCTAGCCGTTCTCTTGGTCAAAAGACACTTATTCCAGATGTGCTACTCACTTATTCTATATGAAGAAGCCTTTCTAACCTCCGGCCATAAAAGGAACCCACCCTACCTCGTCTGGCATTTCTAACCTCCCTATCTTGCTTAATTTCTCTCCAGAGCCTATACTCGACCAGTGTGAGAGCACCCAGTAATGAGTCATTGAAACAATGCTTTTGTCTCCTCTGCTTTAAAAATGTTATAAATTACTATAAATAATAGATATCTAATGGCTCTCAGTTACTTTCTAGTCTTAAGAAAATAAATCCATTTCAACTACAAAAAGGTGGTATAACTACTGTTAAAATAAAATTAAAATGGTCAGACCCTCAAAAGGGATCAATATATAATAATCACTTTTCTGTAAATAACATGTGTAAAGAACCTTTAGAATCATCTTGATGAAAGTTTAAACCAGATTAAAACTATGAAGCTATTTTTTAAACATAAATAAGATAAACTCTTTTTCGAGAGAGGTGATATCACTATATCATTTAAAACGTTTTTAATAAACCACTAAGTATATTAGAAAGAATTTTCTGTTACAGAGTATCTTATTCTAATAAATTAACTGTAAATGCAATGCATGACCTAAAAATATTAAACCAGAATACCTCAAAATATGCATCAATAAAGCTTATCACTTTATAAACAGAATGATAGAGGAGTCAAGATGATATATTTCTTTTTAAGTAAGCCTTCCACTATAGGTCCCATTAAACCTCATGACATCCGCAATCTAAGTGGATGTTTTAAAACCAAATCTCTGTGGTCAAAATGTATAGACACAAATCTTGGCTCTGCCTCTTACTAGCTTTGGAACACTGGGGCAAAAACTTAATTTCTCTACTTCTGTTTCTATTATAGATAAATTTACACACGAATAGGGATACGTGTAGGACATGTAATTTGTTTAGTGCAATGTCTAACTCGTACTAAAAGTGAAATGCGTGTCAGCTACTATGATGACATTTTCAATACAGAAATATGAAGTGTGTTTTCAGATAGCTCCATGGTTATTATATTTCAAAGTAGGCACATGCACAGCTACATGGGTCAAGATATACCTAGGCATATACTCTATTGTCTCAGTAAAATTTTGATTTTAACGAACTATTGCCCTTTGATTACCAAATAAAATTAACTAAAACCTTGAGTAAATAATCACTGGGCATATTAAAGTTATTGTTTGGCATTCAGAACATAAGAAAATTCCTAGGGCAACTATTTGTATTTAAGCAATCTAATGAGGCCACACCCCACATCAAATTCTCTCCCTTCCAGGACGTTTTCCTTTATAAAAGAGAGAACTGGAGGACATTCTAGAAGGCTAGGAAGCAGAAAGGTGAGCAGTGTAGTATCCTTCACAGTGGCACTGAAATGACCTCCTGGAGCTCAAGGAAGAGACAGGTTAGGGTGCAGAGCTGACATCACAGGGGTCAGAAAAAGACGAGCTCCGTTTAGACTTGGGGCTTCGCGTCCTGGGCTGTGGTGGCTGCAGCAGATATAAGAAAAACAACACGGACTTAGGAAATGTGATTTAATAAAATAATTTTACAATTTCAGACCCATTAGAAATCATGGATATCTACTCCTTCAGTGACAGAAATGCCTACTCCAAATGACTACCACTAGATAACAAAGGATCCGTTGGAAAAAATGCATTTGTCTCAACTCTTAACAGGATAAGGCTCTGCATGATTATTGTCTGAATATCCAAACTATTACTGAAAACCAATGGAAAAAATAATAATTATTTCTCAGGTCTGTTAAAAATTCGTGTGGGCTACCTATTATCGAAATCCCATCTTGCTCTGCTACTTTTCACAAAGAAGATTGTGGCTTCCCGTATTTTTGTCTTTGGAGGCTGAATTGAACTTAAATTTATATGCCAGGGTCTGAAATGCAGTAAATAATATTCGTGGAATGAAACAGAGACAACCTTGCACCCAGCACTTTATTAGGCCTAGTGTAGAGTTCCCACCCCCAAAAAACTCAGGAAACAGACAAGTGAATCAACATTTCCTAATGGGCGACATCACATGCACACAAGGCCATGGCGGCAGTGGAAAGCAAGGCTCGGGGATGCAGAGGGACCTCCCTAGGGCACTGAGTCTTGAAGGATGTGTACGTTAAAGCAAAATTTCGAAAGCCTTGAAGGTAACCAGGAGACTTAGAAGAATGAAGGCGTATGGTGCAGAGGGATAGAAAGAAAAGATCTCTGTAGATTCAGATGTTTCTCTAAATATGCACACAAAAGTCACATTTTGATCCTAGCACTCTGGGAGGCAAGGCAGCAGGATCACTTGAGGTCAGGTGTTTGAGGTTGCTGTGAACCATGATGATGTCACTGAATCTAGCCTGGGCAACAGAGTGAGACCCTGTGCCAAATAAAAAAAAAAAAATTACATTTTGGGGTCTATGTTTAAAATACTGATTACCTTGGTCCCAGCCCCAGGAACTCTGACTTAGTATATCTAGATGGGGTCCAGAAATCTGCATTTTAACCTGATCCCCAGGTGATTTTGTTATAGGTAACCTACCTACCATATTCAGGTGGTTGTATGCCAAGCTAAAGAGTATGAATTTTGCTTTGAAGGTATAGAGAAGCCCAGAACAAAACATCAAATGCACCTTTTAAAAAATTTGGAAACTAGATTATAAGAGGGCTAGACTGAAATCAAGAGGACACATAGGAGACAATAAACTGCAATAATCCAAGCAATATGAAAATTGGCTATAGAGACGAGGTCCAGGCATGGGTTTGATTCCTAGTTTGCCATTACAAAAGCTTAGGGTACTTATTTTAAGTCTTTCAATTTCTTTCATTGCATTTTTACTTTTTGTCTGTAAAATGATAAGAAAAATACTACCTACTTATAAAATTACAGTAAACATAAAAATATAGTTTCACATGTCACATACCTACTATTAATAGAACTGGCACAAGATACGTTTTTACAAATGTTCTTACTGTGACAATGAAGCAGAAGGGGAGGGAAGAGCTAACAGGCAAAATGTCAGGAGGCCGACACCCCCATGAGTAAGCTCAGGTGGACTCAGAGGAAGATAAGAAGTGGTTTAGAATGACACTTTTTTGTTGTTGCTGTTTTTTGTTTTGGTTTCAGAGGAGTTACTTTTTATTTTCTAGAGAGCAGATAAATAGTGGGGGGTGGGTATCGGAGAGAAGTTTGGGAGGAAAGATGATGGGTTCAGTTTCACATTTATTAATCTAGGATGCTGAGGACATCTGAATAGAAGTTACTATGTATCTAGAAGTCAGGAAAGAGGGTGAAATGGAGACAGTTTGGAACTAATCAATATGAAGTTGAACCCATGGATTGGGTTATATCAACCTGGGACAGTATGTGGAAGGAGAAGTAGAAAGAAAAGGAAGCAGGCCTAAGAAATGCCTGCGTTCAGGGGGCATACACATGGAAGAAGACATGCCCATAGAGGAGACAGAGACATAAGCAAAATAAAAGGAAAACTAAAATAGCAACCAAGGGGACAGTTTGTGTGTATCAAGAGTGGTACAGAGGTCATGCAAGAGAGAAATAGGGAAGTATGTTTCCTTTACTGCCGCAGCCAGTGACAGCTGTGTTGGCCCCAATCCGTCAGCCTCCTGTGTCCTTATTTTCATGTTACATTTAAATAGGCTGCATGGAAGAGTCTAGGTTTTTTAAGAATCTCAACTTCATGGTGGACTCCGTCCTACAAATTAGCCATTGTCTCTGAAAATCATGAATACTGAAGTAACCATTTTATTAAGTTGATTCCTTTGATCTTTTTATTGTCTGCAACTATGCTGAGCCCATTCTTCATCTCCTCCACCTGTCTAGCACTTTCTACTCAAATGCATGCATACACAACACAGCTCACACGTCACACTTCCAGCTGCAGGAGGAATGGAGGCGCAACGCGTGCGCCCCGTGACCCTCCGCACACGGACGGGAATCTCCGCGCGGTGCCGGCTGCGGCGCGGGGGCTGTTTCAGCACCGGCCTGGCTACCTCAGCTCTGAGAATAGAGATGATCTCTGCGTCCTGCTTCAATCTTATCTTCAACTCCATAAATCTATTTTTCACACTTAGTCTTAGACATACTCATAAATTTATACTAAAACGTTAAACAACACAAATTGATAATGTCACTTGCAGATAAAGTCCTTACTAGGGCTCACAAAAAGAGTGTGGTGACTTTTCCAGGGCTGTATCTTATCAAGTACAGAAACCTGGTTTCCGCTCCCCTGGTTAATGCTTACTTAGGCCTTTGTGCTTTTGCGTGTGTTATTCCTAATGCCTGAAACATTCCTGCCCTATTAACATCCGACAATATGCACTGAAAACTTCACATGTGTTTTTCATTTTCAAACACAGTCCCACTTAATTCTGAGGATAGTCTTGAGGTTCAAGTATCACTGTCCCCATTTTTGTATATAGTTAATGGACCTTTTGAGAGATAAAGTTAAGTTTCCCAGATCACACAGTTAGGAAGTCGTAGCATATCGATGTGAACACAGGCAGGCAGTCTTACCCCAAAATCCATTATCTTAACCTGCACGCTCTGTTCCCTTTTCTCCCTCTGGTCTTAATAATTTTCCTTGATCTTTGATCTCAGCTCATCACTTTCAGAAGCTTGGTATCTTGTGTACTAAGTCTGTCCTAGCTCTTATCACACTACAGTACAATTGCTGATTTGCCTGTTTGTTTAGAATAACAGATTGCTCACCTCTTGAGAATAAGAGCTGTGTCATTTAGCTCTGCATCCCTGTGAGGTGACTGGCTGTGCTTACGTTGCCAATAAAGAAGCTCAAGTTCAAAAGTTTAAGAGAATCGCACAAGATTACCTAGCTGGAACAAGACTGAAGCTGGGCCCTGAACCCCAGGCCTCTGACTCTCAACCTCATCTGACTTCCCTTTTAATCAATGAACACAACAGAGTCATTTTAAAATGGGAAGGTTCCTGTTTGGAAAAAAATTCACGTAATCAATATGTATAAACATAATCTACCTAAGGCATTAAAACGATGAAAAGAAATAATTCAATGGCCAAGTTGAAGACAAGTAAACTTTATGATTGAGTTTTGCAGAGGCAAACACTGCAACATTATCAAAATTTGGACCACACTATTAGCTTGTTAGCACATCGACTTGAAGTAAGAAGAGAAGAGCTACAGTTGGACATATCAGTACAAGTAAACAATACTTTATTTCATAGATTGCTAATTTTAAAATGATTTTTTACTGAACTCTTAAAAAGCATCTGAAAAATAGGTAAGCTCAGTAAATTATCTAGTTGATGATAGCTTAGAACTCCTTGCATGCAATTCCTTGATCCAAGTAGGTCAACATTAATCTGTAACAGTCATGCCTAGAAAAAATATCTATCAGAAACATTATAGTGTTTGCCAAATATGAACCATGTATTTATGCTTTATTAACCTATTAAAATTAAGAACTTTCTAGAAACCTTTCCTCCACGCATAATGGCACACAAAGCCTGCTTTGTGTCATCAGTGAACATGAGTAATAAGAACAGCTGGAACTTACTGTGATTCAAAAGTTACACAATGTAGATTTTCAGTATAACTCATACAAAGCAATCTCCTTAAATGGACTAAATCCAAATCGTTGCTGTTGTTTTTATCGTTTCACAATACTAAAGCTTTTCTTTTATTTGTTCATAATGCTATAACTTTTGTCCAACTGTCTTTATCTCCTTTATACCTACAGTGCTTAGAATAGAGAAGAGGAATGTGTCTCATTTAAACTGGCTTGATTGTGCATATTAAATACTGCTACCTGGAAACAGACTCACTTAACCGTTTTTGATGACAATTCCTGCACGGACTGATTCATAACTTTTTACAAAATAAAATAGAAGTAACATTAATTTGTGATAAATATATTCTAAACAGAAACATATTGTTTCTTTTTTCTGAATCTGAACACTCTGAACACACTCAACAATTGACCATCTATGGTCTCTTCAAATGTGACTTATTGTCACAATTCACATACCTAAACTAGGTTCAAATATCATCAATTTTAGAATTGATGTCTTAGCATAAACTATATTAACACTTAGTTTCAAATGTGCAAATAAAGTTTTAAAGTCTTTACACCAAAAATTTTTCAATAAATTCCTATTTCCTCAGATTCTAATTGGAAATATTTCTCATATCAGTGAATAGTCATTGAGATGTCTGGATTAGATGTCTAAACACTTTACCTAAGGAAAGTCAATTTTTTTCTCAGTGCTGGCTATGACATTCAGTTCCCACTTACATAACCGAAATCACTCATTCTTGCAAATGCCACAGATGTCTGCCCAAAGGAAGTAAGAAGGTGCACAAAACAGTCACCCCCATTTTATTTCTATGAAGAGCTAGCAGACAAAAAGAGATGAAGATTTGATGGTTGGAAATTTTTATGAGCCTCTGAAAAGTTCCAGGCTTAAGGCATTTGAATACTGAAAATAAAACTCAATAGTATAAATCTTTACTCTTCTTCCTATTCTGCAGTTAATTTTAACCTCCAAAATGATTTTTAGATGGGTCAAAAAAAAAAAAAAAAACAAGAAAAAAGAAAGGCAGAAAGAGTGATAGCGATATCTGCGATGCTCTCATAGAGGTGGACTATAACAAGGCTATGAGCTCACAGTATTCGGTTTCAGGATACCTGGAATTCTGTGTCATTTCTATTCCAGTGAAGCGAACGGTGTCCTATGAGGAACACTTCACAATTCAAGAAAAGTATAGGACATATTATATGTTAATTTCCGAAGTTTTTTGACTTCCCATTTTTTGATATTAAAATGTAGTATTTCATAAAATACTAAAAGATAATTCTAAGTAGATACATATAATTGCTATTAATCAAAAGAAATTCCACATTAAAAATAAATACATAGAGCTAGTAGTTACATGAGAGAGAGAGAATCTTTTAAAGGAGTCAACTCACACCGTATTCACTTAGATCCTTTCGGGAGAAGGCATTACCTGAAACAACACCACAGTAACGACTGTGAAGAGCTGACTTCTCTGTGTCTTTTTCCTCTGTGGACCTTCTCTGCCTATATACGCGGTGTGGGTGACCCGTTATGGCCACTGTACCATTGAGTGGCTCAATAAATATGAAGTCCTCGTTGAGCTGTATAAATCCCATCTGGAATATATAACACAAAAAGATATGTAAGAAGTATCATTTAAAAATATCTTTTAGGTTCTTCTACTCAAACATTCTGTTTTCTTTAACAAATGTGCATACAGTCTTCTAGAGAAACTATTCTAGCAACCCCACTAGCACGGTAACTATCTTCCTGTTTTATGACTTCATCTTTATGTACTTTATTGCACTGGCATAAACTTCATTTAGTTAGTCTTAGCCTGTGTGGGTGGGAGGCTAGACGCCAGCAACAGATGCACAGTAAAAATTTTGGAATGTTAAAGGCTCACTTTGGGAGACCCATGGGGTCACTTTACATGTACAGCATGTACAGAAACAGCAATACACTTTTTAATTGCATACACAACACAGTCCAACTTTTTGACAATTACTTAATAAAGTAGTTCATGCAACATATCAAGGCAAATGCAAGAGACATAGCATTGAAATTAATACAGAAAATATTCTCAAAGCCTTCTACTAAACATTTTTAAAACTTTAAAGAATAAATTAGAAAAAAAATGAAGCATCACTTACATAAACAAGTTTCATTTCATACAGTGCCATGTTTTTAAAAGTCATCCAATTGTTAGACAGAGGGTTAAAAACTGTAAAATATGGTTATGAACAAGAAAAGAACTTATAACAAGTAGGTATCCTTGAACTATATGGAGGCTATGCTTAGTCATTTCTTCCTTCCTTTTTTTAGAATATAAATTTACATTATAACTAGAAAAGTGTTCTGCATTGAAAAACATGAAATAACTTGATATTTTCAATTTTTATTGTTTAACTCTACATAATTAATATATATAAATTGCATACATTTGACTATGTCACCTCTTTAGCAAATAGTTTTGAAAAAATAACCCACTAAAACCTGCATTATTCATACCCAATCTGCAAATATCAAAGTTAATTCTGTTTTGTATTACCAATATGAAATTTATGTAAAATTCATTTACATTTGATCCACATATAAGTAGTACAATAGTAAAATTATATCTCCAGATATAGTAATTCTTCCAAACTGAAAATTAAGAAAACATAAATCTACTCTGAAAAAAATGCATATTTTCCTTAAAAGTATGGAAGAATTATTTTTAAATTTGTTTGAATTATTAGAATGTATTGCATCTTCTATACAGAAAGACCAGGGAATTGTCAATATGCCACCTCATTTTAGTCTGTACTGAATTGACATTACAAGACACGTTAAAAAATAAATCTAAAAATCCTAATCAATCTCATTTTATTGAATTTTCTATATCACTAACAAAATTCTCAAGAACTAGAATAAGCCATTCCACCACCTCTATCTGTCCTCCTCCTCTCTCCCTTCATCCCTCTTTCTCTCTCTCTCTCTCTCACCCACACACATGCACACATTTGGGGATAGGGTGTAATGTAAAAATTATTAACTCTAATAACTTTCAAAAATATTAAGTATATATGCTTGAGCCATATATTTTTATGTAATTTTAATATCCCTTCAAATAAATTATTTTATTTTCTGTACATATTTTACTTCTCTGAAATCTTAAACTAGTTTGAATTTTAAAGTAATTACATAAAATTCAGCAATTTTTCCCCTTGAGCTTAATTTGATAAGAAACAAGAGAAAAATAAATATAAGGGGCCGGGCGCGGTGGCTCACGCCTGTAATCCTAGCACTCTGGGAGGCCAAGGCAGGTGGATCGTTTGAGCTCAGGAGTTCGAGACCAGCCTGAGCAAGAGTGAGACCCTGTCTCTACTAAAAAAAAAAATAGAAAGAAATGATCTGGCCAACCAAAAATATATATAGAAAAAAATTAGCCGGGCATGGTGGCGCATGCCTGTAGTCCCAGCTACTCGGGAGGCTGAGGCAGAAGGATCACTTGAGCCCAGGAGTTTGAGGTTGCTGTGAGCTAGGCTGACGCCACGGCACTCACTCTAGCCCGGGCAACAGAGCGAGACTTTGTCTCAAAAAATAAATAAATAAATAAATAAATATAAGAAATATTAATAGCCATTAAAGATGTAGTTCATCTACACATGGATTGAGACTAGGTGGTTTCACATTATATGTAGTTGACCCTGACTGTGAAAATACAGAAATATGTTGTTCTTGTATTATACATTTGTGTAACTTTGAGATTCACAAAGTATTCCAGGCCTCTAATAAAACTGACAGTGTGGCTGATGATTAAAATAATAATTATGATGTTCAGTTAGAACATGCTCAGTTTACCGAAATTATAAATTTGCTATCCAATACAGTCTTTCAACAGGTTATAAACATGCTTAGATTTATAATAATAAACCATATAAAATTTAATTGCATACTATCACATAAAATTTAATGACTCCAAGAAGAGAATCTGAACTTGGATTATTTGGGTTCATAATCTACAGTTAGCCATGCAACTATATGAAAGTTATAGTACCTTTATCTACACAATAACTGCATAGGGTTGTTTGTGGGACAATTTTTTTAAAACACCTGCAATGATCTTATCATGTGGGGTCTGAAAATGGGCAACTACTCAATGAATGTTTGCTGTTATTTTTACTTTAATAATGAGGATAACCATAGTAAATATAAGCACCCAAACATTTGAGTATAGACTGAAAAACTAACAAGAGTTCAAAGAATCAAAGTTTATTAATATTAGCATCCCCCATTAGCACATTAAATATTGTCTGAAATAAATGTTTTGTTGTTTTGTTTAGTTTAGTTAGGATTTGGAAGCTTCTTCGTAACATAACTGTTGAATTAGAATTTTATATCTACTGACATTTTTATAAACAAGAAAGCCACTTTCAAAAGGAAAAAGAATGTTGGAATAATTACAAACGATGACTCATTCATTCAACACTTGTTTACGGTCCGACCACTGTGTGCCAGACTCAGTTCACTCTGGGGCACACTGAGCTCCAAGTGTCACGAAGTGGACTTTCTGTCTGAGTCTACAATACTATCCCATGGTACACAAAGTGCTCCAGCTAGGGTATGTATCATTCCAGATACTGGCTTGTGTTAAAGCAAAATTGCAGAAAACCTCAGGTTTTTGGTGTCTCAAAAAATGGCTCACTTCTCCTATTAACAAAATAAGTTGTTTTATCAGCATTGTTATTTTACAAGCCAAGGAAGAATATAAACCCATATTAGCCTCTCTACACAAGTGCCCTGTGTTGGAAAATCCACAATCAGGCAGCATTTGCTTTAGTCAAATATTGTCCTTCAATTTTAGATGGAAAAAAAAATTATGTGAGTTAATGTGGCATAATACATTATTTAAAATAAATGCAAAGTATGTGTTTTTCTTCTAGATTATCCTTTTTAAATTTTTCAAAATAATTTTAACTATTTTGAGGCATTTTATAGAAATACATGGAAATGAAATTAAGTTTAACAGTCGTTTTCTACTTTATTTCTGACATGGCATTTTCTCATATGGTGGCATCTGTTCTTTTGCCATTTAATGTTATTTTTTGATTTTACAATTTAGTAGGAATTTCAGTATTTTTTGTAATTTAGCATTGCTTATGTGAAAATAAGCTATCAGTCATTTCTTTTCTTACTGGTTCTGATTTTTTTTTCTCTACTTATGTGGCTCTGTGCATTTTAAAACAACCATTAACATTGTCCTCCATGTAGATGTATTGACACTACCACCAACTTCCAATCACAACATGAAATTTGATTTGGCCAATGTACAGGGATATTTATATATGGTTGCTTCAATTCATCAAATATTAATGTATCATTTGTTCCAATTCAGATTAATTATGGGCTGTTAAACAGAGGAACAGATCCTAAAATTCTAATGCAGGCCTAATTTAAAAATTAGAAAGAATGGAAAGCAATATGGTACTCTCCACTCTTGTTCCCTCTCCTACTAGAATGATACTTCACTTCCACTACCTCACTTCCCATCCACTTACGTAACCCAAGTACTAGGTACAATTATTTCAAGTTTCCTTTTCATTGTTTCATGGTCTTTAAAATTTTCCTTATCTTCCAGAACCTTAGTTTTTTTGGTAGAGTTTCAGTGAACTGGCTGAAGGTACTTCTTTGAGGCTCAGTTGAAATATATATATTGACTACTCATTAAGTATTGGATATTGTAAGAGTCTGCAATAATATTCTATTTTTTAAAAAATATGATCTTGTAATTCCACTTCTGAGTATATATCCAAAGAAAATGAAATCAGTATGTCAAAGATACATCTGCATATCCATGTTCATTGAAGTATTATTCACAATAGCCAAGATAGGAAATCAACCTAACTGTCTATCAATGGATGAATGGAAAACGGAAATGTACACACACACACACACAAACACACACACACAACACAAAAAATGATAAATATGTCAGGCAATGGATATATTAATCAGCTTGATTTAACCTTAACCTTTCCACAGTGCATCCATATAGCAATACAACATTCTGTACACCATAAATATGTATAACTTTTCCAATTAAAATAACTAATTTTAAAATATATAGCACATTACAAGAACTAATTGTCATAAGTGCTAAAGGACATAAGGAAGGTGATAGTTCATTATAATTTCAGGATATGAGAAAGGTCTCAAGGGACAGCAGGATTTGGTCAAGCCCAGGGCAAGGGTGCAACTTATGAGAGGAGGCATCAAAAGCAAGGACAAAGAGGAGGGAGAGGCAACCGTTTTAAAAGATGTCTGGTGTGAGCAGAGAAATGGGAAAATGCAGCCAAAATATAAAGTGAACCCATATAGTCGAAAAAATCAAATGACAATGTTCTTGATGGGAAAAAGAAAGCTAATATCTTGAATATCTTAGGATAATCAGTCTGTTGTCCTGGTATAAGGTGTATCAGAGAATCAGTGAGATACTAGAAGGAACACAGTGTTTTGTTTGTAAACAGTGGCAACAGAAATTGCTGATAGGGTCTGGCATCAGTACATATTTGTAAAAATATTTTAGACCAACATCTATTTTAGCCATACGTGATCTGAACTTCTGTGTAAGTTTGGCTTTATTTTCTTAAGTATTGTCTTGCATGGTAAGGTTATAGTATATAACTCCTTAAGTGAATAAAGCATTATGTAGTTTCAAATGTAAGCATAAGATAGGGCTTGGCCTAAATTATAATGCCATACATGTGTTTTATGCTTTATTCAAATAAAATGTCTTTTCAACATCACTGTAAACGGGAGTGATTTCTAATGCATTTGTGTGTCCTATATTTACATATAAATCTATGTGAAAATACATTTCTGACACCATATCTATACTATTGTCTTGTCATTCTAAAACACCCTTCCTGACTCAAGCCTTTTAATGTTTTTCCAGTATGCCCAAAAAGATAAACTCGAAGCCCTTAATGAAGCTATCTAGGGCATAAGGCTATGATAAACTCTTGCCCACCTCTCCAGTTTTATTTTCACTACTCAAACTTCATATATAACTGTAACAAATAAACTTTAACTGTGTGAACAAACATTATATTTTAACATATTTCAGAATAACTTTTAGTCGCATGATTACATCTTGGTGCATTCCACATGCTGTCTTCTCTTTCCAGAATGCCACTGTCTCTGTGAAGAGCTATCAATTCTTCAAAACCAAGCAGACCCTGACCTTTCCCCGAAGTAATCATTGCCTTCCCTATCCACTTCTACACCATGCATTTTCTGTCGCTGCACTGATACGTCCACTGTGGTGGTTGTTTTATGTCTCTGAAGGAGCTCCGTGCAAGGAGAGTTTGGCACGGTGTTCGTCTTCTTGCCTTCAGTGCATAAGGCCTGGTACACAACAGCTGCTCAAGGAACGTTGCTTTTAACTTGCTGTATTCTTCTATGTTGAGATAATAGAAAATATATGCATTCACTGCTTTGAAGAGCATGTATTCACTTCACCTGTGACTTCATCCTGGGGAAATGCAGAATTTTATTTCTTCCACTGGGCAACATTTCTTTCCAATGTTGCCTTCCTTGGACGCCCAAGTAATATCTTCAGAAAAATCTTTCATGTGACAACATTGTTAACATCATTCCATTTTCCTTCCTAGCCAAAGGGCATCAAAGAGAATCATAAAATTACAATGATAGAAGGAAACTTAGAAATCATCCAGACATTATTAGAATTTTAAAATAAAGAAAACCAAACCTTAGAAATATCGCATGGCTTTCCCAAAATCAAACAGAAGTAATGTGAACGTAAGAGCTAGAGTGTAAGCCTCCCAATTTCCAAGTTAATTTTTCATTTTAACACATCACTCTATATTTGCTCGCTACCTAAAGTCCACTTGCATTTCTAGCCTACACTGCAGCCCCCTTCCCTTATTTTGAAAACTTGAAAAATTTTTCTGAGGCCATCCACAATTTCTTTTCTATTCTTTTCCAAGGCATTTCATCTTTGACCACTTTCTCCTCCACGAATTCGTCTTGTCTTCTCTAGAAACTGTTTCCTTAAACATGTCGTGTTCATTCCAAGGCTGGTCTTTGATCAGCAATTGTTCTCTGCACCTATTGCTTTCAATGGCCTGGTGACTTGCTCTCTGGAATGGTTCCCCACCCCCCTGCACCCCCCTGCTCCCCTCCACATCTGTTCTCCAGTGGGACCACCATTCTCTCCAAGTGTGTATACCTGTTTATGGCTCCACCATTTTTTTAGTTAACCAGGCTAAAAATTATATCATCTTTTACTTTTTCTTTCTCAAACTTAAAGTATTTACAAAGAAAACAATAATATAAGATGATAATTTGGCTGTATGCCAGGCACTTTATATGCACTATTTCATTTAATCTACACACCAAGCTTGGGACACAGAATTTCACCAGTTTTACATTTGAAAGAAAGTGAGTTTCAGAAAGATTTACTGTGTCCTAAGATCACAAATCAGTTTGTGGTGGACACAGGATTCAACCCCAAAGCTGCCTGGCTTCAAGTGCGTGCTGCCTTTATGAGGCCATCTGCAGGAGGCCAGGCCAGCCGCATGACTGCTGTTTCAAATAGTCCTCATCTTTAAAAAATTTTGCACTAAAGATTTGGATGTCAAGCACAGCACCTCACAGATGGTAGATATCCAAAATCTGATATCAATAACAAGGCCAGGCCCCATCCCTCACAAAGCAGAAGACAAAAATACTGCATGGAAGGCTCTGAACTTTATCCTGAGCTGACAGTTTTATGTGATCAGACCCCTGAGCTGCCAGAAACACACTGGCCTCTCAGTGGGCTGAGGGTCCAGCCCCAGCCTCCACCAGGCATGGGTGCCCAGCAACTCTCCATTGAAAGCAGCTGGCAACGCAGAGCGCAGCAACCAAATCCCATAATGCTGCCCGTCACCTAAGAACTTATCCCCTCCTTCTCGGTGTCCACCGGCAGCTTCGGTCCTCGGGAAGCCAGAGAAATCCCAGCGCACGGCGCAAGAGGAAGGAGAGCTCTAGCTCGGGAAATAACGAGGACTCTGATCTCATTCCCTCCTTTTCTCTGCACGTGATTTGTTCCGAGAAAGCCTGAATGTGGAGGGCATGTGGCAGAGAAATTTTAACTTTATGTGATTTTTGGACGGTTTGATGATTATGGAATAAATATTTTAATGACCAAACAGAGACTTTTTGTGACTAAATTTACCGGAGGGTTTCTCACAACCTAAAAGTAAACAATACCAGAAGTAAAACGGCGGGTGAGGGAAAAGCCAAAAATGTGTTTTATTATATCCCTTGAGTCCCTTTTACTCAATGGAAGTTATATATGTATAATATGACTGCGGGTCGTGCCAAGTGCTGTCAGGGGTCACAGGCTGATGTGCACACGAGAGGACGTACAAGAAGTGGCCAGGCCACAGGGTGGGGGACAGCATCCAGGCAGAAAGGAAGCAAAAGTCCTGACAAGGGATCATCCCCGCATGTCTGCAGAGAAGCGCGGAGAAGCAAGGCCAGGGCAGCTGGAACAGAGGGACAGAACGGGACATGCTTAGCCCGGGCGTGCCATAGCAGCATCATTCATTGCCTCATATTCAAAAACAAACCCTCGTGAGAGTCCTCTTTGGCTTATAAACCATCTACATTTTTTTGGACACTGGTTACAAATTTTACTATGGGTGATTCATGAGGATTTTTTATGTTATATTCTTTCAACACAGTCATATTTTATTTAGATAATTATATAGGAACATATTCCACTCCTACGAATGAAAAAATATATGCTTTCTCTTGCATTTCCTTGTAAATTGCCATCCTTTTCTGTTTTTTCCTCTGACATTTCATAGCAATATGAATTTTAAAAAGTTTTAAAAATGTTCCCTTTTAACTTTATTATAGACAGACAAGATCAAAACTGTGATAATAAATGGCAGCTGCTCTTCGCCCACTGGGCTGAAGAGTGAAAAGCAAGCGGGAAGGGCTCGCAGGGTGGAAGGTGGATGCTCTGCCCCGGCGCTCAGTTATCCAGAATAACTGATTGTTGTTGCGGTTGTTACTATGATAGTTCCCTCATTTCTAACTATAAACTCTAACTAATTTTTGCTCATATCAAGAAATGGTATTGATTTTCATATACTTTCTCATATCCATTCATTTACAGTAATCTCTTATGGCTTATGACAATTTTTAATTAATTCTTTGGGATGACTATAGATTCCCTAACTATGCAGAAAACATGTTAAGAAATAGGGAGCCAATTCAGTTTTAAATCTATTTTTTGCTTTATTAACCATCAGTTTTTTTGGGTTTTTTTTTTTTTTTGAGACAGAGTTTCGCTTTGTTGCCCGGGCTAGAGTGAGTGCCGTGGCAACAGCCTAGCTCACAGCAACCTCAAACTCCTGGGCTTAAGCGATCCTACTGCCTCAGCTTCCTGGGTAGCTGGGACTACAGGCACGCGCCACCATGCCCGGCTAATTTTTTCTATATATATTTTAGTTGGCCAGATAATTTCTTTCTATTTTTTAGTAGAGACAGGGTCTCGCTCTTGCTCAGGCTGGTCTTGAACTCCTGACCTTGAGTGATCCACCCGCCTCGGCCTCCCAGAGTGCTAGGATTACAGGCGTGAGCCACCACGCCTGGCCTAACCATCAGTTTTAAATCTATTTTTAGCTTTATTAACCAGCCTAGCCAGAAGCTAGTAAGTTCCACTGTATCTTTCTGATGGTTATTTAATGTCAATTACAAATACACCTATTGACTACCTACCAAACAGATTGAATCACTGTCCTTACAGACCTTCTATCTTGGGGGATGGGGGACAGGAAAAAATCAAGTATTCAGACAAATATGCTTGAGAAATTATAAATTGTAAAAAGAATTATCAAAGAAATAAAGAAGGATTTGAGAGAAATAGAGTGGAGGCTGAGATGCTAGAGAGGGTGGTCCGATTAAGCCTTTCTAAGGAGACAGCATTTGAGGCAAGACCTGCAGTACAGGGAGCAGCAGCCGTATGAAAATGAATGTGGTATGCGTGCAGGAAGGATGAGGTCTCAGGTGGAAGAACAGCATACACCAAGGCTATCACTCTGGAATTCATGCACGAGGAACTCAACATATCTGCTTTGCGTTCACAAAAGTGTGTATTTTAAAATTATTAATTATAACAACTATGTTTGTGTCCCACATGTATATGTCACAGTAAAAGATATATTTTTTAAAAATAAAAAACAAATAATAAGTAATATATCTATAGTACTTAGCAATATGGAGGCAAGTTCCAGAGAAAATGGAATTGCTCTGGTAGGGCCGAGATCTAAAATGGGGAGGAGGGGCAGGATATTTCATTTTTTCTACAGGGTGTCCCAAAAGTCTCCATACATAGGGAAAATGGGAAATTGTAGCTAAATGTACCTTTCTTTACAAAATATTCATTATAATATTTTACAAAATTTTTCCTTTGTATGGAGACTTTTGGGATACCCTGTAATATAATTTTTATCTTAAGCATTGACTTTCTAAATGATGTACATATGGCTCCGATTACACTTTAATGTAAAAGAAAGGTTGAGGTGGAGAGACACAGGACCTACTGCGTGAGTTAGAGGAATAGATACAGCTGGCATGAGCGCGCAGCACGCCGGTGAGAACCCTGCAGACAGCCGCGACGCGGTCACGGCCTCACAGGTTGGCGCGGGGACCCAGGCAGCCGCGGGAGTCGCACACAGACCGTAGCAGAAGCAAGCAGAACAGAGGTCGGCCGGGCACGGTTCACGTACTGCTCCCGAGACCGTGATAAGGCATTGAGATTTCATTTGAAGTATAACTTGAAGCAAATGACAGTTGATGGCATGATCTCAGTAAATTCTACAGAAAATTCTAAAGTTCTCTTTTGGAAAACAGATACTGGGATGACAAGGGTAGAATAAGGAGGACAGTTTGAAGTGAGTTCTAATAGTCCAGGTGCAAGATCATGGAAGCTAGACTAAGGATGTGGACAAAAGCAAATACATTAGAAATTTATTTTGGATTTTCAGCCAAACCAGAGGGCAAACATCCAAATGTGTCTATGGTGTGACGTGGGGACACGGGGGACAGTGGCACAGCAGAACTAGGGACGACTCTGAAGCTCCTGGCTTCAGTACTCAAGAAGGGGAGACGGGTGCCCAGTCATTGAGATAGAAAGTCAGCCCCTGGAGCTGAAACAGATTTTACGGATAGAGAATCAACGTTTCTGATGAGAATGCACTGGGTCTGGTCCATCTGGGAGGCACGCCCGTGCAAAAATCAAGTAGACGGCCGGACTATGGAGCTTACTGGATGATTCCGAGCTAGAGACACATAACCGGAAGCTGCCAAAACAAAGACAATTTTTCAAGATATAAGAATGAATGATGTTATCCAGTAAGAAGTAAGAAAGTTTAGAGAGAGAGCAGAAGGGAGCGTAAGATCAAGCCCCCAGGCCTTCAACCCTGACAGGAAGAGGAGGCACCGGCGAAGGAGAGCTCCGCGGAGGCCGGCGAGGCTCGAGCAGAGGCGGGAGCGGCACAGGGGCCAGAACCAACCCCTCTCCAGAGCTGGGCGCTTCTGAGCAGCTTAGAAGACGAGACAGGACTAAACTCTCCTTCGGTTCACCCTGAGGACACTACTGCCCTGTCATTCCTTGTCAGGTTGAAAATGTTAGTAGCGCTATGCAAGATGCTCACACGCGTGTGTTCACGCTGTCGTTACATTCAACGGCAAAACCCGAACAAAGAAACATCCCGCGCCTTTGCCCGCCAGGACTCTCGAAAGTCGTAACCATGTGACCTCCTCTGGTTGCAAAGGAAAGAATTTTACATGTCCCTTGCTGTTGAATCAGGAGAATTTAAATTTATTAACTAACTTTTCTTGACCTATACTAACTCTCACACAACAGGAAGGCGGCTTCCACCGCACCGGCCCCCCGCCCGCGCCGCACGCGCCCGGCCGCGGGAACGCGCACCCGGCGCTCCTCGCGCCGCCAGCCCGGTCACGTGCTCCCGGCGGTGCCAATGAGGCCGCGGAGAAAGCGCACAGCTGCGGCCGGGGAAGCGCGTCCTGCCAGGCCTCGCCGGTGACATATCGACAAAGACGCTGCCAGCCTCCTACGTGCCCCTGGAGAGGAGAGGGATAGTCATTTTACCATGGAAACAAGATTAGTGGAGCAAACTACTCAAGGGCCATAGCACTGGTTCTCAGAGACATGGAAAATCTGCTACAGCTTATTTTCAGGATTCAATTAAAGGTCAAATGAACACAATAATTTATTCAACACTATTTACTGAGTGAATACTCTGTTAATGTCCTAGATGCTGGAAATATAGCAGTGTACAAAAAGGGCAGTCATATTAAAACAGAATGTCAATTTTAAGTAGCTTACCATAATCAAAGACTACTTATTGTAGATTTTAAGTCTCGTTTCATATTTGCACCCACATCAGCAAAATGTAGTGATGGTTTTTTAAAATATTTTTTCCATTTCGGGCCCTTGGATCCCTCATCCCCATTCTGAATGACAACAAATAATATCAAAGAAATTATAATAATGTTTTCCCTCTTAAACAAGGATCAATAAACCTTGTGCCAACAAAGTTCTTTCTTGCATGGTCTGTTTCTTAACCATAACATCCCCAAATACAAATGTATATATGCCAAGGGAGAATTTTAAAAACACACTTGACCTTTTTTTTCTTCCCTTCCTTTCTTTACTCTCCCTTTTATACATGTCCCACTAGTTAGTACAGAGGCTAAGAAAACTAATGTAATCTCCTGCTGATTTATCAGAGGCTGCCTTAGGAGGCAATACACCTAAAGGGCTAATACAATACGGTATAAACCCTGAAACCCAAGCACCAGACTGTATCAGGACTATCATGTCCACATATCTTGTTTTAGGAAAGACATTTATAAACTAGAGAACATCAAAAGAAATTAGGAGCCAGTGCTTCCAAATTCTACCCAGAAGGAATCCTTCATCAACATCACTGATAAATATTTCAAATTCTGTTTACACATTTCAATACCAGTAGAGCAATTAAAGTCGGAAGCAACTCAGGTCTCTACTGGACAGTGATACTCTCATAAAGATTTTTATAAAAGGTTCAGAACGCCACTACGTTGTACCAAGAGTCCAGATTCTGTACCTTTTTTTTTTTTTTTTTTTTTTTTTTTTTTAGAGTCAGGGTCACATTCTGTTGCACAGGCTGGAGTACAGCGGAGCAGTCACCTTGCTGCAGCCTTGAACTTCTGGACTCAAGCACTCCTCCGACCTCAGCCTCCTGAGTAGCCGGGACTACAGGTGCACAACTCCATAACTGGCTATTTTTTCTTATGTTTCGTGGAGACAGCATCTTGTTATGTTACCCACACTGGTCTTGAACTCCTGGCCTCAAGCAATCCTCCCGCCTTGGCCTCCCGAAGTGCTGGATTACAGGCATGAGCCACCATGCCCAGCCCTGATTCTGACTCTTTAAGCACCTTTTTATGCTTCAGATATATGAAAAATATTCCCCTGGTCCAGTTACTATAACCATTTCTGATATCAGGTGGGTTTGCTGTCCTTCCTCATTCTTACTATTCTTGGATTTTCTCTAGTTTGTATATGTCTTTCTTAGGCCCAATTTCCTTTGATTCTAACACATGGCAATAAATGTTGAGTGAAAAAATGTCTTTAGTATGCAGGATAAGTTGAGATAAGGGACTATTAGAAAAATAACACTTTAAGAACCTGGTGTAGACTGGCATAAGATGACAAAATGGAAAGTGTTTTCATTTATTATTTTTATCATTCTTTATTAGGAAATATTTCAAATGTTTGGATATGTACAGTATAATAAAGTACTTAGTCCCATCCTCAGTATTTATCAAAAATTAATAATTATTTGGTATAGAACTTTAAAAAAAAATAAAAATTTATTGATTCAATTGAAGTGGGCCCTATACACCTTCCCAAAACCCATTCTCTTCCCTTATTGCTCAAAAGTCAGTACTACACTGAAGATGGTGGGCAGCTTTTGCGTCCATGTTTTTAATTTTCACTACATATATTTTGCCATTAAGAATGTTGCAATGAACATGTTTAAACTGATTTTAAAAGGTTCACTCTGGTCAGATGCAAGATAAATATTGAAGGTAGAACAAAAAAGAATGAACTGAATGAACTCATGCTTGGAAGTGCAATTTGAGAGAAAGAGACAAATTCTCAATGTGATTTTGGCCCACGTCAATATGGACATCAATAATATAAAGAGTAATGTGAAAAAAGCAATCAATGAATCAATCCCCAATGAGGGCCTTCAAGGGGAGGAGGAGATCAATTCAGTTTGGAATATGCTAAAGTTGACGTATCTACTAGACCTCATGTTTAAATGTTAAGTAGGCAGCTGGATATGCAATCACGGAGTTCAACAGAGAGGCCTGAACTACAGCTATAGATTTCTGAGGCATTGGCAGGTATTTGGCATTTAGGCCATGAGAGTGGATAAGATAACTGAGTTAGTGCGGACAGAGATGAAAGAAGACCCTTGCCTGAATACGAGGACGTACCAGTGTAAAGGAGATGCGGAGAAAAGTGATAATCAACAAAACATCTAAGAGGAAGCAGTCAGAGAGGTGTGGTGTCCAGGAGGGCAGGCGACAAAAGCATGTCTCAAAGAAGGAATGGTGAGTCACTTCGAACGCGTGGATAGCGAAGTGAGAGGAGCAGCAGCCCCATGTGAACATCTCTCTCTGGCAGCCACAGTTTCTATCTTTTGCAATTAACTCCTCTGAAATATGGACACATCTGTTTACAATTCAAACAAAAAATCAGATAAAACTACCAAACTACCATTCCATTCCTTATTTCATTAATGCTAAGTGTAATGTAAATTTCAATGGAAAATGGGGAAAATGTCTCACCTCAAAATTCTTCACAAATACATATGGATTTTGTAACTTTAATATTAATGGATAAAATCTCTGTGGTTTGAAAGGAAAATGAAATGCTAGGAAAAATAAAATATTTGAGAGCAATCAACCAAGAACAAACAGAACAATAAGGAGGGTGTGATTTTTGTGAAATGGATAATACTTGAGTAATTATCATCTGTCTATCATCTTGGTTTTCATAAAGAATAAGAGTTAAGCCATTTTATTTCCATCCTTGCCTTTAATTAAACTAACTGTAGAACTTTGTCTTTTGTTCTTCCAAGTTTTGTATTGTTATATAAAAGCTAAGATGTTAAAAAAATATTTTTGGCTATTGATTTCATCATCCAAGGAATTAACTACTCACAGATTATTTTTAGTTTTGCAAATTGAATTAGAATCATATTAATATTTTTATCTAAGATCATTGAACAGCCAGAGTCAAAGACAGAATCATGATGCTTCCTAGAAACCTCTCCACTGGTTGATCTTAAGTATTTATTTAAATAGTTAGAATTCTACCTAAATATTCTTATTCTGAATGATTAAACAGTTGCTTTAAAAATAACTAACTACAAAGCATTTTAGTTAAAAGAAAAAAGTTATTTAAAACCCTGAAAAGGAACTAACAGGTGAAGTTCAACTAAAAATGCAAAATGGATTGAGAAAATATTAAGTGTAAACATGATTACATGACGTAATTTTGTAAAGAGGCAATCACTAAGACCCCAGCAGCCAAATGAGTAAATGACATGTACAATTCACAAGTAGAAAAATGAGTAGAGAAATAGATTTGGAATCATGGTCATTTTGGCTAGCAATTGAAAGAATGTAAATTCTAACAATCAGTCACAATTTCACTATTTCAAATAACAATTAAAAACAGCACATAAAATTGTAATATGTACTTGATGAAAATTAAGTAAACTTGGTGCTTTCAAACTTTACTGGTGGACTCATTAAATCAGTGCCCTCTGGGAAATCCTTCTAGAACCATGTTACTTACACCTTTGGACTTCGTAATCGCAGTACTAGTAATTCATTCTTGGGATACATTGAAAGTGAGACCACCTTGCTTTGTTCTATTAAATTCAACAATATAAATATTTTACAAAAAATATATAGAAGAGATCTTATTATGATTTTGGAGTAAGGAAATTCTTCAAGAAGCACCACAAAGCAGCAACTACATAGAATAATATTCACTTTTCAAAATTGTAAAGAAACAGAAGCCATCTCAAAATCAGTCTTAAATTTGACTTTACTGAATTTATGTGGTAATACTGTAAAATGTATGTGATATATTAATTTTCTTTAAAAATGACAAAAGTATGTACACTTTGATTTGAACTTTGGTGGGTTTGTTTGTTTGTTTTGAGACAAAGTCTCACTCTGTCACCCAAGCTGGAGTGCAGTGGTGCAATCATAGCTCACTGCAGCCTTGAACTCCTGGGCTCAAGCGATCCTCCTGCTTCAGCCTTCGAGTAGTGAGGACTACAGGTGAGCGTCACCACGCTCAGCTATTTTGTTTGTTTTTTGTAGAGACAGTCTTGCTACGTTGCTCAGGCTGGGCTTGAACTCTTGGCCTCAGCTTTTCAAAGTGCTGGGATTACAGGCGTGAGGTACTATGCCTGGCCTGATTTGAACTTTTAAAACAAATCAATACAATGATTAAAAAAACAGCCTAGTAGTAAAAACTGTATAGCAAAATATGAACTGTGGTTATAGGCAGTGAAAACATGAATAAATCACCCTTTTTTTTCAAATGTCTTATTATGTGGTTATACTGTTTTTATAATAAATAAGTATATAGAGAGACCTTTATTTATACAAGCAATACACAAGCACTCTCAAAATGATTTTCAAAAATTATTAGTAAATTTAACAATCTCTTTGACTACCATTCTCAATCCTATACCCTTTCATTTATCTCCAAAACTAATCATTACTATCAATTTGATCTCATTCCTTATATTTTTATATCTTTATGCATATAAATGTAGGTATCCACAAGAAAATGCACAGTATTGTGAGATTTTTAACATAAATAGCAACATAATCTATGTATCATTTGTAACTTGCTTTTCATTGAAACTCAACAATACAGAAGTATTAACAGAGAACTGTAGAAAAATTTGATTATAACTCTGGAGAAGAGAAAGCCTTGCTAGAGATACAACAAAATGCAACAAACATATTGGATAGTCTTATCAAATTTGATCACATTAAAATATAAAACTATCTTATTACAAAATTTTCATAAACAAATTTGGCAAATTGAAAGAAAATATTTATCATATGTAACCAAGAATATATTAAAATATAAGTAGTTCTGATACAGACAGTAGAGTAGAAGAATTCCAAATTACATGTTAGGGAATCCACAACAGAAGAAACACTAATAGCTGAAGACATGGAAAGACGATCAACTTGACCAGGAATCAAGGAAATTACAGTAGAAACAATAACAATGCCATTTCACTGTCATCTACTTGGAAATAAAATTTAAAATTAGAGAATTAATTAGGGGCTACTGGAGGAACAGATACTCTAAAACAGTGTCAAGTGCCAGAATAAATGGCATCAACACTCTAAAAGGCAATTTTGCACTATCTCTTCAACCAAAACTGTGCATATTCCACGGCTCAGCAGTTTCACTAAAAAGAAATATTTGCATAAGCAGCATATAAGAGAAAAAGCAAGTGCAAGATTGGCAGTACAAATTGTTTCTCATAATTCAAAATAAAATTGAAAACAGCCTAAGTGTCCTATGTATGTAGCAATTTAATGAGGTGGTTATAAAATACATGCTTTGAAAAGATAACTAAGAACAGTTCTGTGTTTACTCTGCAAATTCTCTCAGTAACCTGGGATGAAATGACTCATCTGTACCAGAAAACATGGGCTTATTTGAAGAGTTAGGGGCTCTCGTTCCATTATCTACCTAGATGTCAATTTCCTTTGGCCAGTATTTATTCTTTACTTCACAAGCCAGAAATTTTTTATTTTGATTATTTTTATTTGATATATCTTATTTCATTTGATGCCCAGAAGTAACATAGGAATTAGAGAGCTTCATTTGATTTTCATCATAATATTACAAATTGATTCTTACCTTGTAATATACTCAGCACAGTCCCTAGCAGTCTACAAATGCACAGACTCTTCTTTCTTCTGTTTCCTACACATTCTTCTGAAATTTTTGAAGGCTGTATAGGAAATTGAAGGCTATAGGAAAACACGCAAATCAAGCATCATCTCTGTGGGTGTGCGCTTTTAGCTGCTTTGATCATCTGGCCATAGGAAGTCACTGTATCACTCATCTTTATGAGAAGGGGGAAGTGTCAGAGTCCTTTTAGAGATCACTTCCAGGATGGCATTTTAGCACTTAAATTTGAAAGGAATTTTGGGAGAAAAATGGTAGTGAGAAAACTTCATTCAACTGCTCATTCAACCAACAGACATTTTCTGGAATGGCAGAAGTAATTACTTCCATACATTTTCTCTCAGATCTATTCAAACAAATTAATATACAAATTGCATACCAGTACATTATTATGTTAACCAAATTTAATACTCTGCATCCATTTAATTAATTTTAAAAACAGCTAATAGGTAGCATTTTGAAAGGTCTAGAAAGTTATTTAATGCATGGGGCGAAAGCTTTTCTATCTCTACTTCTCATCTTCATTTTATCTAACAAATACATTTATAGCACTCACAATGATGTCAAAAGGATCTTACTGATTCTTAACAGGTGAAGAAAGTTGGGCCCTAGGAGGTTAATTGTCTAAGTAAGGTGTCACAGGGCGCTCCCTGGGAGCTTGAATTTAAGCCTGCACACTCTGACTGCTGAGCCCATTCTCTTAATTTAAGGTTGCTAAGAGTACTCTAAAAGTGAACTTCTTTGCTCTGGCATTTCACATTCAAACATTAATGACTAAGTCTTTTTCCCCCTCAAACTTAGTAATTAAATTCAAAAAAATGTATTCAGTTTTAGCTACATTTAAGTAAGGTGTGCTTTTCCTAAATGGAAGTGTTTTGTTTGGTTTCAGGTTGTAGCATATGAAATTGCTTTTCATTATAGGTCAAATATTTATATATTGACAATTTCACACAATTCAACTTAACCAGAGAAAACCTTAAGAGTAAAGGAAAAGGAGGATGCAGCGCTGGAAGACCAAACTCAGTATCTGCTCCATAACATGGAACCCATATGCCCTTAAGCAAGTAATATAACCTCATGGGTCTTTATTGTTCTCCTTGTTAGTGTAGGATACTTAGATCTACTGATCATGGCTATCTGAGAAATGAACAGTTTAATCTGTAAAAAGTGTTCAACCATTATGTGCAAAACAAAAACTATCTACTATCCTAGAGAACACTGCCAAAGCCCTCATTACAAAAGATGGACACTTCCAAAGCATTTATATAACTGAAAATATGATTCCTAGAAAACATTAAAACAACTTCAGGAAATTATAACTGAATTGTTCATCCACACAGAAAACTGAGGGCCAATGGTCCTAATCAGATTCCCATAAAATATAAAATGGAATATTTCAGATTACTGGATTAAGTACCCTGTATCTCTGTTTGAAGACTGAAGTGTCATGGGGCAACAACAAATTCTGAAGACACAAGCTTCTTCATAATGACTTCATGGAGCGTCCTACCTACATCATGCTACTGAGATGAGATTACCTGGGCTACCAAAGGATCTTATAGACTAACATGTTCCAAACTAGAGAGAGGTAAATACAAGAAATGGTACAGAAAGTATTAACAGAATTTCCAAGCAATACGTTTCTTCAGTAGGCACTATTTTCTTCTCACTTTGACCATGTCACATTTTTTCAGATAATAAGCTTTAAGATAAAAAGAGCCACAAAGTTGTTTTAATTAAATGTATAAATCATATTGTACTTTTCACAATGAGCACTCAATAAATGTGGCCCTTTGATGTTAATGACTTCAGAATTATTTTCTACTGGCTTGAGAAGTAAACCAAGACTATGAAATATAACTAAATAGTCTCAACCATGGCATTAAAAACCTGATCTTTACACATCACTGAAGTTTTGTTACATTTTTAAGTATATTCTATACTTTGGACTAATATCCTTAAACACCACTCATTAGTTTAAAGGAACACTCATGCCAAATTTGGTTTGTTTTTCAGCCTTAAGAGCTGGGATGATACCAGGCAAAAATAGAAAAAACATGGGTATGAGTGTCTGTGTAAAGCTTAATCAGGACAAAGGTGACATTAAGAGTGAAATTAAAGCAACCCTTTCCTAGCATATAAATAACAGCTTCCTGTCCATTATATGAAATAATATATGTGAACGCACTTTGTACACCTATAAATCTCTACAGAAAGTAAACTATTCTGTGCTCTACCTTACAAAACCCTGCCTAGGGACTTAATGTCTAAATAAAAATTTTCAATTCAACATAAAAGCTTGGCATATTTCCTTTACTATGAGCATTAATAGGTCTCTTATAGAAAATAATTAAAACTAGAGCCCTAAAATCATACCACATACACAATACAGAGTTACAACATTGCCTCATGCTTTCTTTTGGTCTTGCGATTTACCTGTGACTTATTATTTATTCAACTGATCATACACATAGACTTCAAATCCATAGATGGGTATGTATCCCTTCAGGTTTAATTCAACAACTACTCAACAGAATACACATAAATGTCCATCCTCACCAATTCAGTATGTGCCAGAGTAAATTGATTTAGAATCGAAGACATACGTTTTACTGAATTAAACTCTTAATTAGTAATGCCACAGACCTCTCCTACAAATTGAGATTAATTATGTCAACAGAAAAGCGCACCTAGAAAATGTTACACTAGTTTGAGTTCAGAAAGTGAGTGCCAAGAAAACAGATAAATGTGTTTATTTTCTTATATACATAAAAGTACAAAAACACAAACCTTCTAAATTGTTACATTAATCAATTAGCATATATATATTATTATAATCCACAAATAGAAATCTGACCATTTACAAGTAGAGCAATACACTATGCAAGATGGTGAGCCAGATCTGGCTTAATATTATTATAAAAATATACATTTATTATAAAACACCCTTTTGCTAAATTTAAAAACACACTCCAAAGCCATAAAATAAAAATACTTTTATTAAGCTGCTACAGGGTGAGTGTTTAAGACATTTTATTACTTTATAGAAGTTTAAAATGGCAAGAGTTTAAAGTCATTGTTGAAACACATTGTTATTTATACAATAAATAGCATGATATATTGAAAAATTATCATCTTGCATTTTAAGCCCTGACTCAAATTTTTCTCCGCATCTTGGAAGTGCTCAATTATCCCCTTGAGGAGAAGAAAATAATCTTGAAACACTTTAGGAATTTTAAAAAAATGACTCAGTTATATGTTTATCTTAGAAAGAAATTATTCTGTTTTGGTAACCTCCAACTTTACTATGACTTGTAACAATCTTGGAAAATATTTCTCACTCACGTTTCACATATAGTAAGCTGAAACAATATGTGGACCTGAAATAGCAAGAGTGGGAGATTGCTAAAAGAAAAGAAGGAATTGTGATAAATGCAAACACACACACACAGACATGTTGATTTTTTTTTTTTTTGGTAAATTGGCATTGCATCCTATGACCTTACTAAACTTACTTATTAGTTCTAGTAACGATTTTAGATTCCCTGGATTTTCTATGTATGTGATCAGGTTTTCTGCAAATAAATACAATTTTACTTCTTCCTTTCCTATCAACTTGCCTTTAATTTTAAATTTTATTTTATTGTATTTATTATTTATTTTGCTTATTATAGTGACTAGGATCTCCAGTGCAGTGTTGACTATAAGTGGTGAGAATGGACATCCTTGTCTTACTCCTGATAATGGGGAGAAAATATATTCTTTCAAAATTAAGAATGATGTTAACCATATGTTTTTTGTAGATGCCCATTAACAGGTGAGGAAGTTATGTTTATTCCTAATTTGCTGACAGTGTGTATCATAATGAATGTTACATTTTGTCAAGTTATTTTTCTGCATCATATTGACATTATCATATAGTTTTTCTCTTTTGCTTGCTTCATGTGGTGAATGACAGTAATCGATATTTTGAATATTTAGCCATCATTACACTCTCAGGATAACCTCTTTTTGGTCGTGATGTATTAATATCATTCTTTTTATATATTGCTCGACTTGACTTGCTAATATTTGTTAAGTAATTTAATGTCTATGTTCATGTGGAATTATAATGTAGTTTTGTTTTTTTCTTGTAATGAATTTATCTGTTTTTGGTATCAGGATAATGCTGGCCTCATAAAAAGTACTGGGGAATATTCCCTCCTTTAAAATTACTGAAAGAATTTGTAGTACTTCTTCTTCAGATGTGAGACAAAATTCTCCAATGAAGTCATTTGGGCCTGGAATTTTCTTTGTGAGAGAAATTTTAACTATAAATTTAATTATACCATATACAGGGCTCCATATGTTCTAAATTTTTTTCTTAAATTAGGTTGTTAATATATATCTTTCAAGGAATTTGTTTCCTTCATCTAAGCTTGTAAACTTCCTTGACATAAAGTGGTTCAAATATGTCCTTGTTATCATTTTCATTTCAAAGAAATTGTAGTGATGTCTCCCTTTTATTAATAATTTGTATTCTCTATCTTTGATCAGTCCAGCTAGATATATATCAATTTCATTGTTCATCCCAGAAAATTTATTTTTCTCCACTTTTTTTAAAATTTCATTGATCTCTATTCTTATATTATTTTCTTTCTTCTATACATTTTTGCTGTAATCTTCTCTTCTTTTTCTGATTTAGGATCAACCTATCCTCTATCCTAACATAAGTATCTAATGCTATAAACTTTCCCATAAGCATTGTTTTAGCTACATCCCACGTTTTGATATACTGTCTTCTAATTTTCATTCAGTTTAAGTATTTTCTAAGATTTTTTTGTGATTTCTTCAGCTCATGTTATTTTGTAGTGTCTTGTTTTATTTCCAAATTTAAAATAATTTTTAGTTGTCTTTTTGTGATTGATTTCCATTAAATCCAGTCTTGCCAAAGAACACCCAATATGTATCGTTATTCTAAATTTGTTGAGACTAATTAAATGGCCCAGCGTAGAATCTATGTTGATCACTGTTTCTTTTCTGTCTCGATTTAAGTCAAGTGAGTTCATGGTATTGTTCTGCTTACCCTTTTTTTTCCCCTTCTTTTTGATTTTCTCTCTGCTTGTTCTACCAATTACTGAGAAGTCAATGAAGATTTGAGGAAAAAACAGTAGAGGCTAACAATTACAAGGAGTTGATTGGTATGGATGTGGGAAAATACACAGCTAGATGAAGTACTGTAATCACCATGAAGAATAATCTGATAATATTTAATAAATATGAAGATGTATATCGTCACAAGCCATATATCTAAGAGAAACTCTTGCACATGTACACATGAGACTTAGTCATTATTAAATTGCTTGCAATTCCAAAAATTAAGAAAAGTAAAAAAAATAAACTTCAATAGAATAATAAATAAATGGCACTGTATTCAAACAATTAAATAAACATTGCAGTTTAAAAGGCGGGCTAGAAAACTGCATGCATCAACTTGAACAAATCTGAAAAATACATTTTGAATTTTAAAAGGCAAGTTCTAGAAACAATTGTACAGATTGATTCAATTTATGCCAATTTTAAAAATGTAAAACAAGGCTATATATATATTTTATGGATGCATACATACATAGTAAGATTAGAAAAATATGGATGGAAAATATATACACAAATTTGAGAATAATTGGTACATCTGGGGACTCAGGAAAAATTGACTGGGGAGGAGTACCACGAGGGCTTCAATGTGACATGCAAAATTTAAAATAAATATCTTAAGCAAAAATGGTAAAATGTTCATATTCATGAAATTTGGCTGCTAGCTGTATTAATATCTGTGCTTTTTGTGTGTACTTGAATAGTTTTGTAATTAGAGATCAGGATATAGCTTTTAATGACAAAAAGAATAATGGAAAAATGTGAAAAGATTACGAGCATGTAATGCACAGAAGAAATGCAAACTATGGAAAGAAATATTAAACGTTCATAAAATATACCTGAATTTTAAAAAGTGTTAAATATTCACTACGGATAAAGATATGAGGAAAGAGGCACTCTTGGGTACAGTTAGTGAGACTGTAGTATGTAGTAGTCTAACATTTTTGGAAGGTGATTTGGCAGAACATATCAAAATTTCAATAATGTAAGGTCTGCGTCCCCTTCTCCATTAAAGATAACATTTCCACGAGTATCTCTTGCAGACATACGAGTACGCAAGGATTACGTAACCAGTTGTATATAACAGAAAATATTGTTACTTGTGTTAGTGTAAAAATGGCACCAACCTAAAAGCCTAGCAATATGGAAATTTTTCTCCACAGCCACTACCATGCACAATTGCAGCAAGAGCTGCCCATGATGCAACCCATGAGAAGAGAACCTTAGAGAACTGCGCTGTGCATATGTCCACCTTCACATAATAGGTCTGACACCATGTGGCAGGCCCTTCTCTAGACTCGTAGTTCTCAACTGGATGTGACTGTGCTCCCTCCTCCCCACACACATGTAACCTGGGGGAAAATTTGGCAATGTCTAGACACATTTTCAGCTGTCATAACTGGGCATCTAGGGACAGAGGCCACAGACGCTGTTAAGTATCCTACAGTGCACAGGACAGTCCCCCACAACAAATTATCCTACCCCAAATGTCATTAGTGCTAAGAAACCTCGCTCTGGAGTAATACTTGCATTATATCTCTAATTTGAACTACAACTAAATGAAGTAGGAAACGAAGAAACAGAGCTTCAGAGAGATTAAATATCTTATCCAACGTAACAAAGCTAATAGGAGGCAGTGCTCCTTGCTCTTCCCCAAGACATTATATGGGCAGTCTAAACAAATTATTGTGCTCTCATACTATGGATTATTAAATAGCTGTTTAAAAAAGTAGATTTATACAAATAGCATAACATGATATCCAGGCCATTCGGAGAAGACATTTATAATGTATACAGCTAATAAAAGATTAGTATCCAAATTGTATAAAGATCTACAAGTCAATAAACAAGTACTAAAAGTTATAGAAGACACAAAATATGCAATCCAGTTTATATTACATAAGCAAAATTATGTGTATGAAAAAATCATAAATATTCTTTGATGACCCTATATACCAAAAAAATCATAAGAATGGAATTATCCTAAAAGGATAATTTTTATAAGCATTCATTGAGAAAATTTAAACCCAAAAATAATTGAAGAAAAATTTGCAATGGTACAGAGCATATGCTGATAGTGTGACCTCCAGAAACGTGAATAAGAGGTTGGTAGTAACTGGGAGAGGAAAGCAGGGCTGGTAACGTACAGTGATGGTGATGTCATGGAGTACCACTAATGACACACGAATTATGACAGTCCGTGGTTTTTACAGGTTCTCTTGGAATGTAAACAAGTGCTTAATGCACTTAACTGAATTTGGCAAATATATGTATGATATGATGAACATCTTTTTAGATCATTAATTTGGATAATTAATTTGAAATTAAATGATTAGATTTTAAAATAATTTAATTGGATTTTAGATAATTAATTTGGGAATTAAGAAATCTATTTTCTGGAAATTCCCTTAATTTGGAGAAAAACAGGTCCAAATACTCTGCATGAAATATCTTGTATTACACACCTATGGAACAGCAAAAAACAAAGGGGAGGTGTAATTCAAATTGACTTCTAACAAAGGAATGTGGTTGAGTAGAAGGCCTTTGTTTTCCTGTATACCTTGATGGCTTTGACAGGGAAAGTATGTTCGGTGAGAGACATGTAGAGGTGAACAGCTCTGAATAATAAAGGGTGAAGAATTCAGAACATCTGGAAACAATCCTGAAATAAAAAGGGGTAGAGCCAGATGGAGGAGGAGGAAGCATGGCAGACAGCAGGGCACTAGAAGGCTGAGGTCCTCCAATGCATCTCATTTCCACAACACCCTAAGTCTTTATCAAAATTTCCTAGAATTCTCAGAATGATTGGTGAATATATTTTGGGGGAATATATTTGGGGGGGGGCAATGAAGCAGTTAAAAGTCCTATTACAAATCGACAGGGAGCACAGGGAAAGAGCCCAGAAAGGATGTCCACTCTTCATCCCTTCTTACCCCAAGTTTGGACAGAAACATTTAGTCAAGGCCTTAGACCCTCAGAGGCCAAGAAATGTGGTACTTTGAAGGAATTTTCTGGAGATCTTAAGGACAGAAAAGCCATCAGTTAACACCTGCACCACATCTACATATAGCATGTGTACAGATCTCTATGAACACACATCAAACTGCTATCTAAAGTAATCCCTAGAGAAGGTTTGGTTGGGGATTGGGAAGTCTCTCTTTATACATTTACTTCTGTGTTGTTTCATTAGTTCACAATAAATAATGTGAACAATGTTTTGACCCTTAAAAAGAACTCTAAGACTGCATGAAATGCAGCTTAAACAAGCAAAGACGATCTGAGATTGCATCACCTAAGCATTGTCTAGGTTAAGAAAGGTAACAGTTTCACTGTAACTTCTATTAGACTATACCTGAATCTACCAGGCTCAGAAAAACAGGACACTGTTATTAACGACACTGTGGTGTTTATCCCAGGAGCAAGAGGGTGGCAACCAGAGGGTGGCTAGATTTTCAGGGGTAAAAGATGGCATGTTGCTTTTAGTCTGTTTCGGCAACACAGACAGTCATGTAACAATCACTACAATCATTATATAGAATTTTTCTCTCAGATCCCAAAGTTCCCTGTGCTCCTTCCTAATCAATTCCTTTCCCTCATTATCTGGTCTCTTGTCAACCACTGATCCATAGTTTGTCATTTCTAGAATCTCATACAAATGGAACTGAACAATATGTAGTTTTTTGCTTGTGTTTAGATTCCATCATTTATCCATTTTGTGAAATGTATTATTAGTTTGTTTGTTGAGTAGTACTCCATTGCATGAATATATCACAATATTGTTTATTTTCCAGTTTAGGGATATTGTGAATAAATCTTCTATGAACATTTGAGAATCATGTGGATATTTATTTATATTTCTTCTCTAATGGCTAATAATATTAATGATCTTTTTCATGACCTTATTTTCCAACTGAATATCTTCTTTAGTGAACCATCTGCTCAAACATTTTGTCCAATTTTTATGGTATTATCTGCCATCTTATTAATGAAGGAAGTTATTTATATATTCTGGTAATAAATGCTTTATCAGCTATCTTTTTTCTAAGTTAATGGCTTTATTGTTTTTATTATTGTAAAAGCAATACATGTTCATTTTAGAAAACTGAAAAAACTCAGATAAATCAAAAGAAGAAAGTATAATCTCTGCCTAATGCTATTGCCCATAATCATTGATGACATTTTTGAGCTTGGGATTAAGATGTGATCACATCAGCCTCCCTCTTACATTAGTGAAACTAGGATCTGCACCTTGGGTATCCCCTCCTTGCACCCCTGGGGTTCGCTCAGACTAAAGAGGCCAACCTGATCCCAGTCACGCAGGGTGAAAACTCCAGAGCTGGAAGGGTGTCGCTCCCCTGGATTCAGAGCTGCAGCTGTTAGTTCACACACAACTTGAGCCCTTTCCCCAGAAGCTTGACCATATGTCAGCATCCGTGTGCACAGGGACTGTTATTCCCCGTCTCGGGGTGTTCCGGAACTTGATGTGGCACAGTAACTCAACCTGGGAGGCAGCTTCCCGCAGTGGGGTTAGGGCACCAGGTTGGGGTGAGGCCCAGGGACCTGCCCTCAACGTACATACGGCGCTGGGAGAGGGCCACACCTCTGTGTCTCAGGTATATCTTTTGCAAATTTTCCTTCCACTCTTTGTATTATATTTTTTATTTTTTATTTCAGTGTAATTTGAAATGGGAAAGGTTTTAATAATTGAGATGTCCAAATTGTCAGGGTTTTTTTCTCTTAAGGTTAGAGCTTTGTGTCCTACCTAAAAGATTTCTGGGCTATGACAACGTAGTGAAGATTTTCTCCTAATGGTTTACGATCCACTCAAATGAATGTTTGTGGCTCATGTGAGGTAGGTGTCAAGATTCATTTTTCCCATACGAATGTCTAATTCTTCCAACACCATTTGTCAAAGACGAGAATTTCTCCATTGGATTACATTGGTAACTTTACTGAAAATCAACTAGCCATATTTGAGTAGATCTATTTCTGAAATCTCTCTTAAGATCCCTATGTCTCCTTGTCCCAGTCAGGGGGGCACGTGTGGCCTTCTGAATCCTTGAGTGCAGCCTTTTGACCGAATCCAAATTTACAGAACAAACCCTTTTAACAGACGGATTCGCTCTGCGAAGGCCAGACCTGGCCAAGGGGCTGCACTTGGAGGTCAGGAGGGCCACGTGCGGCCTTGACGCCACGGGTTCCCCACATTCTTTTCAAACTTGCTTTGGCTTTCCTAAGTCTCCTGCAATTCAACAAATATAAAAATAAGCTCACCAATTTCTACTCCCAAAAGTCTGTTTTTCTAAAAATCATGAGTGCATCAACTCTGTAAGTAAATTTAGAAACCACTGATATCTTAAAATTGAGTTTTCTGATTCAGGAGCTCAGTGTATATCTAGCTCCATTTATTTAGGTATTCTTTAATTTCTGTCAGTAAGATTTATAATTTTCAAGGTACAGGTACAGGACATATTTTGTTAAGTTCACGTCTCAGTATTTCACATTTTTGATAGTATTATAAATGACATTTTTAAAACTTCTAATTCTAATCATTCATCGGTACTGTAAAGATAATTGATATTTGTACATGAATCTTGGATCCTGCAACTTTGCTCAACTCACTTCTTAGTTTTAGTAGGATCGTCTATATAGACCATCATATTATCCATGAATAAAGACAGGTTTCCTTCGTCATCTACAATCTGAATGCCTTTTATTTATTTTCTTGCCTTAGTAATTTTTTTTTTTCCTTCTAGAAGCAATGATGATATTGGACCATGTCAGGCACATTTTACAGAAACGCTCTCTACTGTGTGGTAATTTCTTACCTTAGAATTTTACTAACACAAGACAAGAACTAGAAAGAGAAGAGAAGATAGATTACATTTAAAATAAAATCAGCAAATTGTTACTATTTCAAATTCAACTATTTCTACTCCTGTATCTATTCCATGTCAATTTCCACCCCATACCTTGGATCAGAGAATTAACATGATGTGAATGTGTTGTATATGACTGATAAATAAAACTGAAATAACAAAGTAGCTTCATTATATACACAGACATATACACACAGATGTGCGCGCACACATATAGATTTGAACTTCACTTCCAGGCCTGGCCAGCTGCCTGACTTGGGTGACTTATTCAATCTCCCTGGGCTTCACCACCCTTATCTATAAAATTGAGTGACAGCATGTATCTTAGTGGGTTTCTGTGAAAATTAGCCATATCTTATGGCAATATGAGTATGGCATATAGCAGTGCTCAGTAAATACTGGCTATTATATTTCAGGCCTCAAGTCTTTGTTTTTTTTTTTTAATTAATGCAAATAGCCACAGCAGCATCTCCATTTGCTGACTTTCCTTTATTGATCTGATAAGTTAAAAGGTAGAGGTGTCACTTGCTACCTGTCCTTGTAGGTATGATTAGGGAAAAGAATCTGGCACTTTTCTATTCCTTATAGATATGTTCCTTGTCATTTACTATCTACCACCGCCATGGCACAGAAAGCTATTCTTATTTTTGTCATATGTGTAATTTTTATTAGCACTTTTAAAATATATAATGTAAGAGTATACCAAATTATTGAAAGGTAAAATAGGCATATCCAAACCAGATTTGTGCTAAGGAAGTCATGCTACATTAGAAGTTACTATTTTATTTCCAAAATCATCACAATAGATTTCCCTTAAACAGCAAAATTCTATGAGGATCTTAAAATATAATTTTGTTTATAAAAACTAGACTTAACACATAATCATTTGTTGCAAGAGTACGTCACTTGTTTTCTAAAAAGTGTGTAGCCATATTATATTCAAAAGAATTTGTAATGTAGTTTATAAAATACTCTAAAAACCTGTTATAATCATGATTGTACCATTTATACTGTAGTGATTCTCCACTCTTTTCTCATTCATTTATATTGTGCTTTTAACTCTCTAAGACTAATTTATTGAAATTTATTTCAGAATAATAGGAACAGAAGGGGGCATAGGCACTGAATATAGGATTGAATGCATATCTTCTGGAGGTAATGGAAAGAAACGAGAGAAGGATTAAGGACACAGTTGATTATGCAGTTCCAATATAGAGTCTGATGCATTCTCTTACAAGCCTATGGTGAGTTATTAATAGGTTCAGAACATGAACACATAAGACCGTGTGACCAAGGACTCAAAAATTGGACACTGGGCACTTGTGGAGACGCCACAGCCAAAGGCAAGAGCAGCCAAGTTACTAGAACACTTACTAAAATACTACCACTGAGCTAACTATAGGCAAATTCTTTGGAGACCTTTTAAACCATATTAATGTGTGGTGTTAGGCTATCCCCAAGGACACTTTATTCCAAAGTATTTCAAATGGAAATAGGGTTTCCACATTCTTAAACTTAAAACATACTCTAAATACCCATCATTGGATTTACTTTTCCTCTTTTATCTTTCCACTAACCCTCTTTATGATTCTACCTCCCTCATAGGAAGGTTGTGTTGATTCACACAAATTATGTAAACTCTTGAGGCCTGACAAGAAAAACAAACTATAGAAACTGAAAATGCAAAATAAACAATCTTGGGAATTACATTAGTAATGAAATCTATTTCTTTAATTTACCATTTTACCAGCTTAAGATTTGGACCTGATCTTCTCATGATATTTGTATGCCTTATCTGTTTTCCTCTGATCACAACAAAGTATCTCTCCTAATAGAATTCTTGAGAATAATTTTATCCCTTAAAGCTTAGATTGAATTATAAGATTTACAGGAATGAAAATTTGGTTTAATCCTGAGCTACATAGTCAATGTAAGCAGAATAAATTCAAGCACATTAAAAAAAAAACTATAAAGTTTTCCTGTGTATATCTCCATAGAGTATTATTCAAAACCAAAGACTTAGATATAACCAATCAGACAGCATTTCCTTTTACTTCCTGAGCCAAGTTTTCCCAAGACAACAGTTGCAACTAGACCTTCATAAATGTTCACTTCCTGAAATGACAGTGAATTCACATTTGCTTTCTTATCAAATTTCATCAGTGCCAAGATGTGTTATGACACACCTCTATATAAAAGCTACTAGGCTGGGCACCGTGGCTCATGCCTGTAATCCTAGCACTCTAGGAGGTCTAGGCAGAAGGACTGCTTGAGGTCAGGAGTTCAAGACCAGCCTGAGCAAGAGTGAGACCCAGTATCTACTAAAAATAGAAAAAAATTAGTGGGCAACTACAAATAGAAAAAATATTATCTGGGCATGGTGGTGCACACCTATAGTCCCAGCTATGTGGAAGGCTGAGGCAGGAGGATAGCTTGAACCCAGGGGTTTGAGGTTGCTGTGAGCTAGGCTGATGCCATGGCACTCTAGCCCAGTGACAGAGTGAGACTCTGTTTCAAAAAAATAAAATAAATAAAAAATAAATAAAAGCTACTAAAATGAGGAAATTCTTTATTGTAATTAACTAAATGCATTATTTCTATCCTTTACTAGTTTTCTTTATATCATTAATAAATTAATGCCTAACAGATTAACTATCTAAGTAAGGGCCTTTATTTTCCTAACATTTTCTCAGGCATAATTTCTTATTCTGGAGACATCTTCCAAAACTCACATTACCAGCGAAAGCACATTGCTTTGGTTAGTATTATGTTATTAAGTATGAAATGTCCTATTTCCTTAAGTACTAAGTTTGACAGTTGATATCTCTGACATTTCACTTTGACATGTCTTATTTTATGTCCTGTATTGGAATCCTTGTTTCTGTTTAATGAAACACATAATAGTTTGGATACAAGCTTACATTTAAAGAATAACTCTGAATGATTGTGAGTGAAATCCACTTCCTGAAAAAATTGATTTGGATTTTGTTAGTTTGTCTATTTATTTGTTTACTTGATTTGAACCCTGATTCCAATAATTTTGGTCTTTTTAAGCAGTAGAACTGAAACAATAGTGGAGTCTGATACCTGGGTTCATGTCGGAATCCTGCAAAGATACTAATTGATTTTGTGACTTTTTACCTTATGTTCCTTATTTGTCTGCCTCAAAATGAGTGGCTTGGATTACTTGCTATTTATTCATCCTTTATGAAATTTAAATCTTGCCAATAGTTTGAAACTTTCCATTTTAAATATTATTATATGGGCTATCAGTAGCTAATTTTGTTCCTTATTAATCAACAGGGTGTTCAAAAATATACCCTAACAATTGCTTTAGGTAATAATCACTTTCACAGAGAAAAAAAAAAAAAAAAAACCTTTTGCATAGATTAAGATGGAATCTCTTCCAAAATTGAATTTTAGATTAAGCATAAGCCCATCAAAGTCCCAGCAGGCTCTTGGCATATACTGATAATCTGATCCTAAACTGTACCTAGAAACATAAAGAATCCAGAATAGCCAAAACAATTTTGATAAAAGAAAATAAAATTTGAAGCACTTAAATTTCCCAAGTTCAAAAAATATTATACAGCTACATAAATCAATACAGTATGGTATTAACATAAGAATAAGCATATAGATCAAAATAAGAATATAAGTGTTTCAAAAATAAACTCTCACATTTAAGGCCAATTTACTTTTAACAAAGATTCTATGGCATTTCATGAGAAGACGTATGGTCTTTTCAACAAACAGTGCTGAGAGAAAATTGCATATGTACCTGCAAAGAGATGAATTTGGACTCTTACCTCAGACCGTATACCAAACCAATGAATCATAGCCTTAAATGTAAAACTGAAATTATGAAAATTATGGAAGAAAACATAGGTGAAAGTCCTTGTGACTTTAGGTTGGACACAAAGTTCTTAGATACATCAAAAACATGTTTAATAAAAGAAAAAAACGATAAACTGAATTTCATCAAAAATTTAAAAAATTGGCTTTAAAAGACACCATTAAGAAAAAGAACAGAGAGCCATAAACCAAAAGAAAACATAAGCAAATCACATGTCTGATAAAAGATTTACATCAAGAGCATATAAAAAACTGTTAAAACCAAATAGTAGAAAAAACTAATTAAAAAGTAGACTAAAGAATTGGGTACGATAGGTGCTGAATGGCTGTGAACTAGCAAATGAAAAAATGTTCAACATCAGTAGTCACTAGGGAAACAGAAATGAAAACCACAGTGAGATACTACTGCATATTCATAAAAATAATAATTAAAAAGAGACAATAATAAGCATTGTTAAAGATGTGGAGAAACTGAAACCCTCATACATTGCTGGTGGAAATGTAAAATATTATAGTAACTTAGAAAAGACTTTGTCAGTTCTTTAAAATATTAAACATAATTTGACTTAGTAATTGCAATCCTAGGTATCTACCCAAGAGAAATGAAAATACATATCTACACAAAGACTTGTACATAAGTGTCTAAGTAGTACTATTTACAATACCCAAAAAGGAGAAACAATCCAAATGTCCGTTAACTGATGAATGAATAAACAAAATGTGGTATATCCAGACAACGGAATATTATTCATCAAGAAAAAAGAATGAATTACTGATACATGCTACAATGTGGATGAACGTCAAAAACATCATGCTAAGTGAATGAAGACAGGCACAAAGACCAAATGCTATATGTTTGCATTTATATGAAAGGCAAATCTGTAGAGACAGAAAGTAGATTAATGGTTGCCTGGAGTTAGGAATAGGAACAGAGTGACTGCAAATGGGTATGAGGAAATGGAAATGTTTGAGTTCATGGAAATGTTCTACAACTAAATTGTGGTGAAGGCTGCACAATTCTATAAATGTACTTTATAATAAAAACAATTGATTCATATACTTAAAATGGGTAAACGTTATAGTATGTAAATCATACTTCAAAAAAGATGTTAGGAAAAAAGTATTCACAGTATCCTTCATAATTCGTTACATTTTAAATAACAATTTGCTCTAGAAAAATCAGCCTGACATATTCATGAATGTATCTTACTAATGAGATATAATTAAGCTGCATGTGGAAAAATTTCTACATAGGAATTTTTATCTTAAGATGTTAATTCAATACTTTTCAACACATTACTAAATAGAACCATCTATTTTGAACCGACAAAATTTTAATTGGAGATCTATGGAGATATTATCCATTAGCAGACAAAATGTGGCACTAAATAATTAAATTTGTAAACAGATAGCTAGTTCCACAATGAATTACTCAAACTTTATAGTGTGTTAATTATATTTATATAGAAGTGTCATTTCCATAATGAACTACTCAGACTTTCTATTTTGCTGTAATAAAATTTTAAAGTTCTATTTACTTTATCTGCAAGGATATAACCAGAGTCAAATAACACAAAGACTCTAGATATGCTAATTAAAAATAAGTTCCTCTGTCAATAGCTTAATTGCCTATCTATAAATTTAGCAAACTAAAATATTTGCTGGTAATATTATAATAATTTTATAATGGAAATGTACTTATCACATTTGAGTTGCTATTATATACATTCAAATCCAAATTATAATGGAGATAGATAGACAAAATGCACTAATCTTATTAGCGGATATTAATATAATTACCCACCTGCCACTGCTGTTAGCATGTTAATTTTTTTACTGTTAATTCTAATGAGTTTTACAGGATACCTGATATCCAAATACTTGTAATGTGAATGAGTAGTTAAAATTTGCTATGTTATTTCTGTCATTTGAGATAGCTTACCATTTAATTCATATGCATTCCCAAGGTCCTCTTAACCCGACCACACTACACTGCTATTCCAGTGTAGATATCTCTCACAAAGAGTTTACAATTTTCTCTTTATCACTGATTTTCTAATATTCTACTACAATGTGTGGCGGTCTTTCTTTATCCACATCTGAACTTGGTGGTATGGTAGGTCCCTTTCAATGTGAAGGTAAGTTTCCTCATTTATTTCTGATAAATTTTATTTTATTGCAATAACTATTGTGAAACAGCTGGAGTAATTCTCCTGCTATATTACCCATAAAATTGTTGATTATTGTTTGAAATAATTCAGCTCTATTTAATACTTCCAGATTCTAGAATGGGAAGCAGATTGCAACATTTGTATACCTTTTCATCTAAAGAGTAGGAAAACATTCACACTGGAATTAATGTTCCATTATATTAACTTCCAACTAGTTGACATTTAGAGCCTGTTGCTTAATAATTTGAAATCCATAAAATCCTTTCTAGCTCAATGACATGAGTGGGTTCCGGCGAGGATGTTAAAAGGTCAGGTTTGGTGGGTGCAAACCCAGTGTTTAAGGATCCTCAGCTTTGTCACTTACTGAGACACTAGAGTGGCTGCCCTCAAATTTTAGCTTTCATAAGAATTACCTTGGATTCATTTTAAATATGTTCCTTAGGTTTGAGGCTCAATCTGGAATAATGATTTTTAATGGAGAATGTTCCACCACCTCTGCCTCATCAAATCCCTCCCCTGCCCACGGCCGCGACTTTGACATTGCTGACCACACACACCACACTTGAAGGAACAGGACATCAAGAAGCACGGTCAAAGGGTTGATGATGTAGGCTTACTGCAGAAGTGGTCTTATTTTAGGTGAAGCCAGGCTGAGGCTTGAGGATTAAAAACAAATTGGTGGCAAAATATCCTTATGCTTATCCTTTGAGTGTGCTTATAAAGGAAAAAAATTATGTTTAGACCTCCTTTTTTTAATGGAAAGCAACAGGAAAGCAGAAGTATGTAATAATAACAAAATTGGCCTGGCCTCACCAGCTCTATCTCCTGATCGTCTGAGTTAAGGTCTAAATAGTTAATAATTTATTACAGATATATGCCATTAATTATGAAATGAACTCAAGTTTCTCTCACTGGGAGAGGCAAGTACTAAACTATCTAATCCCCAAGGCCCTTCCCAACACTACCATGCAATAATTCTGTAAAAATATCTGGGTAGCGTTGGAATGGCTCAGCTCCCATTTTCTCACTTCTCTCAGTCTAGGGCTTGGCAATAGAATGACGACGAGATGGAGACAAGATGATGTGGTCACTATGGTTGTACTCTGAGTGCACTCTGCATCAAATTAGGGTTCTCACTTGGCTAAGAGAATCTCAAAACTTCCTTTCGGAAAACCCTCAAATCATAATTGAAGAGGGACTACTGATTCTCCCATTGCCCCAAAACATGTCAGGATTACTTCCCTAATTTAATATATATCCCATCTATCAGGAACCTGGAATTCCTCCGATTATTCTTTATTTTGTAAATACAAAGACTTAAAACCATCTGGAGTAAAAATGTAATTGCCATTCAGCATAAACATTCAATCATGCATGAACTCAATTAAAAATGTGCTCTGTTTTAGTGTTGAATAAAAAATATTTTCAGACTCCTATAAAGAACTGTGTTATTTTAAAAAAGCATAATACAGTCATGATTCAGTTAATAACCTCAAATAAATAAATGAAACTTATTTATTATTAAATAAAATTTGCTTCTCACAAAATTGGTTCATGCTTGAATTCTCTCAGGAAACTAAAGATATAGATTAATACATGATTAAATAGTTTATTAACTTTTAATGCACAAAGTAGCTTATTCCATCAGCATGACGACTATGTTTACTAGAATTCACTATATTGCTTCCTTAAATAAGACTAGACTATCTACATATTGCCCCACTTTAAATATAGAAACGTCCCCCACGTGTTGCTGTATTATCCAGGCTATTCTAAACGTTGAACTGGAAAACTACACAGTGCCTTGAAGGGATGTTCACTTAAAGACCAGTTACTTCATTAGTAAGGAGACCCTGAGCACTTAATAAATCAGAGAACTATGATAAATGCTGGGAGGACAAGAAGCTGAGACAGAGAAACAGTTTCTTCAAGGTATCATAAATACCTTGAAGCAAGAAACTATTTCTTTATCTTTTTGTTATCTGAGATTTCATTGCAATATATAGATGTGACTAGTCCATCACTGTTGAAGCACTCAGAATACTTACACATAAATCTCTTGTACATGTGTGGCTGTTTCTCTAAAATTAATACCTACAAGAATTGCTGAAGAAAAGGGTAAGTACATTCAACATTTTAATAGACACTGTACAAAAGATTCTCCCAATTTACTGTCCTACAATGTGTAAAATTAGGTGTTCCCCAACTACGTCCACCAGATATTCTCAATCTGCATTAATTTGTGCCAATCTTATGAACCAAATTTTCCTAGCTTACCAATAATTTTGAAAAACTTGTGAAGTATTATTTGATTTTTTTTTGTCCTTTTCATAAATACTAAAAAGTTAACTGTTTATCTCTGGATGGCAAGATTATAGATTTATTTTATATATTTTTAAACTTTCTATACTCAGCATGTATTATTTTGTAATTAGCATTTGTCCTTTAAGAATACTAACATATAAAGAACTCTGGAATTAGAAATAAAAAAACCCATCTAATAGAAAAATGAGTAAAAGATATAAAATGAAAGTCTACAGGAAAGGAAATGAGAATAAACAATATCAAAGATGACAACCTCACCAGCAACAACAAAAAATGCAAATTAAAACTACATTGTGGTAACATTTTTTGCCTATTAGAGCTCACAAAAATCAGAACTTTAATAAGGACACCCATACTAGTAACAGGACAGGGGAAAGACAGAGACTCTCATGCTCTTCTGACCTGAGTATAAGCTGGGACAATCTCCATGGGATGCAATAAGGCAGTATCTCCCTAAATTACCAATACACGTGCCCTTTGACACAGATATACATTGCACAGGCAAAACAGCCTATCGCAGAGTCCTATATATTTAGCACTGTTCGTAATAGGAAACTACTGGATTCAATCAAATGTCTATTAACACCAAACTGATTAAGTAGATTATGGCACAAACTTGCAGTCAGATAAAAAAGCAGTACTGAAAAAGAACAAGGAATGTCTCATGCACTCATATGTAATAATCTCATGTGTGTGTGTGTGTGTAAATGGTATGAGTTCAAAAAAGATATAAACTTATATACACATATTTATTTGTTTATGCATCAACTACCTCCAGATCATACACAGGAAGCAGATAACCCTGGTCACCTCACGGAAAGAACATGGAGTAGTAAGTGAGAAATGGCTGTTGGAGGAAGACTTCAGATAACCCTGGTCACCTCACGGAAAGAACATGGAGTAGTAAGTGAGAAATGGCTGTTGGAGGAAGACTTCACTGCGTACCTTTTTGGAGGTTGTCTGTGGTAAAGTTTGAGTGCTTATAATTTTGAAAATGATGTAATTTTGGCCTTAGATTTGAATGGTATTTTGGCCAAGTATATAATCCAGGATTCAAAATTACTCTTCCTGGAACTCTGAAGCTGCCTGATCCTCTGGCATCCAGTATTACTGATTTGATCCTCTAAAGTCAATCTGATTCTCATCCCACTGTAGATAATCTCTCTTCTATCAAATTTGTAGGCTTTTCTCTTTCTCTTTAATTTTCCAACACATTGCCACAATGTGTCTAGGTTTGGGTCTCTCTTTACTTATGCCATGCTGAGTTGGTGAGTTGGTCCTTCAATCTGAAGGTTCATGTTTTATCTTTGATAAATTTGATTCTGATACCAAAAACAGGGTCTCTTAACCTGTACCTAACCAACCTTGGTTACATCAACCAATTCAACTTGAATCACTGACTTAACACTCTACACATTATCTGGAAAACATGCCAATGAGGCATGCACCACGTGGAATGGTCACAGCCAGTAGAATCTCCATTGTCTCACTGCACACAACTATTTCCACCAGGCAGCCTGTATGTTTACCAGCATTCAGTCATATTTGTTTAAATACATGTAGGCAGGACATTTTATAATTACACAATTTAATCGAACACTAAACATTAAAGCTAGTAAAATATGAGTGAAAAATATACCTTGTTTCTATGAAAACTTTGGAAAACAAGAAAGGTAAGTTGCTAAAAAAATTACTCTAATTTTACTTGACACAACTGTAAAAGAGATGAAATTTTTTAAAATCCAGGATTCTACATAAACTGCTTTGTGTTTGTCTTTAATTCCAAATACAAAAACCCATATTGAAAATTGGTTTTGATGTATGTTAAGCAAGGCACACCTGGAATACCATTTATCTGATCCATACTCAAAGAAGTAGTGAGTACCTGGCCTTACATTCAAAGCTTGGCAGATAGGTAGGATATGACTGCCTGCATTTTCAAATTCTATCTTTTAATTAATTAAAAAATAATAATTCCTATCAGAGAAATTTCAGATATAGACCTATGATTCATGGCTTACAACTGATCTTTCACATTTTGTGTTTATTTGCATTATGTTCTGGGATATTTGTATTATGTTCTGGGATAATTTCTAGGTTTTACATTCCAAGTCACAAATTTACCTATCAATTCATCTATTGAGTTTTTTATTCTAATGGTCATACAATTTCAATTCCATTGTATCTAATCAGTTTTATGGACAGCAGATTGTTTCTATTTTTTTAATCTGTTTTGACCATTAATATATGTCTGCTATTATTCTTCTGGGCAGTGTAATTCTAGTAAAGAGTTCTATTTATTAATTTTGCTGCTTTGTGTATTAATTAACCAGACTATGAGACTCTCTTTTATATGGTTAATTTTCTTCAAAATGTGATATTCTTGGGTGTCAGCTCATCTTTTTTGGTTTCCCAGCTCACCTATCTGTTGTGATTTGCAATGATACCGATTGTCATAACTGGATACAAGAAAGAGCACGACCCACTGTTGTTTTGCTCCCTGCATTGCCTTTCCCTGTGTACACAGCAGCGCTGCTGGGATAGCTCCTGCCATTCACAGATATTTTCTCATGTCTATATGTTTCCATTAATCCAAGCCAATAGTCAAAGTATCTGATATACTGATGGCATTCACTTATAATATTGATTTTGATTTATTTAAGATGTCTTTTCTATCATTCCTAAAATTTGTCTTGAATGAAGAAAGTATTTGTATGAGGTCAGTCTGCAGTCTTAGTTTTTTCATTTGGATATTGACTCCTCTTGCACCTCCATTCCCCTTGTCATGCACTCCCCTCGCCCGCCCGGCCCTGACACCTACTCTCACACCAGTTACTGACACTGTGCCTTGCCCAAAGGAGAGGCCCTGAAATATTTAACTGTTCAAAACTTGCCACAGTACAGAATACTTTGATGCAAATAAGAAGGTAAATTTCACACACACACACACAGAAAACTGAATTTACACATGGCTCAAGATTCTACATCAAAAGCTAATCAAACTGACTACTGCATAAAACTCTTAATTTAAGGTAAAAGTAGTATTATTAATAGTTTCAATATCCACACCTCATCATCCTGAAAAAATGATCTAAGTAGTCAGCCATTTCAATATTCTATCAAAAAAGGACCATAGGTAAGGTCTGTACTGATCTAGTTTACTTTGTCCCAGTGCTTATGTGTGCTTTAAAAAAAAAAAATATTGTGTTAATTTTGAGTAAACATAGTTGTTGCACTGTTTCATGGAATTTAATTTGTTGCCTTTGTGCATTTTTAATTTTTAAAGACTCTTAAAATATAATAATGTACTTTATGTGTTGTATTTTATTATTCAGTTATTTTTATTGAGAGCCTACTAAAAACTAGGTATCTTACAATATGTTGGATATGAAAAGAGATGAACAAGATAGTACCATCAGAGCACTAAGGGCATACCTATATTTACACATATCTCAACCTATTGTATTTCCCTGTTCACAGTGGTAACTGGCAAGTTAGGTTGGGAGCTTCTGGAAAAATACCAAGGCTTCTTCATCTTCTTTTTGTATTCTCTGTATTTGCAAAATGCCTTAGTCATAGAAGTTGTTCAATAAATGTTTGATTGATTAGCATTATTATATTTCTGTCTACTTGATCAAATATATGACCTAAATAAGATTATTATTCAATACTAGACTAATTAGGGGAAACAAATAATAAGAGCACATCAAAGATCAATTGATAGATATACAAGTATAATTTGTGCATTTAATAAATAGGGAAATGAGATCCAGACAGATTGGATCCAAAAGTAGTTGAGTTCAGGCAACAGTAGGCAAAACTGGTTACTGAAAGAGGGGAAGGGAAGGTACACTTAGTGATCATTCCTGTGCAACTGACAATAGAAAGCTATTACTGACTTAGAAGAAAAAAATTGCTACAAACTAAAGGCAGATGCATTTGTAAGTAATTCACACTCTCTACATAAAGATATCATGATTCCTAATATTAGAATTAAAGGATCACAGAATTCTAGAGATACAGAGGAATAGGAATGTAGTTCTATGAATATGCACAGACAGACAGAAAAAAAAAAAAAAACCATACTCTAGTGGGCAAGGCTTTTGAGGTCTGATCTCTACTGATATTTTAGAACCATTTCCTCCTATTGCATCTTCTGGTCTAGTCGCAGGAGTCTATTGTTTTTGTGTGTGTGTTTTGTTTTTTAGTCTTCTTCCTTTTACTTTCATACCTCCACTCAACGTCTTCTCTCTACCTACAATACTTGTCAGGTCTTTTCTGCCTGGAGAAAGCCTTACCAAGCTTCAAAATCCAGTGAAACTCCTGCTTTTGGAAATCTTCCCCAACTCCCCTAACAAGATTCAACCTTGGGCATAACATTTGAATCATCATGTTTGTATGTCACTGCCTTGTGTTTACTTGGGTCATTCTAATTACATATGATGTCCTTCTCCTAATCTGTGAGCCCCTAAAAGGCAGAACATTCTAGACCCTAACACAGGACCAGGAATATATTAAATAGCCAATAGAAATTTAATTCTATCATCTAATTTTTAAATCATCTACTTTTCTCCTTTTACTTATGGAAACTGAAGGCTAGAGAGATAAGGGACTAATCAATCATCAGGGAACAAGCCTACACCAGAGTTCAGATAACAACTCTCTCTTTCCTAATCTACCAGCTCAGAAGGGAAAAGGGCTGGCACGGTAGTCTGGAGTAACAAACCCACCCTTCTTGGCTATTTGTTTAACTTTTTACTGAAAGTTTGACTGCTATACTGTATTACTGGCAATGTCAGTTTTCCTCAATAACAAAGACTTCCCAGTTCAGAACATATACATATGTGGCTAACAGGAAAAGTGAGTAAAAGTCCAACATGATAAACAGGGAGGTATGTCAAACTCCTATTCAGTCTGTGAAAAACCTACTCATAATTCTAACTTTGCTTCCTTAAGTATGGAGAGAAGGTATAGCTCATTTGGAAAATCTGACCCAAAGGCCACATTTCAACACAGGGAGATGCTTTATCCCCTATTGCTCCTACCACATCAGGAACTTTCTATATGTAATTATTTAATCCCCAGCCAAAAGCTAGTGGACAATGAAATCCCCACAAAATGTTTTCCCTAGTGAAATGTTCATGCATCAGTTCTGCAGAAAACACTTTTAAAACTTTTCATGTAAATTTTCCATGCCAATTTTCTCCCTCGTGCCTAAAAATGTCTATATTTGAATATTTATCACTATCAGCCCTGTCCAGCAATTTACATCATTGGAATATGGGCCCACAGGGCGGCATTGGTAATTTATAGCTTCATTTTGTTTGGATTTTTAACCATCTTTTTTTTGATTTCATGGCTTTGGGTGGCTTTAACTGTGCTGATATTTTCTACTATACTATCCACTGCTTTTGGATTTTGCTTCAAATGAGGTTGCTTCCATGCAAGTTCTTGTGGATTTCCTGATTGACTATGAACAGAAAAATGAAGCCACAAATCACAGGGACATTTTTGATACTTTGTGAGTTTTGCCTTAAACCAGTAGTAAAGACCATGGTGGTGAATGTACTTAATGCCACTGACCTGTACATCTAAAAATAGTTAAAATGGTAAATTTTATGTTATGCATCACAGACACGCAAAGTAAAGGCCATCTTAGGAGAGGTTGCAATTATTTCAAATCCTGCGTCATGACAGAGGGAGAAAAATCAAATGATAATCTACATTGATGGAGCAAATGGCTTTTACGCTCCGGTCACAAGGCTCTCCATACTTGCTACTATCCCCCATGGAGTGGAGAGAAGAAAAGAAACTACTGACAAATAAAATGTAAATCTTAGAAAGAAAACATCAAATCATGGAGCCATAACCTTTTGAGCACTGACTGGTGCTCAAACGTGCTAACGTCATCGGTTAGTCCACAGCTCCCAGTCTCTCTGCTGACTCCCTCCCACCTCCAGTCTTTCACAGGGACAGAAGACAAGTGTCCAGCACGGCTGTGGAAGTGTTTAAATTCTAGACAACGGTCAGAGTGTAATTTCCTAGAGGACTATTCTGACAACTTTGAAGTAGGACATGAAAAAAGTGTAAGATAACAGATGAGGAACAGAGAGTGGGGAGCAAACTCCGGGTAGATGAGCAGTGAGCAGACTGGCTGCCTTTCAATCTCCTAGGACACCACGTGGTGGTCTTATTTTAGAAAACCCTGAAGTGTAGAAAAGAAGTTGAACTATTGGGAAGAAGTTCCAAGGAGGCAGAGTTTCAGATAGTTTCCAAAGACACATAGAACCATCTGGAAGGAAAAGGTCATTTATCCGTCCACTTAGACTTCCCATGCCCTGGACTGCGGAGACGCTCCGCCGGGGCAGAGCTCGGCGCCCGGCCTTGCGCGGAGCAGGGCGGGGGCACGCTGGGGGAGGGGCGTATGCAAATCAGCCTGGCCCGCGGGCCGGGCGCGGAGCCCGGGGGAAGATGGAGGGCAGGGGACTCGGGAGCTGGGGAGGCGGGGAGCAGGGGAAGGAAGGCGCTTACCAGGCCACCGCCACACGTGCTGAAAGAGGCTAGCGAGCCGGGATGCCGCAGCACGGCGCCGGTGTAGAAGCAGCCCGCGTCGGGCGGCGCGGGAGGGCGCGGGGCGGACGCTGCCCCCGTGGGGCCGGGGCCGGGACTTGGCCGCTGCTCCACTGCGAAGCGCGGCGCCAGGAAGCGGCCGTCTCTCCGGAGCAGCAGGTACAGGTCCCGGGAGAAGGCCGGGATCCGCAGCAACACCTCGTCGCCATCCGGCTCGGCTTGCTGGGCTGGGGGCGGAGACGGGGGCGGCAGCGGGGGAGGCGGCGGTTGCCACGAGGCCGGGGCGCTCGGGGACAGGGCGGCCGCCCCGCTGGATCCCCGCGGCAGCTCCTGCGACTCGAGCTCCTCGTCTTCCTCGCCCCCCGGCGACGGCGCGGGCCAAAGCCGGGACTCAGACGGGCCCTCCGCGGGTTCCTCCAGAGGCGCTGGGACCACCGAGCGCACCTCGCGTGAGCTGCCGGCCGCCTGCGCCCGGGAGCCTCCGCCGCCCCCAGCGCCGCGCACCCAGCCGGGGTCCGCGCTGCTCCCGCTGCCGCCGGCCGAGTCCACCGGCTCCCGGCGCCAGAGTGCAGGAAACACGACTTCCCACTCTTCCAGGTCGGGGGCGAGCTGCAGCCCTGCGGGCGGGGCAGACAGAAGTGCGGGGCTTAAAGTGCCGCGGTTCCACTCGCACAAGCACTTCCAGGCTCACAGTCCACACAGATACAAGGCGCTCGCGTGCGTGCAATGGAGACCACCCGTCTAGCTCCTGAAACGCTTTGCAACCCCCGAAGCCTTGTGATCAGATTACAGACCGCAGCATTTGCAGAGTAAAAGTGTGATTATACTGGGAAAGAAGGGGGGAATCAAAGTTTGGTGACGGCAGTTAGTTGTTGAAAAGAAAACCGGTGCAAAGTCTCCAGCACAATTAAGTGACTTCTAAAGTATATGCCGGAGAAAAGCATCGCTATTAATTTACGTACCTCCTAATTTTCCTCCAGGCGCCGTAAACGTACCTTTGCAAATATTACTACTCTCAGTAGAGGGAAACTGATCGTTTCACAGATAGTTAAAGTGAGGCCAAGGAAGTGCGCTTCGCTTCGGAGCTTGACACCCTCATCCGCACCCGCATGCCCCTTTTTATTGCTGCCCACTGATGCCCGCTCTCCAAGCCCCGGTTAAACCAGCCCTGCCTACCCATGCGTTCGCGGTCTCCTCCTGGGAGGTTGGAAAGGAAGCCGGAAAGTCGCAGAACTTACCTGAAACGATCCCTTGCGACAGGAGCCCCAGCTGGTAAAGGAGGCAACAGCAGCGGATGGGAGTCAAGCGCGTCCCGCGGTTCTTCCCCATGCTGCGCTCCCGCGGCGGCGGCTTCTGGCCCGCGCGCCTCCTGCGCGATCCACTGCGGGGCAGCCGCCTCCCCGGAGCGCTAGGAGGCCGGGCGGCGAACTTGCCCAGGCCCTTTGTCTGGCGGGGGAGGGGATGGGGGGGCAGGCTGGGTGACTCGGGAGCACGGGCGGGGGTGGGGTGGGGGGAGGAGCGGGAAGGCAGCGCCACGGCCCCGCAGCGCTCTGGCTCCCTGGCGAATTAGGTGACGAGTCTATTTTCTATATTCTGGACGTTGGAGGAGCTCCCTAGGCCGAGCAGTCTGGAGCCGGAGCCCCACCAGACAGACCCACAGTCAGCCGAGCGCCGGGAGGTGCAGGGCGGCAGTGCTGCCTCCGGACGGGCGGAGGACGGCCCGGCGCGGCAGGGGCGTGTGGTGTCCCTGCAGAGTTCGCCGCCTGCACCCTCGCGGGACGGGCGGAGGCTGCCGTGGCAGTCGGTGTGCGGTCACCTAAGCTCCGCACGCTGCATGGGTCGCAATGCCAAAGGCTCTGACCTGCTGTGGCGCGGGAGAGAATCGGGAGGGAGATGGGGGGAGACACGACCTGCGAGGTGGGGTGTGGAGGAGAAAAGAATCAAGCACATCCCACAAGAAAAAGGGACCAAGGGGTGCCCGCCAAGCGTGACGTTGCGGGACAAAGGTCCCAGAACACCACACACGTGCTCAAAGGCGCGTTTGGGATGGGGTGGGGACCCAAATTTCCTCACCTGACTACTGATTGGCCAGTCTGCACGGCCCGATTTACGTCCCGCCCTCCCCTCCCCCAGCCAGCTGAGGTGTGTGCAGGTACAACCTCCTCCTTCCCAGCCCACTCCCTCCGCCGGCTCCTCCTTTTGTCCGCTTCTACGCCATCAGCGCATCACACAAAGCGGAACAGCGCAGACCTGAGCGCAGAGCTGCGGCCTCTTTACAAAAGGCCTTTGGTTTGTCATCTCATATTTGCCTGTCGGAATTTTCTAAGCCTGGAGATAATGTCATTCGTCATGGAGTGTGCTTCAAAGGTTCCCAGGACAGGAGACACCCTTCCATTTCAAAGCCCCTTATCCCCCTTATCTTTGCGGCTCCCCGTTTATTAGTACTATCAGTCTCTCCCTCTCCCTCTCTCTCATACACACTCTCTTCCGATGGGTGTAAGATTAAGGAAATCAACATTAAATATTGTGTTGTAAACACTTCAGACCAGATGAGATCATTTTGCCTTTTGTAATTATTTTGGTACATGAAAAATATATTTTTGCTATTTCTGTCCTCTTTGGGGACAAGTCAACCCCAAATATTCTTACTCCCTTCTTGCAGCTCTCTTCCGGGTACCCACTTCCATACCGCTCCCTCAGTCACATCAAACCTTTCACATCAGACTCAAGGATGATTGATAGGAACTGCCATTTGTGTCCTCGGGACTAGGCCAGACACCTAGAAATGAGAGTTAATTCAAATTAGTTTTTTAAAAAACTCTAGCACTAAAGTTGGTTCCCCACATCCTTTTTTGCTCTACCTTCTGTTCCCTGTGTCAAAGGTCACTACTATGCCTTTAAGGGAGGCAGACTATCTTATTTCAAAGGAAAGTCATTGTTTGAATAAGCTCCTAGAGTCTTAGAATACTTTCTTTGAGTCGTCCAGAGTTTAAAAACAAACACAAAGACACTCTAGGTGAGTTTATCAAGAGTGTTCTATCTCCAAATCTTCTTTTGTAAAATCTCTAAAACTGGAGTAACTAAGGTGTGGGTTTCCAGATGCTCAACAAATATCTGGGTTTCTTAGAAACCTACAGGCTTCTTTTCAGGGGACTCAATTATGTAGACTTAAACCAAGGCAAAAAATCGGAGGCAGTTTATTTTTCAAAAGGATAGCAAGCTATTCAGTTTGAAAGCTAGTTTCAGGGAAACACCTCTTATGAGGATATGAGTCTTAAATGTTTCTCATACATATTTTAGTAACAACAACAACAACAAAAACTATGAGTTAAACTGTATCAAGAATGCATATTAAATTGTATGTATTTATTGGAACAAGTTTCTGAGTTCTTAAAACTAAATGAACTCTATGATTAAATATATTCAAAAGCACAGATTACCAATATAAGTTTCCATCCCTTTTTTTTGTCCTCCTACTAATACACAATCCTCACCAATGTCTCATGGTAAAAGTTAGTATTAATTGTTACAGAAAGGTTTGTGTAATTCCCAGATGGCTCTAGTCTTTCTCCTGTTTGAAATAATGTTATTATTCATTTATATATTTTCAAAGGCTTTTATAAATCATTTGGGTTGTAATAACATATGTACTTATTTCTCCAACTAGACTATCAATTTTTTAGAAAAGGAGTGATATCTTTTATACATTTTTAAATATATCATCCTGACCAATTCAATGATTTACGCTGAATTGGTGCAAAAATTTTCAGGAAATTCTCCAAGATGCCTTAGAATGTGATGGAAACTGATTTCTTTATGATATTTTATTCCAATTTTGATTCCTCGATCTGGAGTTACAACACTAACTCTGCTGGTGATCCACTACTATCAGTAAAATTTATTTGGCTTACAGAGAGAATAAGCTTCAGAGAGAAATGATGTGTGGGAAATGTTTGTGCTCTAACCAGGGAGGACATGGATGTGCAAGTAAGAGCATCAATTAAAGTGAATTTGAGTGTGTGTGTCTGTGAAAGAAAGAACTAGCCTGCTTTGGAACTGAGTAAATTATGGGTGGTGAAATCTAGAAGAAAAGGCAGGACTGTAGCATGTGTGTGCATTATCAATGGTAGAGGAAAGGGAAGAGCAGCTGAGAAAAATATATTGCTAAGACAGGTCACTACATATGTCACCAGATGGTAGCTGGTGTCAACCAAGCACTGCTTTTGTGTTTCACAGAGCAAGGACAGAGGGGAAGAGGTAAATGACGAAACATCTGAGTAAATGGAACCAAATGTTCTTGTACACAAGGTGCTCATGTGTTGCATTTGCTCTATATAGAAAATTGGTTTTGTTGCCTCCAGCCCTTCCTTATTCTTTTCACTTATTGGCACTAAGCCTCTCACAACCTAAAGCTAGTTTTAAATCCTCCCCTGCCTCCAAAGATTCTCAGTATCTTGAGAAAATACAAAGAACATTTTCACTGAGTTGCATGAAGATATGAACTCCCAATAGAACTCACATCTAAATCGAGATCAAGGCATAAGCAAGTTCTGGCCATGATGGAATAATGGCATCAGATTTAACTCTTATGTTAGACAATTAGAAAATAAACTAAACATGTAAGACAATGGTTTTCAGACACTGGACAACAGGCAGCCTAGGATTGTGACCTATAAGAGAAGAGGTGTAAATGAGATGATCACTATGATTTCTCCAATTGACTACCTGGAAGCATTTCAGGCCTCAGCATGGAAATCCAAACAGAACCCTGACGACTAGCTGAGCTGAAGAGACAGAGCAAAGTGGCTAGAATTAACAGGGCAGAGTATCAGAGAGGAGGGAGCTGTACAGAGAGTGCATTAGTTATCTATTGCTGCATAACCATCTTAGCAGTTTAAAACAACAAATATTTATCATCTCACATAGCTTCTGTGAGTCAGGAATTCAAGAGTCGATCAACTGGGTATTTCTGAATCAGGGTCTCTCACAAGATTGCAGTCAAACTCTGGGCCAAGGCTATAGTTTCAGATGACTTAACTGGAGACAGAGGTTCTGTTTTCAAATGCACATGGCTGTGCAGGAAGCTCAGCACGTTGTTACACAGACCTTTCCACAGGGCTACTCATTACATCTACTCCCCCAGAGCAGCTGATCTGAGAAAGAGGCCACCCAAGATAAAAGTCATGGTCTTTTAATAATGTAATCTCGAAAGTAACATGCCTTCACCTCTGCCATATTCTCTTCATACAAAGCGAGTCACTAAGTCCAGCCCATGCTCAAATGGAGAAGTATCAAAGAATTTATGGGCGTATTTTAAAAATCATCACTGTCTGCTCCTGGACATAAATTACAAGGGGACTTCAAAAAAGTTCATGGAAAAGTAGAATTAAAAGATAAAAATAAGATATATAAACTTTATTTCTCAACATAAGCCCCATCAAGTTCAAGAAACTTTTGTAAGTGATGATACCAGCCATTTAGTCCACCCCAAAAGAACTTAAGGTCCTCAAAATTTAACCATTGTCAAGGTAGCCTTTTTTACATTATTAATTGAAAAAAAATAGGCACCCTTTAAAGATTGTATTAATATTATGAAACAAAAACAAATCAAAAGGAGTCAAATCAGGTTTGTAAGGTTGATGCCTAATGATTTTCCATCAAAACTCTCACAAAATTGTCCTTGTTTGATGTGAGGAATGAGCAGGAGAATTGCCATGGTGGAGGAGGGCTTTCTGGTCAAGCTTTCCCAGGCATTTTTCTGCGAAAGTTTGGCTAACTTCTCAAAATAGCCTCATAGTAAGCAGATGTTATTGTTCTTTTGCCCTCCAGAAAGTCAATATGCAAAATACCTTCAGCATCTCAAAAAGCTGTTTTCATGACCTTTGCTCTTGACTAGGTCTGCTTTTACTTTGACTGGACCACTTCCACTTCTTGATAGCCATTGCTTTGATTGTGCTTTGTCTTCAGGATTGTACTGGTTAAGCCATGTTTCATCTCCTGTTACAATTCCTCAAAGAAATGCTTCAGGATCTTGATCCTACTTGTTTAGAATTTTATTTAAAGCTCTGCAGCTGGATGCAAAGGTTTTGGCACCTAATGGGTGGAAAATTTGCTCAACTTTAATTTTTTTTTCTTGTTAGAATTGTGTAAGCTGAACCAATTGAGATGTCTACAGTGGCAGTTATTGTTTCTGCTGTTAATGATCAGTCCTCTTCAATTAGAGTACAAACAAGATTAATCCTTCCCTCCCAAATTCATGTGCATAGTCTTCAGCTGCAAGATTCATCTTCAACATTGTTTTGTCCCTTCCTAAACCAAGTTATTCATTTGTAAACTGCTGATTTCTTTGGGGCATTGTACCCATAAACTTTTTGTAAAGCACCGATGATTTCACCATTCTTCCACCCAATCTTCCCCATATATGTGATGTTTGTTCTTGCTTCAATTTTAGCAGAATTCATGTTGCTCTGGTAGGGGCTCTTTCAAATGATGTCTTATCCTTCTTAGTGCCTCAAAGTAGATCCTCTTCAGACATAGCAAGTCAGTACAAGTTTATTTTGATGCAAAAATTTTGAAATCCATGCATTTTTTTCATAATAATCATTTTCCATGAAATTTTTGAAGAACTATCATATTTATATTCCCTCAACATGCAAAATGTACTCATTTCCTCCCAAGGCCCTCAAAAGGCTCATACTCTTAAAGCATGAGCTTGATGTCCAGAATCTCACCATCTAAATTACTCCCAGGGGTACATGAATGTCTTAGTGCAGTTTATTAAGTAGAACTCCTTGAATTCAGACACTCTCCCTTTGTAGACCTGTGAAATTAAAGGAACACTTTACTTGCCTTCCATATACCCAACACACTGTGGTGGGACAGGCATGGAATAACTTCTATATACATTTCTTTTTAAAAAGGGGGAAGGGGAAACACAAAGGAGTCTCATGTGGTTACACAAATCTATACATGATAAAATTTATAGAAATAGATACACACACATACTGGTGAAAATCCAAGTAGGATCTGTAATTTACTTAATAATATTGTACTACTGTCAATTTCCTAGTTGAGGATAATGATTATATAAAATGTTATCATTGGTGGAAACTGGGTGAGGGACACAAGGGCAATATTTGCATTATATTTGCAAATTTTTTAGTCAAATTATTTCAAAATGAAACCTAAAATAGAGCTTCTTCAATGTACTTTAGGCTTTTACTAATACTCCTCTCAGTGTCCACTGCCCAGTTCTAAAACCACTCTTGCAGTTTAGGTTTTTGTTATAGTGAAACCTACTTCAAGTTATCAAAATCTGTATTAGTTTTCTATTGCTACATAACAAATTGCTGCAAAATTTAACATCTTAAAGCAACAAACATTTATCTTACACAATCTCTTAGTGTTAGGAACCCAGAAAGTGTTTATCTGGATAGTTCTGCAACTAAATTGTGGGTCAAGCTACAGGAGATAGTAACCAAAGATGACTGGGCCTGAGGTCCTGGTTTCCCCCAGAGCAGAGATCCAAGAGGGAGCAAGAGCATTCACCCAAGATGGAAGCCACAGTATTTTGGTAATCTAATGACAGAAATACCATCACTTCTGCCATAATCTATTTGTCAGACATGGTTCACTAAGTCCAATTCATACTCAAAAGGAATAGATTTAAATTCCACCATATGATGGGAGGAATATCAAATAATTTGTAGACATGATCTTAAAACTACCACAGAGGAAGAAAGGGAGAATTCTGGATCTTTGATGAAAGAACTTGGAAGTAATTGTCTGTGTTGTGATTTGTGTATGCATGTGCAGAAACTACCAGAGTCTGGGGGTGTGGGACATATAAAGCATTAAGCCAAACAATACTTTAAGTGTGATGTGTTCCCACTGTTAGAGTAGAAGGACAGCATAATACAAGTGGCATTAGATAGTGTTCTTAGAAATGCATCTGCTTAGTAGTGGGATTAAATTAGCCTTATAATTAAGGTTCATGTGGGCTCATCTCAACAAGGTTTAAAAGTAAGCTTCCAATTGATCCATCTGTTTCCAAGTAACTTAATTGCCTACTAGAACAAAGCCTTTAAATTGTATTTAAAGGAATAATAATATTTTAAAATATAGCAACAAGGTAAAATTCTCATTCTCTGGCATCCAATAAAATAATTCAGGCATGCAAAGAAAAGAAAAATACAACACATAACAATGAAAAAAAGCCATTTAGTAAAAACAGATCCACACATGACAGAAGCAATAAAATGAGCCAACCAAAGCATTAAACAGCTATTATGGATATACTGCAAATGAGTAAGAAGATAGAAGAAAACATAAGCCTGATGAGGAGTGAAATGAAAAAGACCCAATTCGAAATTATAGAAATAAAAAATATAATATTTTAAATGAAAATATACTGGGTGGGATTGACAGTAGATTAGACACTGTAGAAAAAAAGATGAGTGAACTTGAAGACATTGCAGTAGAAACTATTCCAAGTGAAGCACAGAGAGAAAAAGAAAAAAACTGACTTGAATGTTGGTGAGCTGTGGGCTAATAAGATAGATATATATGTATAAATTATATATATATTATATATATGAATAATATGTATTCATATATTCATATATATGAATTCATATATATATAACATATGAATAATTGAAGTTCTAATAGAAGACAAAAAATGGAAGTGGGAAGAGAAACTATTTGAAAAAGTAATGGCTGAAAATTTTCCAAATTGCTAAAAACTATAATGTATATATGCAAGCATAACATACCTAATGAAAACCATGCCAAGGAATATCTTAATCAAATTGCTAAAACCAAAAGAGAAATAGAAAATCTTAAAAGCAGCCAGTAGTGAAAAGTCCCATTATGTAGAGAAACAAGTTAAGAATGACAGTGAACTTCTCATCAAAACCTATGTGAACAAGAAGACAGATACAGTCACGTGCCTCATAAGGACATTTTTGTAAACGATGGAACATGTATACCATGATGGTCCCATAAGATTATAATACTGTATTTTTACTGTACATTTTATATGTTTAAATACACAAATATTGTTTTACAATTGCCTATAATATTCAGCACAGTAACATGATGTAGAAGTTTGTAGCCTAGGGGCAATAGGCTGTACCATACAGCTCAGGTGGGTAGTAGACTATACCATCTAGGTTTGTGTAAGTGCACACTATGATATTCGCACAAGGACAAAATTGCCTAACAATGCATTTCTCAGAATGTATCCCCACTGTTAAGCCACTCATGACTGTGTGTAAATATTCTAGATAAAATCCTTTAACAGACATAAATTCTGTAAATATTTTCTCCTACTTTGTGGCTAGTTGTAACTTTTATTTACTAAAGGGTATCTTTTGAGGAGCAAAAGTTTTTAATTTTGATGAAGTACAATGTATTAGTTTGTCCTTTATAGTTCTTTTGGTTTCATTTCTAAGAAATTTTTGCCTAAGGCTAGATCATTAATGCATTTTTCTCCAATTAATACATTTTTTCTAGTTCTAAAATTTTCACTCTTACATTTAGGTCTATAATCCATTTTGACTTAATTTTGGGAATGGTATAAAATAAGGGTCAAGGCTCATATTTTTGTGTATGGATATCCAATATCATTAATAACTAGAGAAACACACATTAAATGCAAATTAAACCCCCAGAGAGACAACACTATACACCTGTTAGAATGGATAAGATAAAAATATCTATTAATACAATACCAAATATTTGCTAGAATGTGGAACAACTGAAACTTCTGCATTGCTCATGTGAATGCAAAAGGGTACAGCCACTTTGGAAAACAGTTTGATGGTTTCTTATGATTTTTACATATACATTTACCATACGATGCACCAACCCAATTACTAGATATTTACTCAAGAAAAATGAATATATGCATATACAAAAGACTTGTATATGGATTTTCATACGAGCTTTATTTATAATGGCCCAAAACTGGAAACAACCTATATATCAATCAACTAAGGAATAAACAAACAGTAGTGTATTATTTTAGTGGAATATCACTCATCAATAAAAGGAAACAAGCTACTAATACACAGGAACACAGGTGAATAGCAAAAGCATTATTCTTAGTGAAAGAAGCTTCCATTTATATGAAAGTCTAGAAAAGGCAAAATTAAAGTGATAGCAGTTCTGTGCCAGGAGACAGGGCCTGTGGGGCACAGAGGGCAAAGGGGTGTGAGGGAACTTTCTTAAGTGATAGAAATGTTTTTTTATTACAGTTAGGATACCCGTTACATGACTGTGTGTATTTTTCAAAACTCATTCAAATTGCACACTTAACAATGGTGAAATTTATTGTATGTAAATTACATCTCAATAAATCTATTTTAAAAAAAGACTTAAACAATTATGTGACACTTCCAATGCTTCAACGTGAGCCATCAGTGAGTAGACATTTAACAGGTAGGGACCTTCCCGTGGATCCCACAGGTCAGTAAAGGTACCATCATCTACCCAAATGCTCAAACCATGAAGCCAGGAAGTCATCCTTGACCCTTGACTCACCTATGTTTTTACCATCCATATCCACCCAGTCATCAAGTCATGGATTTTTTCCCCTAAAGCTCCTAAATTCATCCACTCTCTCTAGTGCTTCTAGCACTGACCTGATGCGATCTTCTTTCCCCGGAACCACCATAACACCCAGCTAGCCTATATCCTGCTTCCACTTTGTCTCTGCCACAATCCACCCTTTCCTCTGTAGCCAGAGTGATCATTTAAATGAAAATAATATCCTCTGATTAAAATCCTCCAATTTCTTTAATGCTTTTAGAATAAAGTTCAAACTCTGTAACAAGACCTACAGGGCCTGTGTGATCCAACTTCTTGCGTATCGTCAGTCGCATTACATTCTACTCTTCCCTTCTGGACTTCTCTGAGAGCTTATAACACATGCAATGATTCTTTTCTGCCTCAGGAATACACATACTATTCTCCCTGCCTAAAACCTATCCCCTCCTATTCTGTACATTAATTTTAGTAACTCCTACCTATTCTTCACATACCTTTCTTCTGCCCTTCGTGAAGCATCACTGCTCTATGCCATCATAACACCTGGTATTTCTACTTACAGTCTTCACTGATCTGGTATTTATTTGTAATTGTTAGTTCAGTATCCAACTTCACCCAAGCCCTTCCCACCATCCCAAAATTCTACTCCCTAGGAATAATTACTATTAGTTTTGTGCCTTCCAGACTATTATAAAGCAAAAACGTATTGACAAATGTCAGCATAATGCCATACAACAGACAATTAAAAAGCATAGATATGCATAGCCTTCCCTCTCTTTTGCCTTCTAAGGGATGTATTAAATTCCCCCTGCTTAGTACCTAGGCCAAGTAATTGGTTAATTGAATGGAAGCTGGCCATTCAAATTCTTATAGTGCAAAGCTCTATTTTCTTAGAGGAAAATAATAAATCTGGGAAGGACAGAAGAGAGAAAAAGAAAGATAATAGTCTGTGAAAGCTAAATTTTGAGAGTTTCATTGCACTTTTGGAGAATGTGAGGCAAAATGTTGCAGGGATCACTGCTAGCTGTGATGAAAGGGATTTGGAAAGATTGATAAATTAAGAGGATTATTACAAAGTTTTTTATGTATTATATATTTTTTTCAGAATTTTAAACCATATGAAATTTAATTCTATTCCTTTTTGGTGGAGGAAGGAGGTATGTGGTACATGTGTTTTATTTGTGAGTATAGCACAGGACTGTCTCAGGTTTGTTTGTGTTATATATAAAACTCAATACCGGAGTTGGTTCTACCTAAACAGATTTTTAAAATTCTCTCAACAGTAAAATAGGCCAAGGTTAAAATCTAAAAATGAGAATCCTCATGCCTCAAAACAGTAAAGTATGTATAATGCAGTTCTTTAGCTTTATGAAAAATGTAAGACCACACATTAGGCCTTTTCTTATACCACTTTGATCTTATAGATAGGAATTTCTCTGCTGCTAAAAGTTTACTCATAATTTACACAGACTTGCTGGTACTCCAACTTTAGGATTAAGAAATACTGATCCAAGGCTGAGAGCTCCTGCTTGGAGTTTACTATTGCATTGCTTTGAGCAGCATCCCACTGAGTACCAATGATCATTACCATAATGATCACTACCTGAAGACTAAAACCACTGTGTCTGACACAAAATCTTAAGCTTCCTGCATTATACAGTTTAGTACCCTTTCTCCCAGCTAGCAGTATGCTTAATTCCAATACTATTTGAAGTGTCAAGTGTTAGAGGGAATGCCCTAGTTTGCTAAATACTCCATGAATGTTTATTGAATATCTGAATGACAAAAACCAAAGGTAGTGTCCTCAATATCCATGTCACTATTCTTCCACAGGTAGGAGAATGACCCACATGAGACTAACATATGCCTTTTATGTTTACAGCCTTATGATTATTGTAAGTATTCAAAATGTGTGTGAGAGAGAGAGAGAGTGAGAGA
>CM052439.1:92648556-92677601 GCA_028533085.1 Varecia variegata
CTTCACTTAGTAAAACGCTGACCTCCCTTCTTGCATCAGGGAAATCCTGCAGTTGAGAATCACGCTGGGCCGGGTAGGTAGTGGGGGTTGTTTTCCACTAAAGTAGCACAAAAGTTCAGCTTTTCATTCTCCTTAACCACTAGGGTACAGACTCATGACCTAGGCTTGGCTAATGGAGTATTTATAACTGGCAAATCTGAAACAAGTAGCACAAAGGTAAGAGTAGCACGTTAGATTTCCTTTCAATAGGATTGTCCAGTGGCTGTGGTGGTGATAGTACCACCGGCTTGTTCAGCATCCTGAGCCAACTGCACAAGCATCCTAACCAAATATTCCACAGGGAGAGCTTTGGCTATAATGACAGCCTCCTGAGGTTTCTATTTTCACAGCTTGGTTTTCTAGCCTGCTATCAATTTCTTTAGTCTGCACAATGACATCATTTCAATCAATCAGTTTTTACTAAGGTGAACCAGAATCCAATTGTGTTGCTACAAGCAAGAACCATGACTTAAACAAATCGGTATCGCAGAGCAGGTTGGAGTCAAAGGGACCTCAGAAAAATCCAAAGAGTTGGGCATAGTTGGAGTTGGAGGCCATGAACATTCTGTTGGTATTCACCAGTGGTAATCTGTCAGTCTCTGACATATAGTGACAAACTTTCCCTTTAAGTTGTTGTCTGTGGTCTCCTGAAATGAAATATGCACTGAAAGCAGAGTTATCTGTGACCATGTACTTGCTGTACGGAATATAAGAATTGTGGGGGGTGGTATCTGCTCCTAATGTCCTACACAAGGCCAACGAGAAGCCCAAATTTCTAAATAGTCAGCTGAAAGAATGTACTGAAAGCCAGGGCTTTCCTGCGAGTGGACTAAAGAGTCTCTAACCTCCATTCAGTCTAGAACTTCCTTGGTGTATCAGTGAAGAAAAAATTCAAAGGCAAGAGATTGAATGCAATAGGGAATTAATCATGTGAAATTTATGTCCCTCAGAGGGCCTAGAAGCTATTTCTTTCTTCAAGACTTGAGAAATAAGTTGATGAGAGGAGTAGCATCATATTTAAAAATACATGAGTGGCTGTTCGTAAAGGCTGCTGGTGCTGATGTGGGATGCAGTTTAAATGATCTCCCTGACTTCAGTGGGGCAATTAGAATCCTGGGTGACACAGTGGCACTTAACCTCAGAGGCAAAGTGGACTCTAATTACTGGCAAGATAATCTAAATAGTCTGAGCCATAGAGATTTTGGTGGTTGTTAATATATCACAGGATTGTCAGTGGTGAAATGTATAGGCAGCTTACTAGATTCCATTTTATCTGAATTTAAAAAGTATCAAAAACAAAACAGAACAAGCAAACAAAATATCCTCTGTGTCTGATGACCCATTATAATAAAAGATGATGGTTTTCTTACCAAATTCCCAGACCTGGCTCAAAAGTCCAAATAGCACACAGCCTTTGAATGAAGGAAAGCCTGGACACCCCTGAGAAAACCCGACAATAACATCACATGTAAGTGAAACTTCCTCTTTGCCTGCCAAAAGAGAACATGAGGTTTCTTTGCTTTGGGGAATAGAATATGCTCAGATATTTTAGGCCTTGTTGGTCACTAGCTCTGAGCACTGAGGACCCATTATCCGTGGCAATTTACATGTTGGAGCAGGGTCTTCCGAAGGTCATAACTATATTTTGATCTGAGTCTGTTTATAATAGTCCCAGTGAAATCCTGAGTCCACACTCTATTCATAAAATGGCAGTAACAAATGTAATCCTAAATATAGCTGAAACAGGAATATATTTTCTGCATCCATTAGGCCGTGGTAACAAACAATGTAAAATGGCTCAAACATGTTAGAAATTTATTTCACACTTATGTAACGGTCTAGGCAGGTGTTCCTTGTACCTTAGAACCCAAGCCTCCTCCTCCTTAGGGCTTCTTCTTCTCCTATAACCTGTTGCTGTCTGCACCCAGCCCGTGGAAGGGAAAGGCACAAGGAGAAATAGACATTTTTCTAAAATATCTTAAAGTGGCACACATCATACCTGCTCACATTTTAAAATAAAAATCTAATTACAAGATCATCTCTATATTGAAGGGAGGGTAGGAAATACAGCCTAACATTTTATTGAGGAAGAAGAGTGGATTTTGGTAAAAATATAGCAATCTCTGTCAAAAAGGTATGCTTTTTCTCCAGTTGCTGAATAGGTGCTAAGAATTCCCTGATCAATACCTAAGTGCACATTTGGGAATAACACCAATTGGGTATCGGACAGAGGTGAGGGACGGGGGGAGGGGATGGTTGTATATCTACATGGTGAGTGCGATGCGCACTGTCTGGGGAACAGACACGCTTGAAGCTCTGACTCGGGGATGGGAGGGGCATGGGCAATATATTTAACCAGAACTTTTGTACCCCCATAATAAGCTGAAATAAAAAAAATATATTGTGAAATTTGGAGATGCCCCACATGTATTTTTCTGACACCATGGTATGGACTTACTAGGGTAAGGACACCAAATGGAAACTACTAGAAGTCCCTCTCCAAACCAAAATAATAAATGTAAAGCAACCCTTAATAATGGGGAGACCACAGCGATTAGTGGCTGTATCAAATGCATGGAGGATGTAAAAGTGGCTACTTTTCTCACATTCCTTTTCACTTACCTGTGGAGATGATGGATGGGCCCTGGAGAATAATAGTGGATTGTTATAAATCTAATCAGTTTTAAGTACTAGGCTAGATACGGTTTTTTTATTTGGGCAAATAATAAATATAGTATCCAACAATTAATAGGCAGCTATTGAGCTACTGATTTGGTAATATTTTTCCTTTGTAAGTGTACAGTGATGGAAACAATTTGATTCATAGGTTTCTCTGTGCAATTTGCTAGCACCTGCCACCCACAAGAGGACTGTTGCAATGTGACAGTCCCCCTCCAGGGGGTCCTGAAGGACGGCTGGCAGAATGCCAAGCACTACACCTTTTCTGTCTACCCAGCCAGAAAGAGGGATGGCATGCAGGAAATTTCTGTACTGACTAATAAACAGTGGTCAATGGTTCGCCAAGGTTGTAAGAAATTAGGAAGCAACTTGAATGAAGGATTGGTGAGAAAGAAGCCTGTGTGAGAATGTTGTGCAGGAACTTCTTGAAGAGGACCCAGAGTAGAAGACACCCGTGCCCCACGTGAATGCTCTTCAAAAGCTCCCTCTACGAAAGAGGTGCTCATTCCTCAAAAAACAGTCCTCTCTGAGGACATCAGCCAGCCTCATTCTTTACATAGTGGTCGATGTAAAGGACTGTGAGAGTACAACCAAAAAGCGCTGGTGGCGTAAATGGAAGCGAGTCATAAACTCGCAAACATCTGCTCCCGTCACTGGAGTTTATCCGGCCTCTACTATGCCAGTTCTCTGATATGCCAGCAGCAAAATTATCATTACACGATAGGAGAATATTTGAATAATCTTTGGTTGAGAAACCTTCTGAAACAATATAGAAAGGCCAAGTCATAAAGAAAAAGATCAGACTTCATTTTTGAAAAAAGTGTGTATTACAAAATATATTTAAAAAGCAAAAAAAAAAAAAAACACACACACACAAGACAAATGATTAATACCCCTAATATAAAAAGAGTTCCCATAAATTAATTTAAAAAGAAGATCAGCAAGCAGAAGGAAAAATGGGTAAAGGATAAAATAAATGAGGGAAGAGGAAATGCAAATGTAAAATAATTGTATGAAAAGTTGCTCAACTTTACCATTAGGGAGAATAATGCATATTATTACCAAAAAATTCCTGATTTTTTTTTTAACCCACCAGAATAAAATGAGTAAGAGTCAGTGGGAGTAAGGATGTAGAGGCGGGAGTAGTCATGCTCTGCTTCTGAGAGTGTAGGCTCAACCCTCTTAGGAAATGGAACTGGTCATCTTTAACAAAATTTAAAGTGGCACATGATGTTGATCCAGGAATCCCACCTGAAGAAATCCATCTTGGAGACAGAGAAGTTAGGGCACCTAAGGATATTGTACAAGGATATTTACTGCACAGTTTATAGTGGCACTAAACTGGAGGAAATCCTCAAGGCCCAGCATTAGGTGAATGAATAATTTATGGCTCACCTTACTATGAAAAATTCACAATTACTTTAAAAAGACATAAACATTTTTCTACTGATATGGAAAGAGGCATATACTATATTACAAAATTTTAAGGAACTAAGTCATACTATAATATGCATAGTATTTCCTTTGATGTGTGTGTATATACTTGTATGAGTATGCAGAAAGTTATGGCAGAATATACAACAAACTGTTGAAATACATACAATGAGTGTGAATGTATGTCAGGCATAACAGAGAAAGCTAGAAGGAGAGAGAAATTTTTCATAATATTTTCTATTACTATTATGTCATTTGGTTCTCTATAACTTTTAAAAAATCTTCTAAAGAATTTTTAAAGAAAAAAGTCACAATTAAAAGAGCTCAGTGCATATCTGTTTTGTTTTATTTTTACTTTTACATAATTGACTCATTAATGTTTATCGAGTAAAAGTGCAAAGAGAAAATCAGTCGTTCTAAAACAATTCCCTTCTAAGAGAAGTCTTTAAATAATACCCCAAATTGTTCAGGAAAAGCTCTTATTTTTTTCTACTATGATTTAGCTGTTAATTATTTGGGCATGTGTTTTAAACCTATGACTGATGATGCCCTTGAGATTTTTTTTCCAGCTTGGGAGACATTTGTTTTAAATTTTTACAATTTAACAAAAATATACTTGATCCATAGAAGAAACTACCCTGGCTGGGATACTTCTTGTTACATTAAGGTCACATATCATATGACTATTTAAATTAGAACCAGAAACTTATGCTTTCCTGTTTCTGGAAAGCCTTTCAAATGTTATCTCAGGATAAATAAACTCTTAAAAATTGAAGAGAGATTATAAACTGGTTTTCCATCCTGGAAGTGTACTTGTGTGTACTAGATCTTGATTTTCGGTTTAAATGCTTTTTGATGACGTTCTTGTCTGTGAAGGTAACAATGTATTTCTGTTGACCTAACCAGTAATTTATATCAAACTCACAATTTCCAAATGTTCAATGTATAATTCTACACTATATTTACATGCTTACATTAAAATGTATTTTAAAATATAAGTACATATGTTTGAGTTTACTTAAAAAAACTTAAAAAAATTTCTCAAGAAAAACTTACTTTAGAACAAAGTCCACTTCTAACAGCTCAAATATAGTACAGAAAACGTGTTAGGTAAAACAAATATATCAAACAACTGTGAATAAATAGTGTTGTTAATAGGTCTTTTCTTCTTTTTGTTATTCAACTAATATAGACCCCCTTCTCTGAAAATGAGACAGAATAATCTACGTAATTAGAATATTTTATGTTACAAATATTTATGAATTTAATTTCAAATTCTTTCTGTGAAAGCTGTCACAGACTTTGTGTGATAGCAACTTAAACTATATTAAGGAACTTTATATATTATAAATTAGCATGTGAATTGTTTAGTGAAAACTAGCTGTGAGAAATCTGAAAAAATAATTACAGTGGTAGATTTACTTTATATAAGATGTTTTACAAGAATAAAAGAGAGGAAATGAAGAGAAAAGGAAGAAATTTATGGGTGGACATAAGCCCCACAGCCTCACACCAACTGGTGTAGTTTATTCAGATTTCCTGGCTGTCCAGGGTTCATTACAGGCCCCCAGGGCAGGGACCTCGCCTGCTCACTGTCAGGTCTCAACAAACAACAAATAGTATTATTTACAGCAGTGCCTATGAGCAGAATTTGTATGATTACCATATTTTTAATAGCGCTGTTCAACAGAACACTAATTGAACTGTTATTCAAGTTTTTCTTCATCTTGTCTTATGTTTATTATACTGAAGAGAAATGCTTAAACTGATCATTTATACTTTTAAAAATATGGCTTAATGAGAAAGCAATTTAGTAAATTTCTGGGGGCTGTTTTATATCACATAGTGTGTTGTGTTCTAACAGGACAACTTAATTTAACGGAATTCCCCAGGAAGTTTAGCCAAGGCTGAAATAGAAAATTGTTGCTGCTTGAAAGGTTACATGCTTGTCTGATACACAGAAATTTCAAGAATAAGTAACATTCTTAGTTTCAGACACACACGCAAAGCCCTTTCCCATCTTTATACCCACCCCAACCTGTCTTCTGAAAGTTAGGAACTTTATGTAGAAATTAATCCAGCTATTGTCATTAAATTTGATGAAATCAGTTAAAAGTACATTTATAATTACACGCATACAGTTGAGTCAGTAAAATAGATTTGTTTTTTAATTTAATTACTCAAGCAATCCAAAAAAGATACCAGTAAGTTAAAAACACTTGATAGGTCAAATCAGTCCGAGTTTTAATATTGATAGAAGCATAAAGTAAGATGCTAAATCACAAATTTCACTAAATTCACTAAAAATCACTAAATTTCATTTTCAGAGATCTGAAAAATGACGAACTTAGAAAGCTTCATCTCTGATATTGTATTTTTTAATTCTATAATAGTACTTACATTTGATTAGATTTTTTCCTACATTTTCCATCTCTCTGGTAAAATTACATTATCTGTTCTTGCATGTTGTCTACATTTTCTGTTAGAACCTTTAATATATTAATTATAATTATTATAAATTCCCTATTGATCCTAGCATCTGGGTCACATCTGAGTTTGCTTCTGATGATTATCTTGTGTCTTCAGGCTGTGTTTACTCTTGACTTGTCAAATGCCTTGTAATTTTGGTTGCAAGCTAGACATATTGTATGGCACAGTAGATTCTCAGGAAAGTATATTTTATGCTTGCAGATGGGCGTACCTTTCCTTCTTCTACACCTTTAGCACGGGGATTTGTGTCAATCTAGTCAGAGTTGGCTTAGGTTTGAAGTTTTGTGTTGCTGTGGTCATTCTCTTTGCACCAAAGGCTTCATATACCATTAGTGACACCTCACGTTTAGTAAAGCCTCATGTGAGCAGAGTTACCAGGGCGTGATTCTCAGTGTCTATGCCCTTATGAGAATCTGTCTCTCGCCACTCTCCCAGCCGTGTCCCATTGCTGTTTTCACTCAGTGTTTGTCACCTTAGTGGTGGGAAGCAGGGGAGGAAGGGCGTCCTTCTCTGATGTACTGGTTAAGCTTCAGTTCGGGCAATCTCTAAGAGCTTGTGGAGTGGGGCCTGCACAGTTGTTCCTGTCCCTCTTCTACTGTAGTGCTGGGCCCCAAAGTGTTCTGGCCCTGCCTCCCAGGTACAGCTTTTTGTTTTGTTTTCTTTTACTTTCCTTCTTCTAATTGCAAGGGGTTTCCAGTGCCTAACAGTGATGGTTCTTCCTGTCTCCTCTGGTTTTGATCTATGGGGAGATGGGTCTGTTTGGAAGTTCTAATAGTGGCCAGAGTTCCTCTTCCCCAACCGACATTGCTACAGAAGTTTTCTTAGGATTCTCTTCAATCTTCGCTTTGAACACCTGCTGGGATTCAGGGAAGAAAAGCTGTACTCCCAGGAACTACCCCTTCTGATGCTAGCCTCAGCTTGGTCTTTAGCAATTCGTTAGAACATTTTTGCTGCATCTTCTCATTAGATTATATGGTGGTATATGCCCCAGGTGAGCAAATACCTTCTTTGCTATAGTTACTTGGTATTTTAAAATATTTTGTGAGATCCTGTCTCTATGTATATTCAAATAGCAGTGCTAGCTGAGATTCTGTATGTAGGAAAGACAAACACAAGCTCTGATTGTTTATTCTTTTATAAAATTTTTGTTTGTTTGTTTTTTGTTTTGTTTTGTTTTTGAGACAGGATCTCACTCTGTCACCCAGGCTGAAGTGCAGGGACAGGACCACACTTCACTGTAAGCTTGAACTCCTGGGCCCAAGGGATCCCCTTGCCCCAGCCTCCTAAATAATCGAGACTACAGACATAAGCCTCCACACCCAGCTAATTTTTAAAAATGTTTTGTAGAGACAGGATCTTGCTGTGTTGCTCAGATTGGTCTTGAACTCCTGGCCTCAAGAGATCCTCCCACCTTGGCCTCCCAAAGTGTTAGGATTACAGGTGTGAGCCATCTTGCCTGACCTAAATGTTTATTCTTTTGAGAACAAACTGTTGGCCTTTCTAGAATGAAAGGGCCCAAATATAGTCAATAAGCCACCAATTGGTTAGGTAGTCTCCTCAAGGAATGGTGCCAAAATTAAGGGGTTCAATGTCTTTATTGTTGTCTATTTGAACACTATGTATTGACCTTACATAGATTAACTAGTAGGAGCAAATGCTGTTGGGTGCATGCATGGGCTCCCTGGAGAGGCCAGTGAGATAGGCCAGTTGACACCGCTGGCTGGGTCATTTTAAATTCTTGCCTTTTCTGTGGGGCATTAACATATAATATAACAATATTCACACTGTGTGCTCCTTCCGTTTGTCTATCCATGTGCCTCTGTCTCATATCTCCTTGTACTTTTTCTTTCAAGTCTTTTTCTTTTTCTTTCCCTGTCAACCATCCAAAGCATTTTTCACTGTCAGTGAATCTTTATATATTTTAATTTCAGGCCTCTTTTCTTTTTACACAGTGTAGATGACCAGAAATATAATCTGAAACTCTACTAATTGGCAAATTTTTCCTACTTATTGTCTCCACTGTCTCAGGGCACCCTGAGTTAGGCAGTAATTCAGCTGCCATCCTATTACACCTTTCTAACCAGTCAGCCCCAGACGACCCGAGGCACCACCTGAGGGAGAGGTACTGGTACAGCAAGGATGGGCGCCACGGAGCTACTGCTCATGCAGCTTATGTGATTTGGGGTATCAACTTGCCCGGGTTTAAGGGATACCAGGTAGCTGGTAGAGTATGTCTTATGTTCAGTGCTTCACTACATACTGAGCCCATTCCTCTTCTGCTGAAAAGGGAACCCAGGTGGGATTGCTTTGACTTAGAATGATTATCTTGCCCCAGGTGTGTCTGTGTTTCCAGAGGAGATTGATGTGTGCCAGTGAATTGAGTGGGGAAGATCCACCCTCAATGCAGGTGGGCACCATCCAGTTGGCTGGGGTCTCAGAAGAAAAAGATGGAGGAAGGACAAGTTCTTGTCCTCTCTCTCCGAGAGCCTGCCTGCTGTTCTTCTCCTGCATTTGGATGCCAAAGCTCCAGGTTATTTGGGCTTTGAACCAAGGCTCATACTAACAGTCCCTGAGCTCTTGGTCCTTTAGCTTTGGACTAAGTTTGTGCCATCAAGTTCCCTAATTTTGAAGCCTTCAAATTTGAACTCAGCCATGCTATTAGCTTTCCTGGTTCTGTAGCTTGTGGATGGCCTATTGTGGGATTTCTCAGCCTCCATAATCACATGAGACAATTCTCCTAATAAATTTCTTTACATATTTCTTCTAGACGTGACCTATCAGTTCTGTCTCTGTGGAGAACACTGACTAGGACAGGTTGCTGGGGTTCTTCATACCGCTCCAGCTTGATCCTAGTGTGTCACTTTCAAGTCATGATGAATTATTGCTGGTCCTGCCCAGCTTAGGAATTGGTGGGTCTGACAAGATCCAGCTCATGGTGGGCTATTATGGCCACATACTCAATGTCCCATAGTCAGGTTCTCCATCTCTACCAGGGCCTACTCACACACCAGTGGTTGCTTCCCAAAAGACATATAATTCTCATTGCAGATGGAATGGCCATTCTCCACACCACCACAGGTTTTCACTGGGATTCTCCCAAGGGGGCTTTCCACAAAATATACGCAGCCTCATTTCCCATCATGGATATCTCCAACACCACAAGGTCTGCTGGATCATATGGCCCAAGTTTGGACATGCTGCATAGCCTTTTCCTTCTCTGAGCCTCAAAGACAGCAGCCTTTTGCATTACCTGGCCTGAGAGCCAGAGCACTACCTCCAGGTGTGGGATATGCTGCCTCTGGAGCACAAAGGGGCCCATTAGATGTTTTCTTCCCTGTGGTAGGAGTTGCAAGATTCAATTAATTTACCTTTTAATTTATTTAAAAGATGTCCTGGTATGCTCCTGACCTTTGAACCCCTACAACTTTGCAAATTTGTCAGGCATAGAGTTATCATCTTCTCTCTGGAGCTTACATGTCTTATAAAAGGTTCAAGAATGCTGGTAACTTTTTCTCTTTTGACCTGATCAACATAACATCATCACTGTAATAGATCAATGTGATGTTCTGCAGGATGTCCAGACAATCCAGGTCTCTTTGTGATGTATGCCGACGGAGGGCTGGAGACTTAATACAGCTCTAGGGTAAAACCCTAAGTGTATATCGTTCACTTTGTTTGAATACAAAGTGTTTCAGATATTTCTAATTGAAATAGAAAAGAACACATTTGCCAAATCAGTGGCCACACACCATGTATCTAAGGCTGTATTAATCTGATTTAGCAAATATACCACATCGGACAAGCTAGTTATGACAGGGGCTGCTACTTGGTGAGAATGCATTGGCCTACAGTCACTTTCTATGACTCACCCAGTTTCTGCAGGGACCGGACTAGTAAATTAAATGGAGATCTAATGGAGGCCACCATATCAGCTTCCTATAGTCTTTAAGGGTGGCATTAATCTCTGCCACAATCCACAGGATGTGCTATTAGTTTTGGTTTACAATCTTAGTGAGGTGAGGTAGTTTGGAAGCTTCCATATGGCATTCTCTGCTGTAATAGCTTTTGTCCCACAGAGCAGGGATGCATTATATATTGTACCAGCTGCCGAACATCAATTCCAGTTACGTATTAGGGGACAAAGGAAATGATCACCAGGTGTGTCTTTGGATCCAGCAAACCTACTAGAATCCAGATCCGAGCCATTTACTTCCTGGCCTCCACATGCCCCATTCTAACAAAGGGGAAGTATTGCTTTGGGTCTTTGATTATCAATGTCTACTCAGATACTGTGTCCAGTAATTTTCCAGATGTGTAGGTATTCCTCTTTTTTTCCTTTCCTCCGGCACAGTTGTATGAGTGTGTGGACAGAGGGCCCTTTGGGAAAAGACCAAGGGACTCATTACTGTGTATGCTTGCTATAGTATAAGCATTGTCCTTCCTCTTGAGGACTCAACCACCTTTCAAATCAATGAGTTATGGGTCTGCAAACTGAGTCAGGTCTGGAAACTTGGCAAGGGATTGGGACTTTTTATTGGGGAACTGTTCTCAGCCTTTAAGTTTTCCATCCTTGGCTTCTTCCACTAGTATAAGCTAAAGAGCTCCTTTATTGACCACTCACCTATTTTACCCTAGTGAGGCTGTGTTCTATTAACCCTCTTTGTAGTTCTCTGTGTCAGGCCCCCTCAGATACCACTTGAACTTTGTTGATCATCATTAAAATTGTAATTGCTTCACTTTTGGAGGTTAAGCTCCACTCACTGGTCTTTGTTTTTTCATGGTCCTATCATTTCCAATGGTATCAGTGAGCCAGGCTCTTAACCACTTGCCCATACTGTTGGCCCTGGCTTGTAGAAGACAGCCACCACTGAGCTTCCTAGCGATGCTGATGTCACATTCTTTATGGCCTCCTCTTGTGACTTAGCCTGTTCTGTCCTGTTATAACAGAATACCTGAGACTGGAGAACTTATAAAGAACAGAAATTATTTCTCCTAGTTCTGGAGACTAGGAAGTCCAATACCTGGCAGGTGTGGTATCTGGTGAGGGCTCAATCTCTGGTCCTAAGATGATGCCTTGCACAGGGCATCCTCCAGAGGGAGAGCCCCTGTGTCTGACATGGCTCTAGAGTAGAAGGGGGAAGAGAGGGCCGAACGTGCCCTTTTATAACAGTATCAACCCCCATCCCTGAGAGTAGGGTCCACATGGCCTAATCACATTTTAAGGGCCCCACCTCTTAGTACTGTTACAAGGGCAATTAAGTTTCAACATGACATTTGGAGGAGACAAACATTCAGAATATAGCACCATGGTGCATCCTCACTGGGCCCCCAAATCTGATTTTGGTATCCTCAGCTCACTGAGACTGACACTTGCTGTGAGATATCATCTTCTTTCTGCCATGGTTTGAAAGAGATCCCTAGGAAGGAAACAAAGTCAAGCATAGCACTTAATTCATGTATTTTCCTTTTCTCAAAAATCAGTCTCGCTTTGCCTGTGACACAATATCATAAAACTGTCGCCTCATATATTTTGAGAAGCTTTATTTTCTTATGATACAAGTCTAGTATCTGCTAGTAAGTCTGTGATGGTCTGCAGCAAAAAACATATATATGTCATTTTTGTTTAAGTATACTCAAGATTTGTTCTTATTTGATTGACATATAATAACCGAACATATTTAATGAAGTACATAGTGGTATCTCTACATATAATATGTAGTGATCAGATCAGGATAATTATCTGATCAGTTCAAACATTTATCATTTCTTTGTGTTGGGAACATTCTATATCTTGTAACTATCTAAAACAATGCAATATTAACTATAGTCATCCTATAATAGTAAATCCATCACCTCATACTTATTTTATTGTGGTAAAAAATTTAAAATCTATTAGCAATTTTGAAATACACAGGGCATTATTTGTCATAGTAACTATTCTGTGTAATAGATCACTAAAGCCCATTCCTTCTGTCTAACTGAAACTTTGCATTCTTTGATCAACTTCTCCGCTTTCCTTCTTCACTCCCCTCCTCTGGCTTTGATAACCACCATTCTAATTTCATGAATTCAACTTTTCTTAGATTCCACATATAAGTGAAATTATGCATTATTTGTCTTTCTGTGCCTGATTTATATCACTTAGCATAATGTCCTCTGGTTTCACCAATATCACAAATGACAGAGTGTTCTGCTGTTTGGATAGTGTTCCATTGTCCATGTACACCACATGTTTTGGTCCTTTTCTTATGAGCACTGAGGTTGCCTCCATATGTCAGCTATTGCAAATAATGCTGCAGTAAACATGAGTGCAGATATCTCTTCAGCATATAGGTTTTGAGGGGCGGGTGAATATCTACATGAATATCTACATGAATATCTACATGAATATCTACATGAATATCTACATGATGAGTGCGATGTGCACTGTCAGGGGAATGGACACGCTTAAAGATTTGACTCGGGGGGATGGGGGTGGGGGAGAGGATGGGTGCATACCTACATGATGAGTGCGATGTGCACTGTCTGGGGAATGGACACTCTTGAAGCTCAGACTCGGGGGGTTGGGAGGGGCATGGGCAATATATTTAACCAGAATGGTTGTACCCCCATAATAAGCTATAATAAATAAACAAATAATACAAATAAAATAAAATACAATTCTCTATCTACAATAACTCTAATATGACACTCTCACAGAATATATTTTTATAATATAGGTGTACCTGAAATAATAAATAGATGGGCAATGTTTGCTTTAATTGAGGTCTTCTTTAAAAGAATAAGAGTGGGTAGAATATTCTTTAAAATTTGTCAAGCATAAAAAAGGAGAATGACCAAATAAAATACACACCTCAACTACTGACAAATACTGACTTAACTATTCTTTACTTGCTCATATTTAGGCTGCAAATTTTAGAACTCTGCTAATTGAAATCGATTCTTGGGTTAGTCAAATATTTTCTTCTTGAAACATAATCTAAAAGTTAGGGATGTAACAAATAGGATATAAAGATAAAATTTAAGAAACCTAGGTTTTGAACATATCCTTGCTGTATTCGTTTAAGCTTGATGGCAACATTATCAAAATGTTTACCAAATGTGTCAGGATTATAAATGCAGTCAAATGTCAAAGTTTGTGTTTTGCTCCCATCCCTTTTAATTCCACATAGGAAAGATGCTTTTTAAAAGCCTTTCAGTTTACATTTCTAAATGACTTCAGTACTTTAAAGACTAGTTACGTAAATTGTTCTTAGGCTATGAATCTTTGCATTCCAGTTCAGTGACCATTGTTGTGTATCTGCTTTATGATAGAAGGGTGGGTTTACAGCAAGATCAAATAATCTGTTACCCTTTTTAAATATACTAACAAGAATGCCATTATAACATCTGTGTCATTTACTTTCTCTCTCTCCTTTTTTGTTTCTAAGTTTGTTGCTCTCTGCTCTCAAGTCAGCAAATCAACTCTACATAATTTTGTTACGACTTTCCTGAATCAGTTTAAACCTTACCAGGGAATCAAAAGCATGAAAAAAACCAAACCAAAACAACAACAAAAAAACCCTAGCAGAATGTATTTCATTTAACCACTGAATTGTTTTATATTTGTATGTGTTATATTTCTAATTCATATTATATTTGAAAAATTTAGCATTTCAACTGTATGTTACAATTCTTTAATATTATCCCCATTAAAGATTACTGCATGAAAATGAGCAATTTAATAAATTTCCCTAAAACTGAAGATCACTATCATGTTTTGAAAATTTGTGAACATTTCTTTTGGTTACTTTGTAGACAATAAACCAAATTAAATACAAAATTTAGTTTTTGTTTCCATCAGTTCAAACAATCATTCTATGAACAAAATGTGGATTCTTTAGATTTTGCTGAATTGTCCCTTTCGCAAGAAACAAACTCATAAAGATTAAATTGTTTAAATTATTTCAAAGTGAGACACGTTTCAGTCCAACAATAAAACAAAATAGTTCTTTAAAGGGGTAAATGAAATCCAACTTTTATTTCTTAAATACAAAGAAAACAAATATGATAACTAATAGTTGAGAATACTGAGCTATAAAATAGCTCATATTACTATGTGATTTTATATAATTCTACATAGCTTATTTTTTGGGGGGGTCTCATTTTTTTATTTCAAAATATTAAGGGAGTACTAATGTTTTTGTTAAGTGGATACATTGTATAATGCTTAAGGCAGGGCTTTTAGTGTGCCTGTCACCAGAATAGTGTTCATTGTACCTGATAAGTAAGTTTTTGTCCCTCATTCATCTCCCAACTTCCCATCCTTCTTGGTTTCCAATGTTCTTTACCTCTGTAGTCCCCAACCTCATGGCACAGATGGGTACAGGTCCATGGCTGTTAGGGACCAGACCACAGAGCACTGCCGCCCTGACCCTCACCTTGCACCAGTCCATGGAAAAATTGTCTTCCATGAAACTTAGGACAGTGGTGGGGGGGCACACAGCAGAAGGTGAGCAGTGGGCGAGCGATCTTATTTACATATTTACAGCCATTCCCCATCACTGGCTTCACCACCTGAGCTCTGCCTTCCCCCAGGATCTGTGGAAAATTTGTCTTCCATGAAACTGGTTCCTGGTTCCAAAAAGGTTGGGGACCGCTGCTTTACATCTCTTTGTGCTGGTGTTTACCCATCATTCAGCTTAGTTCCCACTTATTAGTGAGAACATGTAGTATTTGTGTTTCCATTTGTAAGATACTTCACTTAGGATAATGGTCTCCAGTTCCATCCAACTTGTTGCAAAAGACATTATTTCATTCCTTTTTATGGCTAAATAGTAATCCATGGGGTGTGTGTGTGTGTGTGTGTGTGTGTGTCTGTGTGTGTGTGTGTGTGTGTACCATTTATTGAATAGGGCTTCCTTTTCCCAGTGTATCCTGTCTTCTTTGTTGAACATCAGTTGGTCATAGCTCTGTGGTTTTATTTCTGGCTTGTCTATTCTGTTCCATTGGTCTATGTCAATATTTTATACCAGTACCATGCTGTTTTGGTTACTATAGACTTGTAGTATAAATTGAAGTGAGGTAATGCAATGCATCCAGATTTGTTCTTTTTGCTTAAGATTGCTTTGGCTATCTGTACTCTTTTCTGGTTCCAAATGAAGCTTAGAATTATTTTTTCTAGATTTGTGAAATATGACATTGGTACTTTGATGGGAAGTGCACTGAATCTATAAATCACTTTGGCCAGTATGGACATTTTAACAATGTTGATTCTACCAATCCATGAGCATGGGATGTTTTGCCATTTGTTTGTGTCATCTACAATTTCTTTCAGTCAGTGTTTTGTAGTTCTCCTTGTAGAGATTGTTTACCTCCGTGGTTAAATATATTACTAAGTATTTTATTTTCTTTGTAGCTATTGTAAATGGTATTGAGTCGTTGATTTGACTTTCAGCTTGACAGTTATTAGTACACAGAAATGCTACTGATTTTTGTATATTGATTTTTGTAACCTGAGACTTTGTTGAATTTATCAATTCTTGAAGTCTTTTGGTGGAGTCTTTAGGATTGTCTAGATCTGTGGCCTGCACCCCTGTGTTGTAGCCCATTACCAGTCTGTGACCTGTTAGGAAACAGTCCGCACACTACCATCTGATCTGTGCACACACCCCCACCACCCATGACACCCCACATCCCCCAGTACCCATCCATGGAAAAATTGTCTTCCATGAAACCAGTCCCTGGTGCCAAAAATGTTGGGGACCACTGGTCTAGATACAAGATCATATCATCAGCAATGAGGGATAGTTTGACCTCCTCCTTCCCAATTTGAACACCATTTATTTCTTTCTCTTGCCTGATTGCTCTGGCTAGGATTTCCAGCACTGTGTTGAATAGAAGTGGTGACAGTTGGTAACCTTGTTTTATTCCAGTTCTTAGAGGGAATGCTTTCTACTTTTTCCCATTTAGTATGATGTTGGCTGTGGGTTTGTCATATGTGGCTTTTATAAATTTGAGGTATGTTCTTTCTATGCCTAGTTTGAGGATTTTTATCATGAAAGGGTGCTGAATTTTATCAAATCTCTTGGGTAACAGATTATTCAGATGCTTTTTCTGCATCCATTGAGATAATCATATGGTCTTTTATATAACTTCTTTAAAGCATAATGCCAATAGTATTACATTTATTAAATGAGGGGTTCTAACTATATCAAATGACTTAATTATTCAACTGTTTAAATTATATTAGCTAAAATTGAACAAAATAGCAATTAATTTACCTATAAGCTAAATACTATTATACGCCCTCTTATACATTAGGAATTTTGGGATCAAAGAAAATAAATATCGGTTGTCCATGGTCACATATCTTGTAACTAGCAGAACTAGGATTCATACTTATTTGATCTGGCTCTAGAGCATCTTGGGTAGCTTGTGACTCTTATATTATGAATTCAAAAGTTTCTTTAAGCTCTATGAAACTTTAACAGATATCAATAAAAATACTTTTAGCTTCTCCTTTCAGTTTCTAAGGATTAAGTTGGAGCACAGTAAGGTGAGCCCAGCTCCTTGGTAGCCAGTAAAGAGTTGACAAATTTGACAGTTGATTTTATTAACATCACTGAGATATTATTCATACTATGAAATTTACTCATTTAAAGTGTAAAATCTGGTTTCAGCATATTAAGAGACTTATGTAAATATCACCACAATCTAATTTTAGAACATTTTTATCACCCCAAAAAGCAACCCTAAACTAAATAAGTCACTTCCCATTCTCCTTTTCTACTCCTTCCAGCCCCAGGTAAGTACTAATCTATCTCTATATATTTGTACATTCTGGACTTCTCATATAAATGAATTATACAACATGTAATGTCTTTGGACTACTTATTTCACCTAGCATAAAATAGCATATATCACTACTTCATTTTTATTGTCAAATATTTCATCTTATGGATATACTATATTTTGGTTACCCATTCATCATTGATGGACTTTTGGGTTGTATCCACTTTTTGACTTTTGTGAATAATGCTACTCTATTTGTGTACAACTTTTTGTTTGGATGTATATTTTCATTTCTCTTGGGTACCTAGATTATTCAGAGAATTTTTAAAAAGTGTTCATGATTATAAATCCCACTTCATTTCTTTGTTAGGAATGGCATAAAGAAAAACTTCACAAGGAGAGAAAGCACTGGGAAACTTTTCTCTAAACCTGACTTGATTTAGATGTCATATATAAAATCTAAAATGCAGTGTAGACAGTAGAACTGTCAGTGTTTCAATGGTAGTATAATGATCTGGTTTTATAATTAAGGAAAGAATAGAATCCAAGAGGAACAAAGAAGAAGAAAGCAAGTAGATTAAATGACAACTTATTGTCCTACCCTTTTGTCATGGGCACTAACATGGAGATAAGGTCTGATTGTCTGGAGTCAGAAAGTTATAATAGTTTAGAGATATAATCCAGCCAACTTTAATAATATTAATTTAGAAAGAACAATAAAGAAGAACTGAGATCAGAAACAGAACGTGATTTGTTCAGATTGAAAAATTAATCTGTGAAGTGATATGATCCACATCACTCTGACAGATGGCTGTGGGAGCAGCTCGCAGACTGGGTCAGGTCTGGAGGTCTGGTGCTGGTTCTGCCACTGCCTCTGCTGCTACCTGAGTTCTGGGGCAAGGTCAATTCTGTCAGCTCTCCAGGCTACAGTTTCCTCTCCAAAACGAAGACACTGGATTGGAAAAGTGTTAAATAGTGAAGTGGCGTACATGCCAAACAGCTTTACAGTGAAGTGTTTAGAATTTCCAAATGGATATCCAGACTATGGACTACTAAAAGGTATCCCAAACAAACAATTCTGTTCTCCACTTTTCTTTCACAAGTTTTCTCTCTCTCTCCATAAAACTATAGTATATGGTAAAACTATATACATTATATATTATGCACTATAATTGTATAGATATGTGTATATGGCCGTGTAGTTAGTGATTCAGTTAATTTGTTTTGTCCCTCCTAAACACAGAATCATTGTTAGAGCCGAAATGAATCTCAGCAATCCTTTGGTGGATGTAACATTCATTTTAGAGACTGCACAGAATGGTTATGACTTATGCAAGGACACATCCTAGTAACTAAGGGTTCCAGGATTGAAATCAGAATCCTTGGCTTTCAATTCGGTCATGCCATTTTTCATAATGGTTCCTGGGAATCCTACTGATTCAAAGATCTGTAGCTGCAATCCTGTGGTATCCTCCATGGCAGACAAAGAAGTTTACACTTCCAAAATAGCAACCAAAAGATAATTTATCTTATTAATTTTTTAAGAGACTCGGTCTTGCTCTGTCACCCAGGCTGGGATGTAGTGGCATGATCATAGCTTGCTGCAATCTCAAACTCCTGGGCTCAAGCGATTCTTCTGCCTCAGCCTCCCAAGTGGCTGGAATTACAGAAAAATAACTTATTAACTACCTATTATAATATAAAGAACTAAAAGTTACTTAAAAACACTAAGGTTTTCGAAAGAGGTTATCACTTATTAAAGCTCTCTTCCTTTTTCCATAGCACCTGCGGTATCAGTGCACAATTCTATGTCACATTTTTTTTTTTTTTGTCATTTCCTGTTATTCTTCAGTGCTGTCTCACTAAGCCTGATCAAAGTGAGTCACTTTTTCTCCTGTTCGATAGTGATCATGGAAGTCAGTTTGCCCAGGGTGGTAGAGAGCCCTGCATTCTGGTGGTAATTTTCAATTTTCTGTTCTCTATCAGCCCTAACAAGCCACTCACTTTTCATTCATTTATTTCTACATAATAAATGGAACACCTATTAAGGGGCATAGTTCTTTGCTACAAACCATCATCATTATTATTTTTAGAGTTGGGGTCTCACTCTATCACCTGGGCTGGAGTACAGTGAGTGCAATCATAGCTCATTGCAGCCTCCAACTATTGGGCCCAGGCGATCTTCCCACCTCAGCCTCTTAAGTAGTGGGGACTACAGGTGCATGCCACCATGCCTGGCTAATTAAAAAATTTAGAGACAGGGTCTTGCTGTGTTTCCCAGGCTGGTCTTGAGCTCCTGGCCTCAAAGGATCTTCCCATCTTAGCCTCCCAATGCTACAGAGTGTTAAAACTTAGTGTAGTATGAAAACGACAATCATAGTTAATGTGATAGATGTGGCAGGAGGTGAAGGAAACCAGTAAAAATGGGGTGTAAGGGAAAGAATCACCTCTTTCTGTGTGGGCATAGGATAGTTTCATGGGGGTTTGATTGACAAGTGAAAAATTAGCTTGAGTTCTCCATGTGAAGATGACAGCTAGAAGATCAGCTGTTTCTGAGACCTGAGCCCCACCAGCTTCCTCTAGAGGCAAGCAAATCAAGACCGTGGGCACACCAAGTAGGCTGCTGGAGTCGGATAACATGTTGATTGTCAAATTTCAGAAATTGTGCAAGCTGGTTGATAAACACAGCCATTAAATATCACATTGTATAAACTTACAACTAAATAAATCATATTTTAAAAGGTAATATATATTCAAAACTTAGAATTCTGCAATAATTTTACTACGTGTTACTCTTATGTATGCTTCTGAGGTTATTTCTATTTTATCAGAATGGAGAAAACACTATATAATTGTGTGCTGCTGTACATCTCTTTCAAACTCCTCATACAATGACATCACGTTGATAGCTTGAAATTGGCTACAGTGGGAGTGTGTATGCCAGGAAAAATCAGCAAACACTACCAAGCAGGTTTTTATTAATTGTTTTGTTGATCACCTGGGCTTTAGAAAGTGGTGGAAAGTATGTTAATAATGCAGATTACACTTAAAAGTGTGTTGTCTAAAGTTAGTTACTATATTATGGATACCACAAAAAATTGAAATATTCTAACAGTGTTTGAAAATTGTTATCTGATTCAGTTAGTCACATCATTTACTGATCAGTGAAGTTCTGACATATGCCATTTCATCATTGTTCATTTTCATCATATCCAGTAATGTAAATTCAAATATTACCATTCACATCAGAACTACAGTTTATCAACTACCACCATAGTGTAGTTTCAGGCACATTACAGACGCAGCAGTACGGCAAAAATCAACAAAAGCAGCCTGTTAGAATCACCTGTATGGAATTTACAAGAGTATTGCAGATTTTATTGTTGCTTGTAAATTATATACTGCGCATTCTTTGGGTCAGTAAAATATACTAAACTTACATATACATACACATGCACACATGCGCGTGTATGTATATAAGTATGTATATACTTTTCTCATGGAGAGCAGGCTGCTAAACACTTACAGGCGGCCTGTGCAGCTGTCACTGCACACAGCACACCAGCTAGGAAGTCCTGCTGTATGTAGTCACGGGCGTCAGTTAGTGATTTAGAGAAGAATGTTACATGATTATATCTGGGTTTACAAAAATCCTTTTAACTGAAGTAAGGACTAAAGACAAAGAAATAACTTAGGAAATGATTTATTTAGTTCAGGTAATAAATATTGAGGCCCCAGTATTTATTGTAAAAACACAGTGGTAGATTAGCTGTGTAAGAGGGGCAAGAGGAAGATAATCCTCAGATGAATGGCTCAGAAAAATAGCTGGAAAGCAATGTAGATAGGTAAGCTAAGTAATAGGGTTTTTTTTAAAAAACCTAGAGATGATTTAGGAGCTTAGTTTAGGACCAAGTTTGAAATACTTACACATTTAAATAGTTTTCCAGCACATAGTTGGAGAATCTAAATGACAGAACAGGGATCTGGCCTCTAAGTTTGCAATTTTGGAGACAGCAAATAAGAAAGGCATGAGTTACGAATGGATGCATGAAAAAGAGTTATACCATAAAAAGAAGAGGGAAACGAGATTCAAACCTTGGAATCATCCATATTTGCTGGTGAGATGAGGAAGGGACCCAGTAATGGCAATATAAAGGAATTAAGGTCAGAAGAGAATCGGGAGAGTGTGATGCCTCAGAAAGAAGCTTAGAAAAGGTATAATTGGAGGTAGTAAATGCAGGGGAGAAGACACAACCAAAGCAGATCCACAGAGTAGTGGGCTGAATTTATACTGTTTGCTCTGCTAATTGTAGTAGTATTTTGATTCAGTTATCAATTGCTACATAACAAAGTACACCAGAATGTAGCAAGTGGAAATAGCCATAATTATTATTTCTCATAATTCTGAAAGTTGGCTGGGTTCAGCTGGGACGTTCTTCAGCTGTACGTGGAATATGCTGGAAAGTTCAAGGTGGCTTCACTCATGTTTCTGTGGCCTCACTTGAGATGGCTGAAATGTCTGGGCTTTCTGGGTCTCTTTCTTTCCCTTTATAGTCTATCATCCTTCCTCCAAGGACAGTCAGACTTCTTCAAATGGCAGATGGTCTCAAGAAAGCAAAGTGGAACTTACAAGGCGTCTTAAGGTCTGGGCTCAAAAGTCTCAGAACATTCTTTCTGCCACATTCTGTTGATCACAGTAAATCACAGGGCCCACCTAGGTTCCAGGGATGGGAACGCATACCCCACTGCTTGATGGAGGAAGTGGAATGTGTGGACAGGGATGGGAGAGATTGTTGGTGACCATCTTTGTAGACAATTTACCTCACGTGTTCTTCTCTTGTGCCACTTAAATACCTTTAAGTATTGTCCTCTTTCTTATTTTGGTCCAAGCCGCTTCACAATTAACATGATGCTCCACAGCTTCCACTCACATACAACAGAAAATAGCCTCTGTATCTACAATGGAGGAACAAGATCCCGCCTGCGTGTTGGTCTCCAGAGTTAGGGAAATGCTGCCTATACCTAATAGCAAGGTTTGGGTTAGGGTGTGGGAAAGAAGCCGAGGAAAAATGAGCACACTGCAGATACCTATCTGTATAAAGCTGCAAAAAACAGAGATTACTAGCTTTCCCACCCAAGAGTCTGAGCATAAATGTCCAAACAGCTTCTTTCCATTTCTTTCCTTCAGCACTCAGACATCTTTGGATCACTTGTAGCCATGAGGCATCGAATAACATGAAAAGGGGAGGGGGATTTTTTGTATTAACAACAGGCTCTTTGTCCACTTTTGAATGTACTGGAGCGATACCTTAACATACTGAGAAATATTGTAACAGGGAAACCTTTTGCAAGGTAAGCTTTCAGGAAATATGTTGGCCTCATTGCGTCTTTACAGCATGTCACTTAGCCTTGTTTAAGTGGATGACTCTTCCTGCTAACCATGTATAAAGAGATGTCCAGAGGTTTGTGTTATTATTCAGGGGGTTTTAAAGTAAGCTCTAATTCTCTTGTTGGATAATGTAAAGCAATGTTTTAGTTTCTCATTTATTGCTCCCAAATGTACATACATAGGCTGATTTGGCATTTTGGAATTATTAATATTTCTTAGAATTAATTAACAAGTCCTTGATACAAATGATTTATACATGTATGTACTACATAATGTACTAATGCAAACAGACTGAAATTCATGTTAAAATTCCATAATTGTAGTGGTTTAATTATATTGGTCTATTGTAGAAGTATCTACTTATAGTGATTTAATATCATCTAACTGGCTGTGAAATCTTGAGTTAGTCATTTTAGGATTATTTCCCAGGACTAACAAATGATTTATACAAACAAGCACTATTTATACATAATACAGATAAGTTAATATTCATTTTTAAAGTCATAACCTTAATTTTTAGTAAAAAGAGTATTATCCTGGCTTCTGTGCAAATCTAGTATACCTAGCTATGAAAATTTGAGCTTTGGAATTTATCTGCTTTGGGGGAATACATTTGCACAATTATCCATTGTTAAAACAAGGGAATAGAATTAGATTATTTTAATAGTCCATTTCCAGCTCTAAAATTCTATCATTCCATGCTTCTGATAATGATTCAAGTTACTAACAAGGATCAGTACAATTTTTCCTGCAGCTAAATCATTTTACAGGCCCCAGAGGATTGAAGGGTCAGCATTAAGAGATTAGATTTTAATCTCCAGCTGAGTCTTTTCCCATTCCAATGAATCTTCCCTTGTTATTTCAAAACATCTCACTTTTTTTGCATAGGGACATTAAGTGGCAAACTGTCTAATCCTTTCACTGAAAACAATGAAAAATAATGATTTTTCAGAGAAAATGTTTCCACCACAGCCACACAGTGAATTTGGAGACTGACAAAAGAAAGCAAAGAAATGGTCACAGAAGAGGGGCCTTCTGTTGAATGGTGTCCAGTTGGAGCAAATCTGTTTACTACAGCATGAAGACTACTAAAAGCATTGACAGACTTTGGAATTACAAAGACCTGGGTTTGAATCCTAGCTACACTACTTATTAGCCCTGGGGAGAATCACTTCATAACTCTAAACCTCATTTTCTTCTTGGGATATTAGCGTAAGTATCATAGGCTGCTAGTAGAATTAAGAGGGAAAATACACCGGAGGAGCCTAGACCTGTGCTTGATATAATATATAATTCATGCTCAAATATTTATTATTACTGCCACCATCATGATCATCATCATCAAAGCTATGGATCTTTTATTACAAAGGCAATGTAAATGAAATGTCATGAATGCTAATTGATATTTGTACACTTATTTTTATAAAAATCATTGTTAATCATGTGTTTGCTTGTAGATATGAAATAGAGCAAGGATATCAGGTTTGTCCTTTTTGGGAATTTATAAGATAAATTGTTATATATATTGAAGACATATTACACTAATAACTCAAGGACTTTATTTGGAAGCAGAAAGGCCTAGTGTGAATGAAGTGACTGTTGGCAGTGTCTGAATAAGAAGAATCACCACCACTGTGTTCCTTAGTAAAGAAAACCTTCTTGGAGAGATTAGAAAGTCTTTTATTTACTTAAGTTTTCTGATTGTGAATGTAATACACTAAAGAACTCGAATACAGAGAAGCATACATAATCAAATATTTAAATAAACTGACAATCCAGTAATTATTGATATTATATTTTATTCTACATAGTTTGTATTTCTAGCTTTTATTTTGACAAATACAGATAGCTTATTTTACATAATTTATTTATACACATTTTTCTTCGATATGTTGTTTGGTATCCTATCATGACAATGTATCAAAACTAATCTACTTAATTATTTAGTAGTGGGTATATATAGCTAATTTTTTATTATGAATAACATCTGGAAAACATTTATGCAGATTAAATGATGTAAAACTGATTATTTCTCTTGAATTCTCTTAAATGGAACTGATTGTCCAAAGAGTCAATCATATTTAAGGCTGATATATGACAAGACTATTTAGAAGTTCCTTTGAATTATTAAAACAATAATCTTGGGATGTGAGGGATCTTCTAGGTTTGTTTTATATATTTTTTCTTTTTTAGGGGGTATAAGTTGAATTGTTACATGTATATATACTGATGAAATCTGGACTTTCAGTGTATGCATCACCCAAATAGCGTCCATTGTACCCATAGGTAATTTTTCATCCTTCACTCATTCCCAACCTCCTCCCTTTTGAGTCTCCAGTGTCTATTGTACCACTCTGTGTGACCTTATGTAGCTATAGTTTAGCTCCCACTTATGTGAAGTGAGAAAACGTGGCATTAATTTTGTTAGAGTTACTTCACTTAGGACAATGGCCTCCAGCTCCATCCATGTTGCTGCAAGAGACATCATTTCATTCTCCTTGCTGAGCAATTCTCCATGGCATGTATATTATACTTCTTCTTTGTCCACTCATCAGTTGACAGACAGGAACTTAGGGTGATTCTATATCTTTGTGATTGTGAATTGTGCTGCAATAAACATGCAAGTACATGCAAGTACATTTTCTTTGGGTAGATACTCAGTAGTTGGATTGCAGGATCAAATGGTAGATCTTTTAGTTGTATGAGAAATCTCTGTAGAGTTTGTATAATACTAATGTACATTCCCACCAACAGTGTATAAGCATTCCCTTTTCCTTTTTTTTTTTTTTGTTGTATCACCGTTATTTCTTTATTTTATTTTATTTTAGCATTCCCTTTTCAATGCATCTGTGCCAATATGTAATTTTTTTTACCTTTTAGTAATAACTATTCTAATTGGAGTAAGGTGGCTTCTTATTATGGTTTTCATTTGCATTTATCTGATTGGTGATGTTGAGCATTTTTTCATATGTTTGGTCATTTTTATATACTTCAAAAAATGCCTGTGCATGTCATTTGCCCACTTTTTAAGGGGGTTGTTTTTCTTGCTAGTTGAATTTCTTGTAGGTTCTAGGTATTAGTCCTTTGTTGGACACATAGTTTGTGAATATTTTCTCTCATTCTATAGGTTGTCTATTTAAGCTGCTAATTATTTCTTTTGCTACACAGAAGCTTTTGAGTTTAACTCCCATTTGTCTACTTTTGTTTTTGTTGCATTTATTTATGGGGTCATAGTCATAAATTCTTTGCCTAGACCAATATACAGAAGAGTTTTTCCAGTTTTTTTCCCCCCTAGGAATTTTATGGTTTCAGGTCTTCCATTTAAATCTTTAATCCATCTTAAGTTAATTTTTGTATATGGTGAGAGATAGGGATCCAATGTCATTCTTCCACATGTGGCTAGCCAATTTACCCAGCACAATATATTGAATAGTGTGTCCTTTACCCAGTATATGTTTTTGTCTGCTTTGTCAAAGATCAGTTGGTTGTAGGTATTTGGTTTTATTTCTGGGTCCTCTATTATGTTTCAGTGATCTATGTGTTTACTTTTATGCCAGTACCATGCTGTTTTGGTTATTATAGCCTTGTATAATTTGAAGTCAGGCAACATGATGCCTCTGGATTTGTTCTTTTTGCTTAGGATTGCTTTGGCTGTTTAGGCTCTCTTTTGGTTCCACATGAATTTTTAGAACGGTTATATCTAACTCTGTGAAAAATGACATTGATATTTTGATGGGAATTGCATTGAATCTGTTGATTGCTTTGGGCAGTATGGTCATTTTAACAATATTGATTCTTCCTATCCTTGAGCATGGAGTGTTTTTCCATTTGTGTTATCTATGAATTCTTTCATCACTGATTTGTAGTTCTCCTTGTAGACATCTTTCACCTCCTTGGTTAAATTTATTCCTAGGTATTTTATATATTTTGCAGCTATTGCAAATGGGATGGAGCTCTTGATTTGGTTCTCAGCCTGGTCACTGCTGGCTTAGAGAAATGCAATTGACTTTTGTACATTGATTTTATAATCTGAGATTTTGCTGAATTCATTTATCAAATCTAAGAGTCTTGTGGAGAAGTATTTAGGGTTTTCTAGGTAAAAGATCATATCATCAGCGAACAGATAATTTGCCTTTCTCTTTTCCAATTTGTATGTTCTTTATTTCTTTCTCTTGCCTGATTGTCTGGCTAGGACTTCCAGTACTATGTTGAACAAAAGTGGTGAAAGTAGGCATTCTTGGCTTCCTCTACTTATGATGGGTAATGCTTTCAACTTTCCCCCATTCTGTATTATGTTGGCTGTGGGTTTGTCATATATGGCTTTTTTTTGATAATAAAATGTAAAACAATTTAATAGCCTATTCAATATTTGTAACAGCTGAAATTAAATTTACAGAATCTGGAAGACCTTTCTCTTCTTTCATCGATGAAAATAATGAGGACATTTCTTGTGATAATGTGAATGGACTTCAAATGCAATCAAACATTTTCACAGAGTATTTCAAAACAATGAAGAAGTTCTCATCTGAAAATACAAATGAATTGTTAAAATGATTATATTTACAGCTAGTTTGGACAGAAATAGCACAAAAGAACCATCATAAGGAGAGAACAATACCACAAATAGAACAGAAGGATCCAATATTTGTGAGAACCAAGCCTCTGGACTGGCCCCTGGAGTCATGGCTTCTAGTCCTTGCAGAAGTTTGCCTTCTAGCTTTTCCATCCCTTCTGCCATCCAGCCTGCAGGCACATTCCCAGAGCACCTGGAACATGAACTTCTTCCTAGACTATTCAGGCATCTGGTCCACAATGGGTGGAAAAGTGCTCCCTGACTGAATTTCCCTCCCTGACTTTCTCATTTCACAGTAGAAAAAGAAGAGTCAGGTGCTGCTTATTCTGGTCCTTGTCTGCAGTGGACCCACGTGACCTTATCCATCAGCTCCTATCCTTCATCCCAAAGCTCCTATGAGCTAATGAAGCCAACAGCCATGGCATCTTGCTGCCCATCATGACCAGACGACAAAGCCATCCTAGTGACCCACTCCATTCAAACCACATTCTGGAAAACACTGGCTAGGAGGGACCTACTTCACCCTCAGTATGGGGAAAGGCAGAAGCATGTGTCCATGAAAGACCTATAAATTCAGGATTAGCACATCAGCTGTGCTGACATTCCAGAAGGGATGGTAATAAGATTCAAATCAATAGTCCTGGTGCTTCCACAAGTGACCCTGTGTGTCAGGCAAAGAACACAGCTCTATCTTCTGAACCCTTGTCCAAGTAGTGTGGGAATTTTAACTACTGAGAAAACAACTGAGCTTTCAAATTTAAAGGTGAACATGAGTCATCAAAATATTATACATATGTATGTTGAAAATAACAACTGAAGGTGCAATTGCATCCAAGTAACACATCAGAAGCAGAGTCATAGAAATAAAGTTCATTCATATTCCACACCCCTTATCAGATAATAAAGAGTTCAACATAATTCAACTGGTAGCTTTTGTTTGGTTGAACAATTATCAGCTGGAAATCATGATTCATTATAAATCCCATCAGTAATGTCACTTTTTTTTTGTATGTTCCCTTTATACTGAGCTTTTGAGGGTTTTTTTTAAACATGAAGTGATGCTAGATTTTATCAAATGCCTTTTCCACATCTATTGAGATGATCATATAGTATTTTTTATTCTGTTTATGTGGTGAATATTGTTTATTGACTTGTATATGGTGAACCATTCTTGTATGCCTGGGATGAAACCCACTTGATTGTGGTGAATTATCCTTTTGATGTGCTGTTAGATTCAGTTTGCTAGCATTTTGTTGAGGATTTTTGTAACTATGTTCAAGAGGGGGATATTGGTCTGTAGTTTTCTTTTTTGTTGCATTCTTTCTTGGCTTTGGTATCAGGGTAATACTGGCTTTGTATTATGAGTTAGGGAGGATTCCTTCTTTTTTGATCTTTTGAAACAGTTTCAGTAGTATAGGCACCAGTTCTACTTTATACATATGGAAGAATTTGGCTGTGATTCCATCTGGTCCTGACCTTTTTATTGAGGGAGATTTTTTAGTAGTGATTCAATCTTGCCACTCATTACTGGTCTATTCAGGAGTTCTGTTTCTTCCTGGTTCAATCTCGGGGGGGTAGGGTTATGTTTTCAGGAATTCATCTATTTCCTCTAGGTTTTCTAGTTTGGGAGCGTATACTTATTCATAATAGTCTCTGATCTTTTGTATT